>CM053793.1:235575449-235985449 GCA_028749045.1 Cupressus sempervirens
AAATATATGATTTGCATTCTTTCTTTTATTCTTCTTCTTTACAAGGTTCGAGCACAGGCTCGTGACACTTGTAACCAAATTGTTACTATTCTTTGACATTGATTATAGCTTACTTTCTTTTGCAATGAAATGCATCAATAGATGGAATATATTTAGCAGTAGAGATATTTAGTCATTTCTTAGATCCTTCGGGATCTAATATCATTTCTTTTCATCTTTTGTAGCTGTCGGGGAATTCAAGCTTGGAGCTGGATAGAGTAATTATAGGAAATCTATAACCAATCAAAGCAAAAGGCAATGACTGGTTATCTCTAAAATTGCTTCTTTCCTTTGAACATATTTTATCTGTTCGTGTATTCCTTTATGAAAGAAAGTTAGCTAGGAAGCTATACTCACGGCTTGTGTGAGACCCTTTACTTTCAACATTTCAATCATTTTAATCAATTGTAAATGAAAATTGTACATATCAGTTATGATTTATACAATGAACATTGTCTTTCTTTGCTCAGAATAAAAATGATTTTAAAATGGAAATGAACTGAGATAAATGCATGAATGGCTTATGAATTGTTATGCAATGTTACAAATAGACTAAATTTCAGCATGTGCAAAAATTTAGTAACAATCATTGTGGCAGAGGATTCTTCAAGGGAATGAGCCTCATGATCATGGCATTTACGCAGAAGAAGAACTTGCTTCTTCAATTCCTTACACTCAACTCTTCATTGAAGTTATTCTTCTAGTAGTGAAAATAGCTCCTATAGATTCCTAGAAAACAAGGGACCCTGAATCTATGCTACATTTATGGAGACATGGGAGAAGCTACTACCAGCTTCAGTACTTCATAAAATTCTAGATCATATAGTGATGTCCAAATTAACAACAAAAGATACTTGTGATCCTCACAGGGAGAGCGTGTCAATACATGCATGGTTACATCCTTTGCTTCCATTATTGGGCCAGCATATGGAGCCTTTCTATCCAACCATTTGTTATAAATTGGGGAATGGACTTCATGCCTGACATTCAAGTGATCCATCTGCATATGTAATTTTATCACCATGAAAAATTGTATTTGATCTTGCTAGATGGGAACATCTAATTGTTCATTTTATTATACCTAATCTAATGATAATTATGCAAGAATTTGTAATCAACCCAACTAATCAGCAACTAGACCCAATTTACTATGTTATGACTAGTTTCTTTCTAAAATATCTGCTATGATATGTTTTTTGTAAAATTTGAACTCTACCCATTTTTTTTGGTCTGCATTATTTTTGTAGAGGATCTTGAGGTAAGTCACTTAGCATGGGTTGAGTGAGTTTTATTGTTTTATTATTTGAATTTTGGAATATGTATGCAATTGGATCAATTTTTCTATTGTGATAAGATGTAATAAGCATCTTAAAAAAGATCTCTGAATATACATGTTTAGAAGGAAATATAAAGAGATACATGTTTAGCAAGGAGTAGATGTAGAAGAAATGGCTGGGATAATTAGAATCTAGGTGTCATCAGATGTGCATTTTGTTCAGTGGTTAATATTTGTCAAGTTAGATGTTGCTCAATTTTGGTAGAATGGTGGGCTTAAGTGTACTTGTAATAGTTCCCCAAGGTAGATAGAAAAGTATGGTAGCCTACAAGGCAAAGTGTAAATTTTACTATACTGCATATAGGAGATAAATTTTGGAGATTGGTGTAATGGAAAGAATAATATGCCAAGAGAAACAATGACAAAATCAATGTAGTTTTTAAACTTCTAATACAATATTAATATAAAATAGATTACCGATCAAAAAAACCAAAGAGAAGTAGTTTTTGATTGTTGTCTTAAAAAATCTAATAACTATCAACAACATCATTTAATAAGTTAGTCTGATGGAAAATACAAAACAAATTACCACTTCTATGCTTATTCATTTACAAGTTATTTTATTCTTTTCTATTTTTTTGTTGATTTATTTATTTGAATCTATTATTAACATTTAAAGCTGTTATTTTGTGAGAGATTATGTTGTAATAAAAAACAAAAATTTAAACTGAGTTTTCATACCTAGACTCACAAACATAAAGGTGGCACAATCTTAAAACCATTTTTGAATACAACTTTAAAATCTAAGTTTTCCACAGCAAGGCATTTTCTAAATACTTCTGGACAACTCAATTTGTTGATCTCATATTGAATTGAACTGAAGCTTGAAAAGGAACAACTACTACACAACCAAAGTTACCTACACCCATTCTTGATAAATTCCTTCAAAGAAGTTTCCCTTTGAATAATTTTTGCCTTGATTCCAAAAGCAATGCATAATGTCATTAGAATCACACTTTTTCCACTTGATACAGTGTAACGATACATTAAAAATGATTAGATAGAAAAAGTGAACCACAACAATTCATAAACTACAAAAAATAATATTTAAAAAATACAAGGCATAATAATCTTTGAAGAAAAGAGCATTAACAATTCACTCACTCACGTTATGATTGGTAATAAAATTAACCCATTCACTGAACTTATCTACAAGCTACTATGGAACATGATATTCTCCACATAGATCCTCAAGATAGTAGCAGTGCCTCTCCTTTGGCTGCTTCTTACCAAAATTCTTCTAGTATGTCCTCCATCACAAGCCAACGTGCATAAAAAATGAAATGAATACAAAAATGCTCCAAATATAAGGGTTTGGGCTTAAGGTTTCAATGCATAAAAGCCCAAACACCTTGTTTCAGAAAATACAAGAAAGCAATTTAGAGTTTTGAAAATAAAAAGAGAAAAAAATAAATATGAACTAAATGCATAGACTTTTCCCTTACCTTTGGTTGTAATATCATTGAAAACCAACTCGATTTCCATTTTTTTATTAATTTTGTTCAACTCGGCTCACTATTATTGTTTTTTAAAGGCATTCCAATAGTAGTGACTTCTAGTGTTCTAAGTTGTGGTGAGAATTGGCCACATATTGTGAAGGAGAAATTTACTCTAGTTTGAGTAATATCACTGATTTAAGTCATTTGTCAAAGATTATAAATTGTTAAGAGAAAGTACTCCTTACACAATACTACAATAATAGAAAATGATAATCAGCTATGAAGGTTAAAATTATAAGTAATTAGACAACATTACCCTAAAAAAGAGGAAAAAATTTCTTGCGAACTCTGCCCATTTTCTGGTCTACATTATTTGTGTGGAGGATCTTGAGGTAAGTCACTTAGCACGGGTTGAGTGAGTTTTATTGTTTTATTATTTGGATATGCAATTTTATCACCTTGGAAAACTATATTTGATCCTACTAGCTGGGAACAACCAATTGTTCATTTTATTATACCTAATCTAATGATAGTTTTATTGGAATTTGTAATCAACCCAACTAATCAACAACTAAATCCATTTAATTGGTTATGACAAGTTTCTTTCTAAAAACATCTACTATGATATTTTTTTGTAAAATTTATTGCAAACTCTGCCAATTTTTCCTAGTCTGCATTATTTTTGTGGAGGATCTTGAGGTAAGTCACTTAGTATGGGTTGAGTGAGTTTTATTTATTTTTTATTTGAATTATGGAATATGTATGTAGCTGGATCAATTTTTTTTATTGTGTTAAGATGCAATAAGCACCTTAAAAAAATATTTCTAAATATACATGTTTAGATGAAGATATAAAGAGATACCTATTTAGAAGGAAAGAAACCAACATTTACATACCCTTGAAGAAAATTGCAGATCTAGGGCATGGCAACAAAATCGCAGAGCAAGGAAACAATGTGACAATAAAATCATAGAGAAAGGGCACAACACAACAACAAAATTGTAGAGAAAGGGAATGAAATTGAAATCATAGAGAAAGGGAACAACATCAAAGCACAGAGATGACAAGGGTACAACAATTGAATTACAAAGAAAAATCATAGAGCAAGGGCACGAAAACAAAATTCAGAGATCACAAGGGCACAACAACCAAACCATAGAGCAAAGGCATGATGATGAAATGAAGAGATCACAAAAAAAAAAATTGTAGAGAAAGGGAACGAATACAAAATGCAGAGATATATCATAGGAATGAAATGCACCAAGCATAAGGGCACGACAACGTTTAGAGCTCTCCACCTTCTTTTGCGTGCAACTCTCCACAATAAAAATAAATGGGAAATGATTTATGTTGGTTTCTTTTGGTTTTATTTATACTTACATGGGTGTCACAATTATGATTCTTACATCAGTATTGTGATGATGTCAGGGAAAATTGTAAAAAAAATGAAAATCACCACAAATTAGACCATCGTCGCAAATTGCCATCACAATTTGACCCCAAATGTTATAGTGACCCTATCTCAATTTGGTTAAAATTGATTTAATACCTGATCCTTGGTCTTCTTTGATAAGCTAGTTTTGGATCTCCTCTCTTTAATCGGTTATAATCTTTGACATGATATAACTTTGTCCTTCACTGCATAGACAAGGTCATTTGCTCTGCTCTTGAATAACATAACTTAACTCTTTTTTCTTCTTTACAATGCTCACACTTTCACACTTGATCTACTCTATGATCACACAAATAGCTTGTCCACTCTTTCTCATCACACCACCATACTCTTCATCATATATCAAACTAGGTTAATATCTACTCTATTTAAAGATTGTGTAAAGAGTTTTCTAGATACTTTCTTATTTTACCTCTTCATCTGATTGGTTCATCACACAACATAGGGATCTATGATCCACATCACAAAACATGTAATAACCTTTGAAACAACCTCTACAAATATTAAATTTCTTTTCATAGTTTATATCAAAGTCTTTATCATTCCTAACTTGAATGTCAATTTTGTGTTGCTCGATACTTACTAGTTCTGATACTTGGCATTCACTGTACACACTACTAAAACTCGGTCTCTACTTTAATCGACACCTTCTGTGTAACTCAGCTTCAATATGCTTAAACTACTAAGTAAACATTAGACTTGGCTAATACTAAAAATAATTGATAACCAAATTTTTTTTGGCTTCTATAGAGCTTTACGAGCCTAGCTCATGACTCGACCTATATAGAGTAGCTTGGTCACAGTGATGACCTTCTAACTCTGCCTAGTATATGATTAAGTGTTTGACACTAATACACAACAATAGTTAGAGATACCAACAATCTCCCCCTTTTTTATTAGTGGAAAAAACACTTTTTCATGATTACATCATTACAACGGTAATGTGAGTACTCCCCCTAAGCCTATGACTTAGTTCTAATAAAACTACAAAACTTTGATTAATGTCAAATAAGAAATGAATAGTAATTAATGTATCAATATAGATATATGCACATGACTCTATGTAGTCTGATTGTTTCAATGTCATACCCTATTTTCTTGTTGAACTTCTAATCTCTGAATGCTGATTTTGACTCTAACTCTTCTAATATGATATTCCACTTGGGATCATTATTCCATTCAAAATATATATAATCATCATTACATTTCCCCTTGTTTTTAGCACTTGCATCTTCTATTGGTGTTGAATGGGTGGAATTAAACTATATTTCTCAATAAATGGTTTGTGAACTTGGTTGATCATAGAAAGTGCATGATCCCAAGAGGTTCTTGTTGATTCCAAAATATAATTATGCAACTCTAATTTAGCTTCCAAATAAATCAAACTTTCAGCAACTGAAAGATTATGATCTTCATGAATACGATCTTGTGTTGATTTCAACTCTTGCTACATAACCTCCAAATGAAGTATCAAAATGGATTGGATGGAGATCAATTTTGGCCTCATGCTACTATCAATTGTCTAAAGCTTGACCAATTTTCCTTGAGAAAACAATAACTTATTATAATTCAGTTGAGATGCATTCAACTGACTATGAAATAACACTACTTATTCTCTACATATTAGCTTGAATCTGTTGGATGTTTACCTGAAGATCATTGGTGAATGTTGGCACATTACACAAAATATTGTACTTTCTATATAAGTTCCTTTACATTCTATACACGTTCTTGCAATTGAACTTTTTTCTTTGTAATGGTTGTTGAAACTTTGTCCACAACCTTATTCTCAAATTTCTTGGTTAACCAAGCCATCAATCTCTCATTTGCTTCTATATCTCCAATATTTATTTGTTCAACAATAGTTACAAGATGGAAAATGATTGGGGCTTGCCCATCAATATTCTATATATCAAATGCTTCTACAAAAATATCCTTAACATCATGTAATACTTGCCTCTGTTGATGTTCTCTTCTCATCTCTTCCTGTTTCTTCTTCTTCACCAAAATTTCTTGTTACAAAATTGTTTATTCAAGAGTGAGATTTTACAAATCCAATTGTGGCATCTCAATAAATTTTTCTAGACTAACATCAATATTTGGAGAGCTATCCTTTATTTCTTTCTTTTTATGAGGTGAAGGAGTGCTATTGCTCAACATTACTTTAGGAGATGGTGAGGGAAATCACCACTCAGTTTGGCTTGTATATCACTGCTATAAACGATAATTGTAGTACTTAGTACTATTTTATTTTCCTCAATTTGAGGTTTTGACACATTTAATCCTTCTTAACCTTTGGTAGAAATGTCTACACTTGTGTCTTTGTTTGTTTCCTTTGCCTCTTGCTCCTCCTTGTCTACATATGAGGGCTTCTCTTTCAACATGAATAAGTGAAATTCTTCCTTATAGACTTGACACACCTAAACTCATTTCATCACTTTGATAATCCTAGATGGTAATTATCTCAATGTTTTTCTCCTGTGTCAGCTCTTTAGCGATGAGACCAAAAATGCTTTTCCATAGTAACTCATTCTGATGAAGTACAATTTCAATATTGTTTTGTAGAATCATAAAAAATTTGAACTTAGGAACAAATCAGTTCCTATACTTCTCCAAAAATGTTGCCTTTTCCTTTGATAAATCAGGCATAACCTTGGCTAATGTGCCTTCTCTTCTATCTTTCTCTGCTGATGATGCTTAGTCCCATCTTTTATCAAGTCTGTTATACAAATCTATTGGAATTTCATTCTCCAATTAAGAGGCAACCAATTTTTGACTTTCTATCATGTCCACCATGACTTTTTTAATTTTAGATTTTCCATCATCATTTAGAATATCATACTTCACATATCCAAAACTAGATAAACCTGTAGAACCTCGTATGTCAATACATACCTCATCAATAGTTTTTATTTTCCTTGTGGTTGGTCCTGTAACTAATCTTCTCCTCTTAGGTTGTCTAGTAGGGGCTTGAGAGATTTTCCTCTTTGTCCTTGATTTACTTGATTGAGTAGCCTCCACTATTCCTTGCTTTGTGGATTGCTCAACACTAGCTATTGCAGCCCTGGTTCTTGGTTTGGTTGGTGGTAGAGGAGAGAGGGGTGCCACCACTATCTTCTTTTTCACTTTCTTTGCTTTATTCTTGATGGATTTAACCTTCTTGGTGGGTGGTGTAACAACAAATAGGGATTCACCCTTGATTCCTTCTTCTTCTTTCTCTTCCTCATCACCACTATCTTTTTCTTCATCTTCTCCAAGACCTTGAGTGAGTTGCAAAGGTTCCTTGCATTTTCCTTGTGTGCCTAGTTTTTCTCTTAGGTTTTCAATCATTTTTTTTCTTTTCTTCTCCTTGGAAGCTATTTTGATGTTAATAGTTATTCTTGCCTTAGCTTCATATTTTCCAAAAGGTTTAGCTTTAGTATCAATCTCTTCTTTTAATAATGCAATAATGTTTGCACTCACTATATCACTATCAACCCCATATAAAATGATTGTATCCATGCCTTCCTTGGCTTCATTGCCTACTCAAATGTGTTATTTGTATCTACTAAAAAATATACATCATTGTAATGTTTCATTACCAACTCTTATGGTATTATCATCCTTATCTTCATTCTCTATTTGAATTCATCAAAATACGTGTCCATGAAATTCTCAAAATTCTCTCCTAATTGAGTTATGTATTTGCTGATTTGATTTTTCACTAATTTTTCTTGTTCCCAAACAATATTATCAATAGAAGGAAAATACTTCTGAACATAAAAGAAAATACACATGATAAGTGACCCAAACTTACATGTAGAATTCTTTGACTTTATGATGGATATTAGTTCTCTACCAATTAGAATTTTTGCAACTCAACAAGATCATATTCATGATCTTTCATGACAATCTTCCATGCTTGGTCAACTACCATACATGACACACTGTTAAATCTGCTTGATTGATAAAATTTGTGAGAAATTACTCTCATTTCAAATTCAATGAATGGATTAGAAATGTTTGAGATGGAAAACCCTTGTCCATTCCACTCGGCTCCTATATTAGCTTCAACTTCGTAATGACTTAGAAATTGCATTGTATTCTTCTTATTTAGAGTGGGATAACCATTAACCTTGTGAATCATTTTCTTAGTTATCTCAATTGGTCCATTGTGTAACCATATCTTCATATCATGGATCCTACTAAATACAACCTTGATCCATTCGATCTTAAAGTTCCTTGGAAACTCTAGGGCATGAGTTAACCATTTCCTTTAAATAATTTTGAATTAATCCTTTAGAACTCCTTCTTCACACAATTTCTCACAAGCCTCTTGAATCTCATAGTCACCAACTTCTCCAAGTTTACACATGTAGAAACTTATCACATCATATATCATGATTTCCTTAGGTGGTATCAAAGATAACACACCCATTGTCTCACCTTTCATTGCAATCTCAACAATAACATGAAATTTTGGTGGAGGACAAGTATCACTCCTTACTAATTGAATATTACTAATCTCTACTCCTTGGCTCTTTCTTGTGGATGATGAATCTTCCATATCTCTCAGTTAGGGTTCAAAACTTATTTTCTCTAGATAAATTGACACCACTCAAATCTTTACTTGATCAAGCTTCTGTCTCAATTTTTCTCTTAATTGCTGTAAGATCTCTTTTGCAAATCACTCAAATTGCTATGTGCTCTTGTAATTTGTATACAAGGTGTATAAAAATGTCTTCAAATATTGATAAATACTTCATTTAGCTTGATTTAGGGTCTCCATTAATGTTGTGTACTTAGGTAGGTGGAAGCCAGTTGTCTTGGTTGATATCGTGCCTTTTGAACTAGGTCTTCACTATATAGTTTAGTCCCTTCCATGTAACTCAGCCTGTACACCAGTTTAGTATTTGAAGTACTAATTCCATACTGCAATGCTTAGTCAATATAGACAATTTTACTAATGTTCAACACTATCAGTACATATTATTCTTTTGTACCAATCCTTTCATAAATCTATTCTTGTGCATCTTTACTTATGCAAATATGAACTTTATCTCATTTTATGTTAGGAATTGATATAAGATATACCAATTAAATATGCATTTCCTTACATACTTTTCTTGCTTAGTTTAAGATGATATGATCACCTTCTTCATTGGATTGGGTGATCTCAAATCCACTGTTTCCATCTTGTGACTTTTTCTTCCATGTTTCTTTCATATCCTTCTTTTCTTGTTCAATGTCCACTTTTCCTTTACCCTTGGTGTTATTGTGATTTTCTATTGGTACTTGAGTCCTGCATTTTTTGCTTGAATACCCAAACTTGTGACATTTAAAACATACATTGTTAGGTGCATGGTTCTACCTTTGGTTAGTCAAATAGGGTTTTGTTTGTGGTCTGCATTCGTATCCTCTATGTCCATACTTTTGACAAGTGTAACAATAGCCTTCAAACCTAGGTGTAGTAGATGAATTCTTCATTCTTGATCTATACTCATGTATTTGATGTCCTTGTTTCTTGCTATAAAAATAATAACTAGTAAACTTAGGTTTAGGGTTTTGCATACCATTTTTGCTTCTATAGATGTTAACAGTATGACCACATTTTCCACAATGATAACAAGTTGGTTTTCCTTTTGACTTTGCATTTCTCAGTTCTCTACTCTTGGATGATTCTCCTTACTCAATAGGTGAATGTCCTGATCCAAAAGTGCTACTAGATAACCTCATCAATTATTCATAGTATCTCATTACCTCATTATGCTTGTTGAATCTTTCTACAAGTTCTTTCTCAGTTTTTAGTTTATTATTCAAGAAGTCATTCTATGATCTCATATTTTCTATTTCCACATGTTTTATGTTCAACTCCTGATTTGCAAGCATCAGTTGATTCATCATGTTCAATTGAGTGTTTGTAAGATTTTTCACATTAAACGATCTTTCTTCAAGTCTGATTACTATTGTTAGCCTTTTTTCTTCCTCGATGAAAACCTCGTCTTCTTTAACTTTCTTCTTTTTCTTGGTCACTTCTCATAGCCTTACTAACTGAATCTCATGTTCCCTATTTAGTCCTCTGACTTCTTCATTTAGGATTATGTTATTTCCTAGTAGATCTACAATTGTTACATTACACTTACTTGAACTTCCAATTTCAAAATCCTTGAGTATCAACTTCTTCATAGTTCAATTCTTTTATTTGAATAGTCAATTCCTTTCTCCTTTTTAGGGATTTCCTTAGTTCCTATCTTGTTGTCTCAAGTTGTTGCAATATGAGCTCAATGTCAATAACCTTTCCCAATTTATAAGCCTATGCTTCCATGATCTCATCCTCAAGATGTTAGATTTTTCAAAGAGAAAGTAGCTTTGATACCAATTTTTAGAAGTCTTAATTGGGAAACTAAGCTATAGAGACCGAGGGGTGGTTTAATCAGGATTTGTAGCACTTAAACCCTTTTTAACAATACTCCCTTGCATTCACCACATTTAGCATCTCATGTTCAATGCATCATGACATAACTTGTAGAATCAAACTACAATGACATATAGATCTAATATATCAATCACATGCATGAAATGTAAACACATAACATAAAGATTTGGTTACCTAGAAACCCTCCAAGGTGAAGGTAAAACTGGCATGGGGATCACACCCATAAATCTTCACTACTATAGTAATGAAGTTAATCTATTAGGGTTACAATGTTTGACC
The DNA here is from genome assembly GCA_028749045.1 of Cupressus sempervirens. Classification (NCBI taxonomy): domain Eukaryota; kingdom Viridiplantae; phylum Streptophyta; class Pinopsida; order Cupressales; family Cupressaceae; genus Cupressus; species Cupressus sempervirens. The sequence goes on from CM053793.1 coordinate 235,586,411, forward strand.
ATAACTGATGATCTACTCTATGACATGTATACATTATTAAAATATGTTAAGGTTGTTAGGTCTTACCTTGTTAGAATATTTTACACTTAAAAAAAAGTAAGACTCTGTTAGGAGATTTACAAAGATCTATTAAGACCACTCTGTTAAGAGATCTACCCTGTCTCAATCTGTTAAAACTAATTCAGTACCTAATCCTCAGTTTGCTATGATAAGCTAGTCTTGGATATCCTCTCTTCAATTTTTTATGATCTCTGATCTGATATAACTTTACTATCCTTCACTGCATAGACAAGGTCGCTTGCTCTATTCTTGAATAACATAACTTAACACTTTTTCCTTTTTCACAATGCTCACACTTTCATGCTTGATCTACTCTGTGATTGCATGAATAGCTTGTTCACTTCTTCTCATCACATCACAATACTCTTCATCATATATCAAACTAGGTTAGGATCTGCTCTATTTAAAGATTTTGCAAAGAGTTTTCTAGGTGCTTCCTTATTTCATCTCTTTGTCCAATTGGTTCATCATAGATCATAGGGATATGTGGTCCATGCCATTAAATGCATAATAACCTTTTTGACAACCTCTACAAATATAAATATCTTATTAATGTTGGCTTGAAGTAGTTTATCTCAAAGTTTGTAGCATTCGACTTGAATGTCAATTTTGCATTGCTTGACACTTACTATCTCTGATACTCAACATTCATTGTACACACTGCTAATGCTCAATCTCTACTTTTCTTGATTCCTTATGTTTAACTCAGCTTTAATGTGCTCAAACTATTTGGTAAATATTAGACTTGGCTAATACGGAAAATACTCGGTGACCAAAGACTTGCTCGACTCCTATAGAGCTTGGTATATATGTTTGTTGGAAATCTGATTAAAAAGCTCATTGTTGAAGATCAAAGAGGGAGATTGTTGTAAAAGAATGCTTTCAATCATTGTTTTGTCATTGATTTCAAACCTACTATTTATAGGAATGATATTTTCTTATAAGATCCAAGTACTATCACTTAGTTGATTGATGAAGATGATTTGATCAATAAGATGTAACAAGAGCACCTAAGAGAAAGGTTGAGTTATGATGTTGTAATGAAGTGCAAGGATTAGTTAAGACAATGGTTAAAAGATGTATTGATAACATACTCAAGGATACAAAGGTTGGTCACACTTAGAAACATTGGAGGAAGAAGTTGTAACAAGGTGGTATGCAAAGCTTAAACTAAGATCATTAGTGGATGCCGAGAAAGTTAGTTGAAGCCGAGAAAATTCTCAGTTGGAGCTGAGTAACAAGAAATTCTAGTGTGTGCAGAGTGATCTTCAGGTGCCGAGCATCAAGAAAAACTTAGTTGATGCCGAGTAACATAGTATGTGTCGAGCACCAGTATTTCAATAGTGCCAAGCTACTACATTATTTTAAAAGATGAAGATTTGCTAAATCTGAGCCAACATAATGGTTACATTGAATTTTGTGAATAAGTTAGAGGATAAAGATGATGAGCTGGTGGCACAGAATCCTATGTAAATCATTTTTAGGAAAATTCTAAAGGATTATTCAAGAAGTTTCTAGAGGAAACAAAATATGGGTTAGATGCAATGAATCCTACCTAATCCATACGAATTGAAATTAAAGAATGGAAGAATTGAGGGGGAAAAGGAACTCCAAGACTTCTATTTAAGAAGTCATAGACAAAGAAGCAGAGAGTTGTTGATATTGTTGCTGTTGAAGAGCCAAATCTGTGAAGTAGTTAGAAGGGTGTCAAGGGGGAGACATCTAGGAGAAGGAAGAGAACAGAGGCTCTGCTTCTATAAGTGGTCATGAAGATATGATTGCACTGGTACACTGAGCATGGAGACTCAAGGAGACAAAGCTTGAAAGGAGGGCAAGTTGTCAAGAGTTGCATAGATTGAAGGCCAGGAAAGGATATGAGCTGAGAAGTGATCTGAGATCTGCAAGATAAGTTGTATGTTGTAGTCAGGTCAAGATTTTCTAATACTCTCTAGCAATGGTATTAGATCTGAAAATCCTATGGACTTAGGTTGGCCTAACAACCATTTGTAAATCCTTTAACAAGGTGACATTCCAAGTGAATGTTCTAAAGTCCCCTAACCAGGTCCACTTTTAACAAGGCGGTTAAATCCTCTAACAAGATCACATTTGATAAATGGGCTTAGCAACAACAATGGAAGGCTCAAAGACTCTAAATTGTGGAAAATAACTCAAAAAAATGAGGGAGGAAATGATTTATTGAACTCAATATTGCCTCAAGTAAAGAAGGGAATCAAAAAAAGATTCAAGATTTACTTAAAGCGAGCAAGAGAAAGAACCTCCCCATAAAGCAATGAGGATAACTACATGGAATGTTAGCAGATTAAATTCCCCTAACAAGAAGCACTTGTTGACCCTCTTTGAATTTGAAATTATTATATTTTAAGAGACTAAAATTTCTAACAATGTTTATTTACAATTCTATCTCATGACTCAGCCTATATAGAGTAACTCAGTTGAAGTGATGACCTTCTAACTCTACCTAGTATATGACTAAGTGTTTGACACCAATCAACAACAATAGTTAGAGATACCAACAATGTGTTCCACTTTAATATGTTTACCTATACAATATTTAGTTTAGATAAAAAAAAAAAACATCTCGGATCCTTCACATTTTTCTTCTTGCCACCATTGTTTAATGTTATTCATGAAATTATCATCTAGAAACCACAGTTTTTCCACATTTGAAGGGATTTCTTAGGGGTTTATGTTGTTCTACTATTTCTGATTTGACTAGGATATTATCTGATCCAAAATTAGGCAGGATTGAAGATTTAATTGTATAATTGAAGGTAATTAGATCTTCTTTGAATACAAATCTATCTAGCCTTTCCACTATGTGAAAAAACCCCAACCTTCTATTATTCCATGTGTATAACCCATTAGTTTCTAGGATATCTATTAAATTATTACATGCAAACCATTCTCTAAAATCTATCATCACTTGTATTATAATTTGTGATCCTCAATACTTTCTTCCAAATTTAATAGAGAATTAACCCCCCGCACCCTTCTACAAAATTCTTCTGCAGGATTATTTACCATAAAATTGCTGATTTCATTCCATAATGCCCAGTTATCTCCTGTTGGGGTTGGACCATATACATTTATAAGTGTGAATTGAATATCACTTCTAAAAATTTTAATTCTCCCTCCCATCTAGTTATTATTTCATACCATCCTACTAAAGTTTATCTTTATAGGATCCTAAATAATTCCAATATCTTTTGAGGCTCATGTAGCTTCTATCATATCAATTTTTTGTAAACCAAGTTTTTGACTCAGATTATCTCCTTCTTCTTTATTTATCTTAGTCTCTTGAATTATAATAATTTTAAATTCAAAGAGGGTCAACAAGTGCTTCTTGTTAGGGGCATTTAATCTGCTAACATTCCATGTAGTTATCCTCATTGCTCTATGGGGAGGTTCTTTCTCTTGCTTGCTTTAAGTAAATCTTGAATCTTTTTTTGATTCCCTTCTTTACTTGAGGCAATTTTGAGTTCTATAAATCATTTCCTCCCTCATTTTTTGAGTTGTTTCCCACAATTTAGAGTCTTTTAGCCTTCCATTGTTGTTGCTAAGCCCATTTATCAATATTTGCATTTTCATTTTTAGTACATTTACAATTGATTCATCTAATGTATCTTCACTTTCTTCTCTCATTTCTTGAACTATTTGTTCACTAATATCAATCTTCTCATCCTCTGTTGATTTCATTTGTTCTTTATGCTTATCTTTCTTGATTTCCTTTATATTTGCTTGATTTTAATCTATTAGGGCTAGAATTCCAAACTTCTCCCTGAATACATGTGGACCTATCTCACACTTATTATAGTTTGTATTTCTATAGGAATTTAAACCAACTTTTATCCATCTGGTTCAATATTTTCTTGGATGCTTGTCTCTATTACTTTATCCTCAAATGGATTATTCTTTCCTATCAAAGTTTGCCAAAACTTGTAGTATTTTTCTTTTGAGACCTTTGATCTCTTCCTCATGCCATTAGGAATAATATCTTCTAAATTCTTTTCTTAGATTGGTGTAATCTTGAGGTGTTCTAAATCATTTAGGGTGAGAGTCTATTGGTATTTCATTCGAAGAAGCTTCTTCATCTTGATCCTTGTTGATATACCTTATCAAGCCAATAGTTTCTTCTTCTACTAGTTTATTCTCCTCATATATCTTATCCCATTCCAATGCTTTTCCACTTTTCCACTTAGTTATCTTATCTATCTGAGTTTTAGTTTCTAAGATATTGATTGCCTCTTGATTATTTGATCCATCTTGGCTATTTTTGTGATTAACATTTAACCTTTCCTTTGAGTTCAAAGGCTAGTTTGGATTTGTACTTGCTTGTTTTGGATTTTTGTTTGTCTTTTATAGTTGAAAGATAATATTTATTTAATCTTTCTTACTCTGTTTGAAACTATTATCTGTTGTCTCAATTTAATTGAGTGCTTGGAAGTGATCTTTATGAGCTTTGTCCCATAGGATTAGCTGATCACCAATATCATTAAGAATATGCATTAAGTCATGATTAAACTTGTTGTAAATGCAGTGATTGTTTTAGTGGTGAATCTTCGCCAATTGGCTATTCCATCTCTTTGAGAAATCACAATTTGGTGAATAAAACCTACATATGGGGTCAACCATGTTGCTGAGATATTAAATAATTTGGATCAAAATCCAAGGCTAATCGCTAATTAGTTTACACATAATTGGTCCCAAATCCCAGTCCAATCGCCAATGTAATCTACATTTAGAACATAATTATTTTAAAAATTTTGCCAACATTTTCGTAATGTTTTCTTATTGCACAATGTTATTTCGCCCTTAAAATAGAATAATTTTTTTCCTTGGGAAGAGCATCGCCTACCATTTTACTGATGTGTCTCTCTAACTATCCTCGTTTAGCCAAGGCCCAACTATTTTATATTTTGGTCTTTGGGACACATGTCGTAATTTTGGGAAGATTTAGACTTTATGGTATATTGTTTAAAATTAGGCCCGAAATAGAGTTGAAGCCATTGATCTATAGTACATCAATGGTCCAAATTAATTCCTTTCACCATAAAATGACAAAATTAAAAGTGATGACGACCAAGTTGGCAATAAAATAGGGTACATTATTAATTGAATCTTAATGCATTGGCATACTACAAGTACATTGTATAGTGTACACTTGGCATGTGGGCCATGGACCACTTGTGACCCTATAAATTCACCAAAAAATAAAATAATCTCTCTTTGGAAACTAACATATTATCCAACTATATTAATATTTTGTGTTATATGAAATAATTAATTAGCCTCTTACATTAAAAAAATGTTTATGACCAACAAAAAAAATCACCTATTAATTCACCATAGTTATTATTAAATTTTGATATGGAAAGGAAAATTTTGCCAATAGATAATAATTTTCTCCCTCGCCTCAAGTGAAAAAATTGCCCTCGATTAGAAATTTTTCTTGCATATTTAATGTTGAATTCACCAACATTTTACATAATTTTCTCAGGAGGGGTTTCTTAAAGTTATCCTTGTGTGAATGATCAAATTTTCTATAATATCATCTATAAATAGATATTTAATGTATAATTTTTTTGCATCATTGTAATCTATTGATGTTTTCTTCAATACTATTACTTTCCACTATATTCATAGCATTCTTTTGAGACTAGTTAATTCTGCCTTCCGTTGGATTCTTGTTTATTTATTTGTCTTGTGACTAGGTAATATCCTAGTGAATGACTATTTTCTCTATATCTTGTGCCACTATTTCGCCATCTTCTATGTCCACTACTAGGTAATATATTTTATTAGAAAGATTTAGGTTTTGCATACATAAATTGTTCTTTTTTTCCTTCTCTATAGCTAGTAAGTTTTGGTGGTCCAAGTTGTTAGGTAAAGGTTTTCTTGTTTGTGGCTTATTCCTTTTGTATATTGATGGAAATACATGTTTAAGATTTTTATTCCTTTCAGTAAACCTTGGGAATGTTGTCCTATCAGATTCCATTGTGATTATTTCTTGGATATATCTCTAATATATTTCAAATTTTATATTACAAATTGATTGGTTTATCATAATTTTAATAAGTTTAAAACTTTATTGCCCTACTTCTAAATTGATTAAAATGTTGATGTTGTTGGTATTTAAATAGTTAGATTCAATGTCTACATGTTCACCTATAGTGGAACCTATATGTTTTAAGATTTAAAAATGAACTAGTTCTATTGTAAAGATTTGGTGTACACCTAGGTTGGGGATCATATTTTGTTTATTGAAGACTCGCTAAAATTTGGCTCCTATTTGAGAAATTTAACATTGAAGCCTTTATAAAAACATAAAGATTTAGAAAGATATTCATCCCTAATCAATTTTCTTTTACACTGAAGATACACCAAATGCTTGGACACTGTAGAGATACTTACCTGTTCCCCGCCAAAGTCTTCCAACCATTTTGCTATATTAGGGTCACTTGAATCCAAGCCATTCCATTATGCAAAAAAACCCAACTTTTGGTACTCCATCCAATGGCTCTCATGACACTTGTTACTAATGATTATGTTTCTATCCTTACTATTATAGTTGTTATGGAAAACCTTGAAAAATCATTAACTCATCCAAATATCTGCTTATTGTTTGGAGAGTTTTCTTGATACCCATCAACCCTAGATATTTTAAGAATTGTTGATTGGCCTTAAATAGGATTTTGATTGAAAAAATACCTCCTGTGTGACATTATATATGTCATAGTAGATGCATTCTTATCCAAATGAATTGGATGAACTTCAATATTGAATGAAAGGTTTTACTAATTAATTAAACCCTTGTATGTAGACCATTTGTTCCACCTAATGGAACCCTATTGGATTCTGATAAATGATTAGGGTGTCAAATGTTATTAATCTTAGATTTAGGTAAGTTGGGAGAAATCTTTATATGATTCTTTCTTTTGGTGGTAATGATCCATTCTTATTTATTTTTCCTATTGTTAGAGTCATCATAATTAGGGCTTTTCTTATTTTGTTTATTTTCCTTGTGTTGGAAGTATTAGTTTTGTGCAAATAAATATTCTTGAGAGTTGGATGGATCTTGCCATGCTTTCTTGAAGTATATAGTCTTTGAAAAGTAGTCCTGACACTTCTCAATAGATGATGTTTTTGAAGAATTGCTTGATTTGCATATGCTATATGATTTCAGATTCAGGTTGCTGATAGCATCCTTGTTTATTGGATTAGAGTTTTTGATATTTTACAGAATAGAAAAATGATTGGAAGTGGGTAAAGATGAAGATATCACATACTTTGTTTTGTCAAAGTATGAGACATATTTTTGAAGTAGTTGTGAATTTGCATATACCAAAAGAAGAGCCATATTTTTTTACACTATGTTGTGAGTTTTTCCCATATTTAATTGCATGATTTATTAAGCTCTCAAAATAGAATAAATTTATCCAATTAGAAACTTTTACATTTTTAATGAATTTTTTTAATACACTAATCTTTCTATATCATTTAAATTTGTACAATCAAGTTTAAATGAAATGATTTATATTAAGTTCTATTTTTTACTCTCCCTCCTAACATAGAAAGTCACCATAAATAAATTTTAATCTCTTCAAAATAATATCTTTTTTTATTATATAAAAATTACAAATTTTATTCTACATGTATACTTGCTTGTCAAGCAATTATATAATAAAGATAACAATAATAATTTACATTTTAAAAGGCAAGAGCTTACACCACACTAGTAACTTGTAACCCTCTCATGTGGGAGGTCTTGGGTTTGAGTATACTCGAATTTAACACATAATAATAGTTAATTTTAATAAATAATAACAAATAATAATATTTAATCTAGAGTTCGATCAATAATTTTTTATATATTTTAAACATTATTACAAAAGTAGCCTTTTTTCTAAAATAAATAATAAATAATGCACCTAATATTCTATATTTTATTAATATTTATTTGGTTATTATACTTGTAATATAAGTTTTGACAAGACTTATAATTAACAATAAGTTGAAAATATGCAACTCTTAGAAATTACATTTAGATGGAGCATTAAGATTTAATTAGAACCAATTGAAATTAAACTTCAACACCATACCTTAGAAATTATTTTTCATTATTATTCTAGCTACAATTTTCTTCTTTATGATATAGGAAGTCGATTGAATACATATAGCTTGGTTTAAATATCAATACACTTGTTTGCTACACTACATATTAAATGTCATGCTTTACATTTGATTGGATGTTGGACAAAACTATTATTTTGTGATCCTTTTTTTTTTTTATTATCAATAAACGACCAAAGCCTTTGAGTTATATTAATTTTAAAATAATAACTAGCAAGCCAAAATTTTATTCAAAACTGTAGATACAAAATAAAAATTGGTAGTACTGAGGACCTACATTTGCACATCATTTTTTTCAACCCTTCTATATTTTTCAATCAGAAATTCTATTATTTTTCTCATAAGACTATTGTAAGACCTTATCCATACATGTCATAGAAAAGATGACTTCAACAACAATGTTGTTCCAATCTCTTAAGACTCTCAAATTCTAAAATGTACAATTTTATTGCAGTTTCATATATATATATATATATATATATAGAGAGAGAGAGAGAGAGAGAGAGAGAGAGAGAGAGAGAGAGATTTCTTATCTTAGAATGATCTACAATTTATTAATCAACATAATTTTCAACTTCACATTAATGAGCAAAGTTAAACCTTGGAAGTAAGTGTTCAGAGTAAAATATTTTATACCTCTTGTTTAGTTGAGGGCTCCTTGAAAACATGTCCTTAGCAAAAACAATTTTCCATGTAGGGACTATTCTAGTGAGGTTATTAACTAAATTATGTCAAATATTTATTGTTTTAGTTTTAATTTATATTATAATTCTACTTTAGAAAGTTATATCTCAGTACATATCTCTTTCAAGATGTTTATATTTTAAATTTAATGTATACATATATTTTATTAATATTTTTAATTATATTTATTTAATATACTTATTTTTATATGTTCACTATATCGAATTTACATTATTATATCTCTATGGATGATCATGAACATTTTAATGGGCAATGGGTACTTTAACACTCTTTAAAAATTAAGACTTATATGAAGTAGATTGTGGGTTCAAGATATAAACATCAACTATATATTGCAAATTTTAGTTAGATTACTATTATAGTTGTGGAAAATCCCATCTCATTGTTTTGTGACCTTACCATTTTAAAGAGATAATCAAACAATTGTGTTTAAAGTCATCTAAAATTTACATTATAGTTACAAATTATTACTAGCATATAATATATCAATTTTAGGTAAATATTTTTTGATTAACATCTTTATGATTGACATATGATATTTGTATCATGACCGAGTTAATTATTGATATATAACATATCATTTTTATTTTAAAATCTTAGTATCAAATCAATTTTCATTGATTTGTATATGGTTGAGTTTTTTTAAAGAAATATAATTTGACTTGAACTAAATTATGAGAAGTTAAAAAATTAGCATTATTTCAATTTACTATTTTCATTTAAGGTATACCTTAGTTTATACAAACACGTATATAATATTTCAAGACTAAAATTATATTTATACAAAATTGATCTAAGTTGTAGTTTACCATTCTTATTTATTGTAATGGTTACTATATTAAATATTATATAATAATTCCTATTTAATAATAACAATTTCTAAATATTAGATATATTTCTTTTCATAAGTTATATTTTTTAGTTTAGTATCTCTAATTTATAAAAATAGTTGTTTAATATTAAACTATAATTATTTTAAAATAAAAATAATAAAAATAATTTCAATGCTCTAATAAATATCAAAGAAAAATCAGGAGGCTCCTTAACATTATCATAGGCTATGTTAGACTTCAAAAACTAGTTTACAAGGAATAATCTAATCAACATCGTGACATCTAATGGAGTTTTTACATGGAACTATAGAAAAATAAGATTTTGCAATATTGTAAAAAGATTAGACATGTTTATTTTTAGAGGATATTTATCAACCTTTAATTATTCATTTAACTCTACCATCCTTCCCAATTGTGAATTTGATCACTTACTAGTAACATTAGAGATTGGAGAAATAGTCAAACCTTTAAAAAATCCTTTCAGATGTGAAAAAGTGTGGTTCTTAGATGAAGATTTTCTAAGAAAGATTGAACTATGGTGGAAGGAGGAAAGCTTCAAGGGATCTAAGATGTTATGTTTTATGGTTTAATTAAGAATGCTAAAAGAAAAAATTCTTAACTGGAACAAAGACCACTATAAAAACATTTTACAAGAAAAAATAGAAAATAAAGTACTAAAAAAATTTAATGAGGAAGTGATCCAAGAAGGTTTGAACAATGAAAAATATCAAAAAGAGAGAGAACTATTGGAAAAGTAGGAAAATGTACTAGCAAAAGAAGAAGTATTCAGGAAACAAAAATATCGAGAAGCATGGTTGGCAGAAGGAGATATAATTTTTTTTTTCCACAATAGTAGCCATAAGAAAAGAAATATCTACAGAATCACAAAAATAAAGGATAATGAAAAGAATATAACATATAACCCAAGTAGAATAGTAGAGGTCTTTGTAACTATTTCAGTGAAATATTTATAATTATGAATCCTTGAATTTAATAGCACAAAATAAGATATTTAGTAACAACTTGAGACTGGTAATAGCTGGAGATAAAAAATAATCTCAATAATAAATTCTCAAAAGAAGAGATTAAAGACACCCTCTTTTAACTCAAGCCAGACAAATCATCGGGCCCGAATGGTTTTCAAGCATTCTTTTTTCAAAAATGTTGGGATATACTTGGACATGAGCTATGGGAGGGTACTGAGGCTACTAGAAACTATGGTTCATTGTTGTTTGAAATCAACAATACCCCTTTAGCTCTAATCCTTGAGAAAAAGAGAAAATGAGGAACCTGGATATTTTAGACCAATATATTTATGCAATACTATATAGAAAATCCTATCAAAAGCTTTGGAAAATAGATTAAAGAAATATTATCTAAACTCATATAAGAAGAACAACCAAGATTTATTCCTAATAGATCAATTTTTAGTGGGATAATTATAGTACAAGAACTTATTCATTCAGCTCAAACTACCAAGTAACCATGCATGCTAATGAAGTTAGACATCCAAAATGCATATGACAAAGTTGACTAGAGATTCTTATGTAAGACTTAGAAGCCTTTGGCTTATCTCATCAATAGATTATTTTAATATTTAATTATATATATACACCCAAAATATCCCTACTCATTAATGACACTCTCAAATGATCTTTTGGAATCTCAAGAGGTATCAGAAAAGGGGACCCAATATCCGCCTTTCTATTCATTATAATGACAAAAGCATTTGGTAGATAAATTAAATCAGCCCACTTAGAAGGGAAGATCAAAGGTATCCAAGTTATAGAGTTAGTTTCAAAATAGCCTCCCAATAATTTGCGTATGATATGATTCTTCCGAGAGAAAGCACTATGAAAGAGGCCCAAAATTTTAAATTATTCATTAAAACCTATATAGAAGCATCAGTGAAAAAAGTTAACCCAAAAAAATCAAAGATTTTCTTTCCAAACACTACCCCTAACGTAGAAATCAACATATGCAACATTACGGGATATAGGAAAGGAACATTTCCATGTAAATACCTAGGAACTTCTCTAACATGACTTAGGTCCCAAGCTACACCAAGGGTTTTCTTGCCTGTTCTTTTTCCTCTGGTACCCACACTTTGAATGAGACAAAATATTCTAAATATTTTGATATTAATATAAACGAACATATGGATTTTACCAATTAAAAAAACCTAAAAAAATCTCATTAAATTATTTATTTATTTAAATAATTATAATTTAATAAAATATTTGTAATTATTTGTTATATTTAATAAGAAATTAAAAAAACTATAACATAATTAGGATGAAATGTTATTCTCAATAAATTCTTATTCCAAGTGTTGGTATTGAAATATTTTATAAGTAATATGTTGTTTAAAATTTTTCTTACACTTCAAAAATAAGAATCTACCATCTATGCAATAAACATGGATAGATGAAGTAACATTAATTTCAAGATATATAAAATTTGTCAAAATATTTCAACCGCTTGGGATTTGACAAAAAGTAAGTTTGACACAATACTGATTCACTTGGCCATAGTATGGAAAAAGACATGGGCCATGTCATGAGCGACATCTAGGCCAAACGAAATTCATAGCTAGATAGTTGTTGCATACACATAAATTGCATCCACCAAATAGATTTGGTAATGATAAGAAAAAAGAAGATGACTCATAGCTAGGAGCCACTAAGCAGAAAAACTTTAGCGTGGTAGTTAAGGCCGACCTTAGTTTATTCCATCCGATCACTTCTACCCCACTTCTATTGGATCATCTCATTCATGGTTACCATCCCTTCCCACCCAATTACTTCTCATATATTTCCACTAGTCAGTCACCACCGACTTGTTCTTCCTCTACCTAATTGAGCGATGCTAAAATCTTTCCTATAAGGAATCCCATTCCTAAAATCTTTCCATTCATTCTCCCTAGGAACATCAATACCATCCCCTTGATCGTCACAAGAAACTATATGGCCAACCTCACACTTTCATAGATGCCTAAAGAAATAATAGGCACTCAACTACCACATGAGGAGAGGAAATCAAATCCCCCCTCTAATATTGTAGTTGAATAGTAAATCATTGTTGTATTATAATAGAGTCTAAAAATTAAGGATGAACTATGTTTAAGGTTAATTAAGAAACTATGATTGAAAGGTTAGCATGAATAATATTGATTGATTCTTTCCATGATAAATACCCCCAGGAGGATTTTAGCCTAATCTTCTGCAAGGAAGTCAAACAACATGTTGGAGTCCTTGTTAGTCAAATCACCCTCCTGGTCCTTTAGCAGATGTAATGTTGTAGCAGCAGCATGCGTCATCTTGATAGTAAATTTAGTCAAGAGACACATTCTTTCCTCTAGGGCATGGATTCTTTCCCACTATTCATTGCCAACCATCTTCCAGATCTCCTTAGTGACCTCCTGCTTGTTGCAATGGTAGCCATCCACCTACACCTTAGTGACATCCTGCACAATCGGGGGGTTAGGTATAAAATTGTCTTTGGAAGAAACTCTAATAGGAGAGGATATCATAATAGGGGAGGGTGCTCTATCCATAGTTTTAGGAAATTGGTCTTGAGTTAAGTCCACACATCCCAACCCAATGGTTGCCGAAACATGCGTCATCTCTTTCTTCCCTTTAATATCACCTCCTAAGTGAGATCTTGAGGAATAAAAAACCTCCACTTACTCCTCCTCCATGTTCCCCTCACCAAAATTTGAAGACTTCTCTTTAATCCTTTGTTTAGGATGACCCATCTCCTCTGAATCTGACTCCTCCTCCTGCGACGCCCCATATCTCAGCTTCCTTTTAGCATTGGATTTCACAATCCTCCTCAACCTCCTCCTACCACCTCTCACCTCATCCTCTGATTTCTCCAGTACATTCTCTTTCCCTTTGTCCAACTTCCTTTTTTACTCGAGGGGATGGGCTTTGACTCAATAGGGGATCCACTGGATGAGGGTTGTGGGGTAGGGGCTCTAGGGCCTATGATCCTAAGGGGGACCTGCTGGGGATGGGGGTTGGGGTGAGTAGGAATATCAATCTCAACAATCCTAGGGGGACCAAAGCAAGGTGAAATTGATAAAGCTAGAACATCAACCCTTGGTGTAGAGTGGTATAATTAACTTCCTCATTTTTTCTTTAACATCAATAATCGTATGCACTAATTCATGTAACAAAAAGAATGAAATGAAAATAAAGTCACAGTGGTGAAAATGGTTTAGGAGAGGGAAATGATAGTAATAACATACACCATACCTCCCTTCCAAAGTTAGGTACTTCACCAACATTAGACAAACTTCATTCCATGGCTTAGGGAGCTTCTCTTGCATAAATCCACCTCTGTGTCAAAAAGGTTCCTCCCCTTCCAAGAAGAAGCGATGCAAACTCACTTTGTCAGCCGCCCTTGTCACTTTTTGCCGTTTCCTTCCCCTCTTAGCAAGTCTCATCACCAGAGAAATGCCTTCCTTCGATATATGAAACGAGATGCCATTAATCGTGACTCTTCGATCCTCCCAAGAATTGACAAACTATAGGGAGAAATTCTCATCGTACCCATTCAATGCCTCCATAAATAGGATGCATCCTCCCTCCTTCAGCATTTACCACACCAACGACTTCCTAGCACTCTCCTCTATCATGGATGGCTCAATTCACAAAAGATCTCTCCCCATCTCTATAATTTTCTCTAAAGCTCCCTCCTCCCAAACCCAAAGGCAATTATTAAGAATGTAGTCACACTTAGGTGCAAAAATAGTGGTCCTGAAGCAAACATAAAGGCCTTTATTGTTAATAATAGCTACATCCCATCTAGACATAAATGTCACATGTCAAATGCCTCTATCTCTTCCCCAATCTTTTCCATCATTCCCAATACTCACAAACCATTTAAAATTTGAATGTTTCCTCATCACAACGTACGAGGACACACACAAAAAAATCATTAAAAATTTGTTCATCTCAAACTTCAAAATTCTATCTTGTTTGGGCCATGGAAATTTATTATCACAAGTATCTTTTCTGCCACTCCTTGCCATCTATCCATAATGACTTTGTCCTATCTACCTACTCAGTGATAAGTCACTATAATTTAAAAGGATCCTCTAGCTAGATTTTGTTGTGCTTGATTTCTTTCTTCACTAAATCTCTTACGAAGTTTGGCAAGGCATTAAGCTCCCTCCAACATCGTAGTCCCTTCACATTTAGACCTAAAGCCACCATTCCATTAGCCACCCCATTTCCCTCTTGAAAATATGTTGCATTTTGAATCTTTTTAAAATAATTAATAAGTGTCTGATGTCTTCCAAAATTCATTTAGTAGCCCACCCTTTCCTTCATGATGCCTTTTACAGTCTCTATAATGATTTTTGAGTCACCTTCTATCTCCATGTTTTTCCATCCAACACTAATCACCAATTTTAGACACCAAGAAAGAGCCATTTCTTCCACAACATTGTTGGACTCTTTCTCCAGCTGGTTAGTATATGCCAAGAGCATCCTACCCTCACAGTCTCTAACTATACCTCTACTCGTCGATCCCTCCTTTCTAGCAGCACCATCAAGTTGAGCTTGACCCAGTTCTCTCTCGAGGGTTTCCATCATGTCATTTTTCTTGCCAATAGATTGGAATTATCAGCATCTATTGTCCCCTCCAAATTCTAGCACTTGGTAATCCTGATATCCAACTAATTAGGGGGGATCATTGACTTCCTCCACATGCTGCACTTCATATTCTCAACCAAAAGTTTGCAAATCTTATCCACCACAACCTCCTCACTTTTCTCTTCATTCCTAAATGCCCTATTATTTCTCTCCTTCCAAATACCTCAATAAACATGGGGGAGATCACCTTCCACATACTAACAAGAAGGGGGTGGATAAAAGAACCTTGCCAACACTCAACAAATTGCTCGATTCCCTTATTAAAAACTCAAATCACATCTAGTTTCTATAATAGCCTCCCCCAAACATTAGAAGCATAATTACAATCAAGGAGCATATGAGTAACATTCTCCTCTGCTTTCTTGTAGAAATAAAATCTATTGGATAATTGAAATCCCCTTTTCATGAGATTATCAATAGTGAGAATTTTCCCATGAATGGTGGTCCACTAGAAAATATTAATCTTTGGGATTAAATAGTTAAACCATACATTCCCCCAATAATTAGGCTCTAAGGCTTTATCAAACATTAATTTGTAAGAAGATCTAATGGAGAACTTCCCCATCAAGGTAGCCTTCCAAATGAACATATCATTCTGGTCCGCTCCCAGGATTTTGTACCCTTCAAGCAAACCATTTAGCTCTTTAATCATCTCCCCACCATCTAAAGCATTTTGTTGCAATTATCACAAGTACCTTTTCTACCACTCCTTGCCATCTGTCCATAATGACTCTATCCCATCTACCTACTTAGCGATAAGTCACTAAAATTTAAAAGGATCCTCTAGCTAGATTTCATCGTGCTTGACTTCTTTCTTCACTAAATCTCTTACCAAGTTTTGGAAGGCATTAAACTCCCTCCAACATTGTAGTCCCTTCACATTTGGACCTAAAGATGACATTCCATCAGCCACCCCATTTCCCTCCCAAAAAATATGTTGCATTTCAAATCTTTTAAAAATAATTAATTAGTGTCTGATGTCTTCTACAATATGTTTAGTAGCCCACCCTTCCTTCATGATGCCTTTTACAATCTCTACAATGATTTTCGAGTCACCTTCTATCTCCATGTTTTCCCATCCAACACTAATCACCAATTTCAGACCCCAAAAAAGAGTCATTACTTCTGCAACATTGTTGGACTCTTTCCCTAGCTGTCTAGTATATGCCAAGAGCATCCTACCCTTGTTGTTTATAACTATACCTCCAACCGCCCATCCCTCCTTTCTAGCAGCACTGCCAAATTTGAGCTTGACCCAGTTCTCTCTCGGGGGTTTCCACTGTATTCTTGTCCTTGCCAACAAATTGGAATTATCAGTCTCCATTATCCCCTCCTCCAAATTCTAGCACTTGGAAATCCTCATATCTAGCTGATCAAGGGGGATTGTTGGCTTCCTCCACCTGTTGCAGTTCATATTCTCAACCACAAGTTTGCAAATCTTATCCACCACAACCTCCTCACTTCTCTCTTCATTCCTAAACACCATATTATTTCTCTCCTTCCAAATACCCCAGAAGACATGGAGAGGGGGGAGGGGGGTTACCTTCCACATACTGATAAGAAGGGGGTGGGTAAAAGGACCTTGCCAACACTCAACAAATTGCTCAATTCCCTTATTAAAAACCCAAATCACATCTAGTTTCTGTAATAGCCTCCCCCAAACATTAGAAGCATAATTAAAATCAAAGAACATATGGGTAATATTCTCCTCCCCTTTCTAGCACAAATAACATCTATTGGATAATTGAAATCCCCTTTTCATGAGATTATCAATAGTGAGAATTATCCCATGAATGGTGTTCCACCAGAAAATATTAATCTTTTAGATTAAATGGTTAAACCATATATTCCCCCAATTATTAGGATCTAGGGCTTTATCAAACATTAATTTGTAAGCAGATCTAATGGAGAACTCCCGCGTTGAGGCAGCCTTCAAAATGAACGTATCATTCTGGTCCACTCTCGAGATTTTGTACCCTTCAAGCAAACCATTTAGCTCTTTAATCAGCTCCTCACCATCTAAAGCATTCTATTGCAATTCTACCTTGTTAACGTATGTGTTCTTGTTAGTTAACAAGTTTTGTGGACTGAATAGGCCCCTATCGATTATTCATTACCCATTTTGGTATTAAAGTATTTGAATACCACAATAAAAGAAGAATCACAACACACATCAACATGGTAATGATTCCTTGTGACCATCGTGATGCTACACACATATTACACATTATTTTTTTAGCCCCCTACACTATTCCTTATGATAATTTATTTGGAAATATGAGCAACTTCCAATTATCCATTCAAGATAGGTTGTGGTGTTGCATCTGATTCAAAATGAATAAACATTTTAGGGTTGCTTGGAAATTTTAGCAACTAGGTAAACTCTACGCTTCCAAAGGGAATCCCAATTGTAGGCTTTGACTTTAAAGGGAAAATGAAGAATGACAAGGCTACATTAGTTAGAGATTTAAAGGGATGTTTCTCTCCTTAATGGTAATCAAATTCTTTTCTCACTTTAAATATTGCTGCATCAAGATAATGGATTGGCTAGAAAGGGAATCGATAATGACCAATCCAATCTCATGAGCATTAGCCTTTCATCAAACCTTTTCTTTTTTACATTATTTTCTTAAGCTTTCTTCTTTCTCTACCCATTTGCATTTTCTCACTCATATTTTAGGTGAACGAAATGGTTCCAAACAAATGGACCTTAAATACAAAATAAAACTACTTCTTATTACGTAATGTAAATTTGAAAAAGAACATTGTTGTCAATACACAACTTACCAAGGAACTATTCTTCTACAATGTCTAGTTTAATTGCACTATTTAGTTATAATACTCCTCTTTCATTTCTACTAGTACACTATATCAAATTATCCTCTAATTAGTCATTTACATCACTGTAAGTATAAATTGTGGAGATTAATTATAAACATAGAAAGGGAGTAAAGAAGCCCTAGCTAAAACATAGTTCATTGGCTTTATTTTCTCAAGGTAAGATTTTGAATATTTTATTTTAGTGGAAAACCCTTGGTCTAGCTCTATAAGATAAGATAAATTTATTAATGTCCAACAATAGACCACAAGGGTTTATGGGACTGAAAAGCATACAAAAAAAAAAGACCGCTAGCAACAAGAACACCAAACAATGCAAAGGAAAGAAAGCAAACAAAACAAACAAGAAATACAGGAAGAAGCAAGGAACACAATAAATACAAGGAGGCCGAAACTAAGGGTCCTTCCTTGGTAAGAAGAAGCCGCGCACCAAAGGGCACAGACTAGGGCAAGTAGGTGCTCTAAATCACCGGTGAGAAATGTTGGGAGGGTGTCATAGATGAGTGTAACTACTACGAGGTCTAATAGATCTAGAGTGACTGGTGATGGTGGTGGCTCTGGATAGCCACTTTATTTGACGCGTAGGAGATGAGGGAGAGAAGAAAGCCATGATAACCTAAACCAGGGCCACTCTTTGGGGGAATAAGAGTTGTAAGGTGTAGTTACATAGCTGCATGGTGTCTCTGAGGTAGAGTACAAGGCATCTCTGGCTTGTGTAGCTAAACAAGGTCGCGAGAGAGCTACACTCCTTAAATAAGAAATATAATCTCCCATGAATCTTCTAGTAGGCAGGCTAGTGAAAAATGAAATGAATCTTCATCTTGGTCATACCCAAAGTACACAAATGACAAGTCAGATCCTTTTTATTTATGTGGTGATCAGTCTAAATCCGAAGCTGGTGGGAGCCAACTCTAAAGGATCCTAGAGAGATGCATAAGGCATGACACCAATGCCGAGACAAGTAGCTAGGGGGCACAATAATACTATTACTAATGACCAAAAAGTGTTTGACGTAAAAGGCCATCTTCGAGTGTAACCCACAAGCAAGGTTACACAAAGTCATAGTGATGTACTATCTATAGATGTCAAGTCTGACATGCATGTTCAACTCTTGTTGTGGGGAGGAGGTGGACAAGAGCATCAAGTGAAAACTGGAAGGGAGGGAGGTGGTCAATATCAATCCCAATCAAGCTTAACAAAGATGAAGCTTGCATGAACCAACAATGAGCCCGAGAGGTTAGATCAAAATTCACCATAGTGATAGATGAGAAATAAGCCAAGTAAGATTATCTATATTAGTCACCCGCAAAGTCTACAAAACTATGAAGATGGTGAAGAAATCAAATTAGGTCAAAAATTATGGCCAGACTAAAGGGATAGGCCCCAAACTCGGCTAAAAAAATGCTGTGGGGGGTGAGCTAATGACATATGATAATATGTGTTAGGAATAAGGTGTCTCAACCTTGTATAATTCCTATTCTTATTATTATTTGTTTTGTAAAATATATTTTTGCAAATAATATGTAATGTGAGTGTACATGTCTAGTTGGCATGTTGATCACTTACATGTGTCGACATCTTGAAGTGTGTGAAGGAGATCATGGCTGAAATGGTTATGACGGATTCCTATGACACGTAAGAGCTATTTAAGGAATATGCTATGACAGGTGTAAGAGCATCTTATGACATGAGGCCTATTTGGGCGCCCAAGAAAGAGTGGTTGGTGTGTGTAAGAGAATATGCCAAAAATAGGTTGGTATGACAGATTCTCTTACACTTCTCTTGTGACCGCTATTTTTGGCAGATTCTATGACAAGATGTCATTGCCTATTCAAGGGATAGACGCCCTTTTCTTGGTATGGGATGTACATGTGGCATTGTGCATGTTTCTTGGTGGTTGAGCCATGAAAAATGCCCAATTTCTTTGTGGATATTTTATTGGGTCTTAAGATGTTCATTGCATGTTGTAATGCAATAGAGTGATAGATGAAAGTTTGCAGGTACTGAGGTGCTGCTGGAATTTTCTATCATTGATGTTGAACTTGCATTGCAAGTGTATTGTAATCTTGTGTTGAAGATAATACATTGTGCAGGTTCTGTAGGGGTGGGGTTGTTTTACCGAAAGGTTTTTCCCCACCGGAAAATCTTTGTGTTATGTGTTTTTTTTTCTCTATCTATTTTCTGTATGCATGGTTGGTTGCTATAATGTTGTTTACATGATATTGAATCTGTAAGTGTAGAAGATTTTAAAAAGGATTTGTGCCATACTTTTCTGATGAGATTAGTGTAGGAAGCTATTTTCGCACCTGAGTTTCCTTACAAGTGGTATCAGAGCTTGATCAACTTTTGATCCTAGTTGTTGGGTAGGGTTTTTTGAGCTAATCTCAAGTTGAGTGGGAGTCTTGTGCAGAGCATCCTGAATCTTATTTGCAGATTGAGATGGCGAGTTCATCATATGGAAGAATGGAGGTGGAGAAATTTAATGGCACTAATTTTGAGTTGTGGAAACTCAAGATGGAAGACATGTTGATAGATCGTGATCTATGGGAAGCGACTACAACTGCTACAAGACCAGCAACTATAACTCAAGCAGATTGGGAAATCAAAGATCGTAAAGCTAAGGGTCTCATAAGACTCTGTTTAACTGATGCAGTCCTTCTGAATGTTCTAGATGAGAAAACCGCATATAGTTTGTGGGAAAGACTTGGGGCCATGTATCAGGCCAAATCTCTGGTGAACAAGTTGTTCCTGAGGAAGAAGTTGTATTCTCTGCGAATGGAGGAAGGTGGATCCTTAACGGATCATTTAAATGCATTTAATCTGCTGGCTGCACAGTTGACATCTGCTGGTGTCAAGTTAGAGGAGGAGGATCGTTGCTACACACTTTTGTGTTCTTTACTGGATTCATGGGACCATCTTGTGATGGCTCTCGGAAGCACATTAGTCACTTTCAAAATGGATGATGTGGTGTCTTCGCTGCTATCAGAAGAGATGCGGAGAAAGGCTTTCGTTTCGGAAAAAGAAGCCCTTGCTATTGATGGGAGATCCACGGAAAGAGGAAAGAAAAATGACAATAAGTCTGACAATAAGGGTGGATCCAAATCTCGTGGGAAGTCAAAGACTTCCAATAAGTCCAAGGCAAAATGTTGGAACTGTGAAAAGACTGGGCACTTCCATAAAGACTGTAAAGAGCCTAAGAAGAAGAAGAAAGCCTCAGATTCTGAAAAATCTCAAGAAGATGGCGATGCATTCATCGTAGCTTTGGCAGCCCATGCATCTGATGATGTGTGGTTGGTTGACTCGGGTGCATCTTTTCACATGACCTCTCATCGAAACTGGTTCTCAAGATATGAAGAGTTCGATGGTGGAAAGGTGTACTTGGGTGATGATTCTCACCTGAAGATAGTTGGACGCGGAAGGGTCACTATCAAATTTCCTGATGGACGAGTAAAGGGAATCAATGGAGTTATGCACATTCCAGGTCTAGCACGAAACCTATTATCTGTAAGTATGCTAAACGATGTAGGTGTGCAAGTTGTTTTTTCGAAAGAAGGATGTAAGATGATTAGAGGATCGATGGTGCTTGCTAAGGGTACTAGGAGAGGTACTTTGTTTCAGCTAGATGCATGTATTCCTCTATGTAACAGTTCTTCATCCTCACCATCTGAACGAGCAGTGAAGAATGCTGTGGTTATAGGTTCCGATGGCAATGCAAACACTTTGGAAGGAAAGCTTCCTGCAGAAAAGACAATGTTGTGGCATATGAGACTTGGCCACATTGGTGAGAAGGGTCTCAGAACCCTGAAAAATAAAAATCTCATTGAGGGGTTAAATGATTGCAATCTCGAGTTTGACTTTTGTGAACATTGTGTATATGGTAAACAAAATCGTGTTCAATTTTACTCTAGTTCTCACAAATCTTCTGATGTTTTGGATCTTATTCATTCTGATGTATTTGGTCCTGTAAAAGTTCCTTCAATCTCCAAGTCTGTATTTTTTGTATCTTTCATAGATGATTACAGTAGAAGGACATGGATTTATTTCCTTAAAAGTAAGACACA
This sequence comes from Cupressus sempervirens, assembly GCA_028749045.1. Lineage (NCBI taxonomy): Eukaryota > Viridiplantae > Streptophyta > Pinopsida > Cupressales > Cupressaceae > Cupressus > Cupressus sempervirens. Next base: position 235,608,722 of record CM053793.1, read on the forward strand.
AATCTTTAGTCGATTCAAGGAATTTAAAGCCCTTGTAGAGAATCAGACTAGTAAGAAGATTAAGTGTGTGAGAACTGACAATGGTGGTGAGTTTTGCTCAACAGAGTTTGAACAGTTCTATAAAGAACAAGGTATCGAGAGGCATAAGACAACTCCTTATACCCCGAAGCAAAATGGAGTTGCAGAGAGAATGAACATGACACTGATGGAGAAGGCTAGGAGTATGCTTAGTGGAGCTGGTTTAGAACAAAGGTTTTGGGCCGAAGCTGTGGCCACTGCTTGCTATCTAGTTAACAGATCTCCTACATCAGCTCTTGTTGGTAAGAGACCCATGGAGGTGTGGTCTGGTAAGAAGCCTTCAATTAGACATCTTCGTGTTTTTGGTTGTGAAGCTTATGCATATGTTCCAAAGGAGAAAAGATCTAAGTTGGAAAACAAAGCTGTTAAATGTATTTTCATCGGGTACAGTACTGGTGTGAAAGGATACAAGCTTTGGGATCTTGTGACTAGTAAGGTGTTGTATAGCAGAAATGTTATTTTTCGAGAGCTAACATCTTCTCCTATTATGCTACAACCAGATGAAAAAGAAAAGAAAAAATATGTTGTTCAGTTGCCTCCTACCCCTGAGAAGACTGAACAGAGAGACCATGTTGGGTCTAATGATGAGGAGAGCTCTAGTAGCTCTGACAGTTCAGAAGAAGAGGAAGAACAACCTCAACCTCAGCCCTTGAGGAGATCCACAAGAGAAAGAAAGCAACTAGAAAGGTTTGGTTATTCTATGTTAGATTCCAGTTGTGCTTTTGCTTTGATTACTAACACTGATGAGCCTAGATCTGTGAAAGAGGCTTTGGGCATGGAAGATGCAGGTTCCTGGATTGAGGCTATGGATGATGCGATGGCTTCATTAGAGAAAAACAAAACATGGGACCTTGTACCTTTGCCTAAAGGGAGAAAACCTGTTGTCTATAAATGGGTGTTCAAGAAGAAATTCTGTGCAGATGGCAGTGTTGAAAGGTACAAAGCTAGATTGGTTGCAAAGGGGTATTCACAGGTAGAAGGAATAGATTATGGTGAAATATTCTCTCCTGTTGCAAAGTTGACATCCATTAGATTTCTGTTATCTCTTGCTGCATCATATGATTTAGAGATAGAATAGATGGATGTGAAGACAACTTTCCTTCATGGTGATTTGGAGGAAGAGATTTATATGTCACAGCCTGAGCACTACATTGTTAAAGGTAAAGAATCCTTTGTTTGCAGATTGAAGAAATCTCTATATGGTTTGAAGCAATCTCCTAGGATGTGGTACCTTAAGTTTGATGCCTTTGTGTTGTCAATTGGATTTGTAAGATCGAAATCAGATCATTGTGTTTATTTCAGAGTTGAAAATGATCGCCTTCTTATTGTTGCATTATATGTTGATGATATGTTGCTGTTTGGGAAGGGTAAGGGTATGATTTTTGATTTTAAATCTCAGTTGTCAGCACAGTTTGAAATGAAAGATCTTGGGGCAGAGAGGTATATCTTGGGTATGGAAATCAGTAGAGACAGGTCTAACAGAAAACTTTGGTTGAGTTAGAGTAAGTATGTGAAGTCTGTGTTGGACAGGTTCAGCATGGCAGATTGTAGACCACTATGTGTTCCTATTTCTGTGGGAACAAAGCTATCTGTAGATGATTGTCCAAAATCTCCTAGCGAGGTGGAGGACATGAGTAGAGTACTTTATGCTAGTGCAGTTGGCAGTCTTATGTATGCTATGGTCTGTACTAGACCAGACATTGCCCAAGCAATGGGAGTCCTGAGTCGATTTATGGCTAATCCTGGACGGATACATTGGGATGCAGTTAAGCGAGTATTCAGATATTTGAGGGGTACATCAGATTACTCCATATGTTATCATGGTAACTCTTCTGGATCTCCGCATTCAGTTTGTATTCATGGGTTTGTGGATTCAGATTGGGTAGGTGATATTGATCGTAGGAGATCCACCAGTGGTTATGTGTTCACTATGTTTGGTGGTGCCATCAGTTGGATGAGTAAGCGACAACCTGTGGTTGCTTTGTCCACTACAGAAGCTGAGTACATGGCTGCTACTCATGCTTGTAAGGAAGCCATTTGGCTTAAGAGATTGTGTTCTGATGTTGGTGTTGATGCAGAACAGATTACTATTTGGTGTGACAGTCAGAGTGCTATTTGCCTTGCAAAGAATCCAACTTTCGATGCCAGAACGAAGCACATTGATGTGCAGTTTCACTTTGTGAGAGATATGGTTGAAGATGGAAAGGTAAATTTGGAGAAGGTAGATACTGTGAAGAATGTTGCAGATGCATTAACGAAACCAGTGGGCACTAAGAAGTTCAGATGGTGTTCGGAGTCTATGGGCCTTTCGGCCTATAGTGATTAGTTTCTGTTATGTTCCTGTTGCTCTTACAAGGTGTTCGACAAGTGGGAGAATGTTAGGAATAAGGTGTCTCAACCTTGTATAATTCCTATTCTTATTATTATTTGTTTTGTAAAATATATTTTTGCAAATAATATGTAATGTGAGTGTACATGTCTAGTTGGCATGTTGATCACTTACATGTGTCGGCATCTTGAAGTGTGTGAAGGAGATCATGGCTGAAATGGTTATGACGGATTCCTATGATGCGTAAGAGCTATTTAAGGAATATGCTATGACAGGTGTAAGAGCATCTTATGACATGAGGCCTATTTGGGCGCCCAAGAAAGAGTGGTTGGTGTGTGTAAGAGAATATGCCAAAAATAGGTTGGTATGACAGATTCTCTTACACTTCTCTTGTGACCGCTATTTTTTGCGGTTTCTATGACAAGATGTCATTGCCTATTCAAGGGATAGACACCCTTTTCTTGGTATGGGATGTACATGTGGCATTGTGCATGTTTCTTGGTGGTTGAGCCATGAAAAATGCCCAATTTCTTTGTGGGTATTTTATTGGGTCTTAAGATGTTCATTGCATGTTGTAATGCAATAGAGTGATAGATGAAAGTTTGCAGGTACTGAGGTGCTGCTGGAATTTTCTATCATTGATGTTGAACTTGCATTACAAGTGTATTGTAATCTTGTGTTGAAGATAATACATTGTGCAGGTTCTGGAGGGGTGGGGTTGTTTTACCGAAAGGTTTTTCCCCACCGGCAAATCTTTGTGTTATGTGTTTTTTTTCTCTATCTATTTTCTGTATGCATGGTTGGTTGCTATAATGTTGTTTACATGATATTGAATCTGTAAGTGTAGAAGATTTTAAAAAGGATTTGCACCATACTTTCCTGATGAGATTAGTGCAGGAAGCTATTTCCGCACCTAAGTTTCCTTACAATATGTTGAAGAAATTGGATTTGGACACGTTTGATGTAATCCCAATTAGAATCAAGGAGAGAGGGCCTCCAAACCTCTGAGCCATAGAGAACTGTCACTCTAATCAATGAGTCTAGAAAGGACAACCTAGATGAAGTGTCCTAGAAGTGATGTATGAAGCATTGTCTCTCAAGCATAGAAAGGGAGGCCATACCCTTACTAACTCTAGGTTGGATGACAGGTCTCAAACTGAAGCAATGTCTTGAGAACTTGAGCCCAAGGTACACATATGATGTGGTGATCTCAATCTCATGACCCTAGAAGTAGAAGTGCAGATGAGAGGTCTTCAGGCAGTTGAAGACCATAACTCGAGTCTTTCCCAAGTTCACTGAGAGCTGATGAAGGTCACAAAAGGAGGCCAAGACATCAAGGATCCTTTAAAGACTCTCTGGAGAGGAGGCCAGAAGGATCACATCATCAAAGAACAAGAGAATGGAGATCAAGACCTAATGCAAGTAGCAACCACCAATAGGGAGTGAGGAGTCTCTAAGGAAGGTCTCCAGCTCATCAACATAGATAGAGATAGTGTTGAATAAAATTTTAAGTGCTAATTTTCTTTATATTTGGAGAATAATTATCATGTAAGATTTTGAATGTTCTATTTTTGTGGAAAACACTTGGTATGGCTCTATGAAGAAAGTGTTCTAATAACCTTTCGAGTGCTAGTGTTTCTATATATTTGGAAAACAATTCTAAGATAAAAGATTTCATTATTCAATATCACACTTTTAATTACTAGGTGGAATCACTAAACAAAAGTCTATAATTATTTTTAATTTTTATTTGAGCATACCAATATTTCACTTAAGAATTGGCCATGCCTATAAAACATCTACACAACCTCACCATTGAAAACATACTTATTTAGATTTAGGATGAAACTCCCTCTTAAATTGAAAGGACTTGATCTCCTCTACAAGGGATTCATGAATCCACTGAGTCTATATTTCGATAACTATTTAAAATATCAATACTCTCACATGTTGAAACCTTTTGCTTATGGACCATTTTGATTTAAAATTTATGAACCACTAAAAATGAAATCCACCTTATCCTATATTTTGGTCTTTGTTTATACAATATAGACACTATTCAAGGAAATATTTGGCAATGCAATATCATATAACATGGTCATAATTAACAAAACCAATACCAAATGTACACTTGACCTATGTTTCTTCATTATATCGAGTATAACTAGTTCCTTGAAGCCTTTATATAGTTGACAATGCCTTGCATTTGTACCCACACATATAGGTGGTGTTTTAATCTCTTTGATGGTTTCTCTTTTCATGGTTTACACATTGGCAAGTTCCAACATGCATGCTAACATTCTTTTATGTTTTATCAATTTTGATTCTCTTTAAAATGTTGGTTTGCTTTACTAAACCATTTACAACAAGTGAAATTCTTACTTCTTCCTATGGATGTTGATCAATGATCTCATTGATTTTAAATAATCTAAAGGGTTAAATTTTTTGATTAAGAGAAAAAAGGTTTTGAAGGGACTTTGAAACTTGATACAAAGATTAAGAGAAAATAAGCATTCAAGCATGACTTAGAAAAAGAAGCAAAAGGAGAAGCAATAGCAAAAATACAAAAGCTAGTAGATACAAGGAGAACAAGACAAAAAACTTTCCTGACTAGAAAAAAAAGAAGCAACTCAAACAAAATATACACTAGACTCCAAGTTGCTGCCCAAAACTCACCCAACTATGATTTTCTTGTCTTCTTACACTTATGGGAATGAAGGGTCATGTCAAAAGAAGATTGACAAGATTTCAATTATTTTTATTTTTATAATAATCCAACCCTCTTCCACCTTGAAACAACATCCTTCCATGAAATAGCTTCCATTACAATACTGCCTCCCTGATAGGGCAGATGAGTTCCTAAGGAAGGACTAACATAAGTAATAGTTTCATCAGTAATATGAGAAAGTGAAACATGAACAATATACATATCCTTGTCATGCCACATCTAGATAGAAACATTAGCCACACTAGGGAAAACCCTAATAGTTTTAGCAGTATTATTTGTATAATTTAATCACGTGGCATTAGTAAGGACACCTTCCTTAACAGTGCCAATGACATAATTCTCATAAATACTTTAGCAAGGGCTAGAAGACTCAAGTCCAACAACCTTATGCTGAGTAAGGTCAAAAATCTCTGCAATATGGCCAAGAGTATTCTCCACCTATTGTTCCACTCTAGAAGGAACCACAACCATTGTCATTTGAGGGGTAAAAATAATAGTAGGAGCCTACACTTGATTTGAATCACCTTCTAAAATATTCGCTTTCCCTTTAGAGGAATTCTTAACCATTGTATAATAGTGGGAAGAAGCTCCCTTCCACCATTAGGAAGACTTTTTATGTTTAACTCTTTATACCCTGCATTTAGCCACAATGTTCCCTATCATGAAGTACTTCAAACATCTAAAAGGGATGCCCTCATAGTCCAAATACTGGATCCAAGTACCCATAGAGGACTTGTTAATCTTGAGGGTTAAAGTTACCTGTAAATGATCTTGTTGATTTTAAAGGATACCATGGATCAAAATTCTTCAAGACTATTGTGTTATTGTCTGATAAAGTCACATTTAACCATTAAAAAAAAAACAAGATATTACAACAAATGTATGATAAATAGTAACCACATATATATTATTATCTATCACCAAACATGTTTTAAAATGACATTTTGCATTTCTAATTTATTATAATATACACTCAACAACACTTCCAAACTACTACATTAATTGAATTTTTTATTAGAAAGAGGGATGCTAAATAAAAAACTTGCACCTTAATTCAAGATTATTATTGCGCTTCTACAAACTGGAGATCAAAAGTCAGCCAGAGTTGCATGACTTGGTTGAGAGAATCACACACCTAAAAGCTTAATACAATAATCTCATTGACCCAACAACTACATTGCCTTATCTTGATAGAAATGTTAGAAGCCATCTTCCTCTTAATAAATACAATAAGCTCATTGACATGAAGATACATATGTGGGAAATCTCTTGAAAGGAGGAATTGCATAGAGTTAGACCAATAAACCTTTGTCATTGAAATGTTTGTACTCATATTTATATGATTTACCAATTAATAAAGCTGAAATTTATCTTAAAAGTTATATCAAACGTTAGGATATTTGTAAATAGATCATATATTTCCAAACTTCTTTTAGTAATTATAGATTTCATTCAAGAAAATATGATTGAAAGTTTAGGATGAATACTATTGATTAATTCTTGACATGATAAAAGTAAAAATATAAAATTATTTGGGTTACACTATGAAATATATTAAATATTTTATAAACAGATTTGGAGATTCTATAAATACAAAATAAAGTTACTTCTTCTTAGGTAATTCGAATTGAAAAGATAGCCTTGTTGTTAATACATGACTTACTTAGGAACTATTCTTGTACAATGTCTAGTTTAATTGCACTATTTGTTTAAAATATTTCTCTTTCATATCCACAAGCTATATTGTATCAAATTATCCTCTAATCAATCACTTACATCACATTAAGTATTAAATTTATAACATATAGAGTAATTGCGGAGATTAATCATAAACATAGAAAAGGGATAAAGAAGCATTATCTAAAACATAATTCATTGGTTTTACTTTAGTGGAAGACCCTTGATTTGGCTCCATTAAATAAGATTTCAAGTGCTCATTTTCTTTATATTTGGAAAATATTTATCATATAACATGTTGAATTTTCTATTTTAGTGGAAAAGAGTTGGTTTGGCTCCATTATTAAATATCACTATTTTATTTACTATGTAGAATCTCTAAATATAAATCTAAAATAATTTTATTGTCATTAGACCATACCAATCTTTCACTTAAAACATCTAATCTTCCTTAAGTACAACTTGATCATTGAAGATATTAAGATTTATGATGGAACCCCTATCTAAGTTGTCAAGCCTTGATCTCTTCTACAAGGTATTCATGAATCCATCTAGTTGATTCTATACTTCAATATCTATTTAAAATATTAATAGCCTCACATGTTGGAACCTTTTATTTGTGAATTCTTTTTGATTTACAATTGATAAACCACAAGAAGTGAAATCCACTTTAACCTATATTTTGGTCTGTGTTTGCGCCATTCAAGGAAACTTTGGGCAATTCAATTACATATTACAGTTATATAACAAAATCTATACCCAAATGTACAATTGACCTCAATTTGTTCATTAGATCAAATATAACTAGATGCTTGAAATCTTTATATAATTAATAACGCCTTGCCTATATCTGTAGTGTTATATCAGTAGTGTTTTAATCCCTTGATGGTTTCTCTTATCATGATTTACACATTGGCAAGTTGCAACATGCATATCATATTGTGAATGCATGTAAAACAGCAGGGCACAATTGCGGCAAATGATTTTTGAGGAGACATTGCATTATATACAGTGAATAGTTACAAGACTGTTCGGAACTGACTAACCAATCGCAGCTGACTAACCCCCTCACAACCAACTAATATTGTCATATTATAATGTTGTAATATTTATTCTAAGAATAGCTTCATGATAGAAAATACATGCATTTTAGTTCTCTGAATTGTTAGTACCAAATCCCTTTCCCTTTTTTTTTTCTAATAAATTCGAAATCCAGACAAAAATAGTGATATTACATGTACTTCTGAACATTGAAGTCTTATTTGTGGAGGATCTTAAGTGAAGTTTGCATTAGTAAATTTAGGGTTGACATGAGGTGGCAGAGATCTAATAGTTCTCCATCCACATCATAGATTTTTTCCTCTTTAATACTCAACCAGACGTGATCCGAAGTCTAAGAATACCATGTACTCTTGAGGTAATCTTCATAAGAATGTTTCTTTTGGCATTTGTTTTACAGAAAAGTTCAAAGAAAGCTGACTTCAAAAGATATTAAATACACCTGCAAATGAAATTACTCTACCTTTTTATTTTTATTTCAAAAAATTGGTACAACAAACAGCATAGGTGACTGTCCAGAGCAGAGAGCACATCGATTAGAAACAGTGAAAAGTGACACAAACGACAAAATCTACCTTTGTTAAATGTTAGTTTCCTTTTAAATTAACAATTTTAGCTGAGGTTTGATGGCAAGATACATGGGCATGTCTGCAAGGTCATTGTCCTTCGGCAATAGACGACAGCTCTGCATACTTGTTGGTTTCATGTTAGTGAAGAATGATATCATTTCTTTCTCTTGGTGAGATTTACAATAGTGGATGCCATCAGTTTGGAATCAATTGGTTTTGTAAGATATGCATCCATACCCACCTCTAAGCATTTTGCTTCATCTGAAGACATAGCGTGAGCAGTCAATGCAACTATAGGTATGTGGTGACCAGTTCCTTCTTCTGCTATCCGAATGACCTTCGTTGCCTCATAACCATCCATTTTGGGCATCTGCAAGTGAACGTGCATTAAAATGTCAAATGCCTGAAAGCCATAAATTTCAACTGTAGTACTCTAGAATGCTGAATATATTTTTGAGTCCACTTAGAAGAAAAAGAAACAAGGGATCATTTCAAAACAATAAGAATATCAGAGTGAAGATATCAAATGTACACAGCCAGCTTCAGACTTGGAAATGCTTTACTTTAATAAATTTCATTAGTTTCTCTTGGTAGATATTTCCAGCCCATATTTTTGTGATGTCTCTTGGCAATTTAAGTTCAATTATTAATCTCAATTCTTATAGCCTAAGTTGAATTGATAAGAAAAATGCACTGATTTTATAAATATATTATTCTATAATATAAATGGAGTCCATCATCTATTTATATTAGATATATTAAGCAACTTAATTTCACATGCCATCTACATTTCTTGTTGCGAAGATTGATCTGCTATTACTTGTTTAAGAAAAAATATGGTCTGAGTACAATCCAAGACACTAAGAGACCACATGATAGATTTCTACAAAGTTTACAGATCTAAACCTTTGAATCTTTGCCCTCAAGGATTAGAGGGTCACTGATCCCCACCCTATCTTGACAACTATCCCTTTAAACTTTAGAGCACCATTCCTTGAGTTGTTTCAGCCTTCTTTCTTTATTATTAAAATAATAATGAAAGTCTTATGGCTCAGATATATTAGATCTTTAGATTTTTATTATAGATTGTACAAATATGTACCTCTGATCTTTCAATTATTTAATTTAGTCATATACTTCTGATATATAATTTATATATACTAGTTTTCTTTCTTTATGCTATGAAGATATAGATACAAAATTCTGTAAGCGATATTACGTCATTGCTGCTTGTCAATAATATAACTTGTTTCCTCTTGATGAACATCAATTATCTTCGAAATCGATAAGCACCCCCACTGATCTGATTCTTCCTTTGGTCTCCCTCACATCTTATTATGATCTGATTCTTCCTTTGGTCTCCCTCTTACATCTTATTACATTAGAGGTCACACTTGGTGTATCACTTCATCGAATAGTCATCTCTTGACTTTAATAATCAATCTCTTCATAATCATTTTTTTACTTAAACAATTGGTTATCTTATTGGATGCTGTTCCTTCTCTAAATCGCTATCATAGTGCCTTTTTAAGAACTCAATTATACTTGACACAACTCTATTCAATACTCATAATCGCTGCCTGTGTTGATTCTAGTTACTGATTAGATATGCTTGATATGATTAAGGAACGTTAATCCTTATCTCATATACAAGTCGCCGTTGTTTATTGGCATTGGACGTTAGTCACTGCTTGACTAATCTAAACCACCAACACTAATCTCTGCTGGCCTCCTTGAATTCACATCCCCTCGGTTATGGTGATGAAATTCTTATAATCAATTGATGATACTCTTCTACTGCTGTTTGTAATTAATGTCTTAAGTGCCTGCAGTGCCTGCTACACCCTTAATATTGGTGTATACAAGTTTATGAATAGTCAACTTGTGGCTATCTTAATCCTTAATTAAGTCATCATTATCATATTATTATCTAGGCAGGTAGGTCGGCCTAGGTGTTATGCAGGGTTGTGTCCATTCAACCTAAGAATAATTAGGTATATATAGGAGGTTGTGAGTCTTATTTCAACATCATATTGTGCAGTGTGTTCTCATCGGAGATATTTGGAAGTTGCCCCCTCGAACTGGCCTATTACTCTCAGTTATTATCAAGTATTTATATAATATTTCATATTATTTCTTCTATTGTGCAAGTTATTTCATTACAATTGGTATTAGAGCATGATCTTGGCATCATAAAGGCAAGATTCTTTCTCAACATTGGGGTGATTTTGGGAAGAGCATAACTTTCAGATTTTAGCAAATTTTTACAAAGATTTTTAAAGGGTTTTTGAAAACCATATTAAAGAAGCTATAGTCCAAAATTTAGAGGAATTGGAGCAAATTTGATAAAATTATTACAGAATTACTATTTCTACACAATTTATTGAGATCTTCATATTTCTCACATCCTACCGAATTGGAGTATAACTTGTATTTTGAATACATATTAGAGGAGCCTAAATTTCAAAGCTTGGAGAAATTGAAAAAAAAAGCAAGATATTGCAAAATTAGGAAAATTCTCTCTCAAGGCAGAAAATTTGCCAATTTTTTTTTGGATTTTTTCCGAGTATGGGTATCTTGGCCCTAGTAAATTACAGTAAAAAATAAATAAATAAATCAGAGAATTTACATTTCATTTTTGTGATTTATTTCAAAAACATTGGTTTCCGTCATGACGGGGCCTTCAACAAGAGGCAAAAAGAATGCTACCACACCAGGGAAATCCTCTGATCAAGATTGGAAAGCAACAGAGGATAGTAATCCTAATGAGGAACTTAGTAAGTTCAAGGAAGAGGTTAAGAGGGCTATGTGTGACCTATGATGAGATATATCAGATATACGAAGCATGTTAAGCACCTACACGAATGAAACAAGGAAGGAGCTCTCAAGCAATCAAGGTGAAACCTTCAAGTCAACTAATAATGACACAAATTTGATTAATCCTACTAGATCTAAGAATTTTTTTTCCAAAGGTGGATATGTGCAAATTTGATGGTAGGGATCCTCTAACATGGATGAATCAAATGGATAATTTTTTTGAAGTACATCAAATCCCATATGGACAAAAGGTCACGAATCACGATGGCTTCCTTATATCTAGAACCAGATCAATTCATTTGGTATCATTGGCTTTGTACTCATAGGAAGAAAAAGGGTCTCACAGTATCATGGTCAATTTTTATAGAAGAACTCCAAGCACAATATAACAAGTGTGACAAAAAACTTCTTTAGCCAACTTGCTTAGCTTCAACAAACAGGATCAGTTAAGGATTATATTCAAAAATTCCAAAATCTATCCTTAAGAATGAATACAATTACAGAGAACTTGAATGATTTATTCTTGGGTGGTCTCAAGGATCACATTCAACATGAGGTACAGATGTTTTGTCCCAGCTCAGTAAATAAGTCTTTTATATTGGCATGTAGGGCAAAGGAGAAGTTCTTGATTCCTAGAAAGTAAGAGGCTAATGTGTCAAGGGAAAAAGGTTATTCAACACCTTCTCTTCCCCAACCTACTAGGTTGACTCCACAACAAATTGAGGAGAAAAGAGCAAAAGGGTTGTGTTTCAATTTTGATAGAAAATATAGTCGAGGACATAAATGTAGTGAAAAGAAATTGTTCTATATTGCAGGTCCAAGTGAGGAAGAAGAGGATGAGCCCATATCAGAGGAGGATAGGGAGTCAGGTGAGGAATCACATGATTCTTAACCAATCATTTCTTGGCATGCACTTTCAAGTTTTAGTGCACCACAAACTCTCAAGGTGGTGGGTTTCTTAAAGAAGCAGAAAGTAACAGTGTTGGTCAACTCGGGTAGTATTCATAATTTCATCAACAAAAAGTTGGCAACTCTTCTAAATTGTTTTATATATCCAGCCCCAGAGTTTTAGGTTTTGATTGTAGATGGGGGTTCAGGGAAGTGTCATAGCATCAAGTTATCCATGGGAGATTATCAACTTGATACCCCAATGTATGCGATATCCATGGGTGCAGCGGATATTATTTTGAGAGTACAATGGCTTACTACATCAAGAACAATTGAGATGAACTTCCAAGAACTATTCATGTGATTTCAATCAAAAGGAAAGGTAGTGGAGCTAAGGCGACTGAAGGAAAAATCCCCACAAATGGTAAGCTCTCATCAAATGCAAAATTTTCTTAAGAAAGGCATAGATGGATTTGTGGCCCAGCTATGATCATTAGAAGTCTCTCAATCTAATGCTCTTACTCATCCAGATTTACAAGCAATAATTGATCGTCACTCAATGATTCTTGGAGATATGCCTAAAGGACTTCCTCCTAAGAGGGATCATGACCATGCCATACAACTAGTTCCAGGGAGCCAACTACCAAACATCAGGCCTTATAGGTACCCACACATACAAAAAAGTGAGATAGAAAAAATTGTTGAGAAAATGCTAGAGGTAGGAATTATTAGGCATAGCCAAAGTACTTACTCCTCACCTGTTGTGATGGTGCGTAAAAAGGATGAAACTTGGCACATGCGTCCAGATTATAGAGTGCTCAACAAGTACACCATTAAAGATAAGTTTCCTATTCCAGTCATCGATGATCTTCTAGATGAATTAAATGGAGCTATGTATTTTACCATGTTAGATCTTAGATTGGGTTATCGCCAAATTCGGATTAAGTAGGAAGATATTTGTAAGACAACATTTCAAACTCATGAGGTTCATTATGAATTTTTTGGTGATGCCATTCGGTCTTACCAATGCACCATCTACATTCCAAAGTTTGATGAATTCCATTTTTAAGTTCTTGAGAAAGTTTGTGTTGGTGTTTTTTGATGATATATTAATTTATAGCAAGACTTGGGAAGAACATTTGCAGCATATAGATCAAGCATTACAATTACTTGAAGATCATGAACTTTGTGCTAAGCCATCCAAGTGTGCTTTTGGTCTTAAGGAGGTGGAGTATTTGGGACACATAGTTTCACATGGAGTAAAGGTGGACCCTAACAAAATTAAGGCTATCATGGAATGGCCTATTCCAAAAACTATTAAGAAGCTAAGGGGTTTCTTGGGATTGACAGGATACTATAGAAGATTTGTGAAGAATTATGGTCGTATAGTAGCAACCCTTACCACTCTATTGAAGAAGGATTCTTTTAATTGGAATGAATCTACTAATGTATCATTTGAGCAATTGAAGAAGGTTATGTGTACAACTCCAGTGCTTGCCACTCTAGACTTCACCAAGGAATTCATTGTGGAATGTGATGCTTTTGGAAATGGGATAGGAGCAGTTCTCATGCTAGAAGGTCAACCAATTGCTTTTGAGAGTAGTTAATTAAAAGGTAAAAACCAATTCAAACCTATTTATGAGAAGGATATGCTAGCAATCCTTTATGTAGATAAAAAATGGAGGCCTTATTTAATGGGTCAACACTTCAAGGTTAAGACATCATGATAGCCTAAATTTTTTTTTTGGAACAAAGACTATTGTCAAAAGAGCAACAAAAATGGGTCACTAAGATGTTGGGATATGACTTTGAAATTGTATACAAGAAAGAGAAGGAAAATATTGTGGCCGATGCACTTTCCAAGAAGGATGGAAAAGATGAAGCCTTATTGTGCGCCCTTTCAATATTATAATAAAATTGGGTGGTAGAAGCCAAAGAAGAGTGGCAAAATGATGTTGCAACAAGTAATCTCATCCAACAAATAAAAAGTGACCCTAGTAGTTCAGATAAGTTTTGTTTAAAGGGGGATATTCTTTGGTATAAAGAGCATTTGTATCTTTGCAAGAATTCCACTCTTAAACACAAGATTCTCAAAGAATTACATGAGTTCCCAATTGGTGCTCATTCAGGATTGTTGAAGACATATCATCGGGTCAAGCAAGATTTTTTATGGGAAGAGCTAAAAGGTGATGTTCAAAAATTTGTGGCCAAATGTTTGGTTTGTCAAAGAAATAAGGGGGGAACAATTAAGACACTAGGTCTCTTGCAGCCTTTATCTATTCCTAGCCAATGTTGGGAAGAGGTATCCATGGACTTCATCACAGAGCTTCCCAAATCTAAAGGTCATAATGTCATCATGGTAGTAGTTGATTGCCTCACTAAATATACACATTTCATTGCATTATCACATCCTTTTACAGCAAGTATAGTGGCAAAAGTTTTCATGGAGAATATCCAAAAGCTACATGGTACACCTAAGGTTATTGTTAGTGATCGTGATCCTATCTTTACTAATCACTTTTGGAAAGATTTATTCTCATGTTTGGGTATTCAATTGGCTCATAGTTCTTCATACCATCCTCAATCAGAAGGGCAAATGGAGGTTGTTAATAAATGTTTGGAAGGATATCTACCTTGTTTCACTTCAAAAAAACAATCTCAATGGGTAGATTGCAGGATACCTCTTGCAGAATGGTGGTACAATACTTCTTTTTATAGCTCATAAAAAATGTCTCCATTTTTGGCATTTTATGGATATCATCCTCCTTCCATCACATCGTCATTAAAGGTGTCACCAAGAGTTCAGGCAATAGAGGACCACTTGCTTCATCAACAAGTACTTTTAGGACTCAAGGAGAATTTAGCTATCGCACAAAATCGAATGAAACAACAAGCGGACCAACATTGTAGCGAAAGAAATTTTGAAGAAGGGAACTGGGTCTTCTTGAGATTGCAGCCTTATAAACAAATCTCAATGAAGCAACAAAAAAAGAATAAAATGTTGACTCCAAGATATTATGGACCATACCAAATCATACAAAAGATTGGTAGTGTTGCCTACAAGCTTGAGCTGCCACCAACAACAAATATACATCCAGTTTTTCATGTTTCCTGTTTGAAGAAGGTAATTGGGCAGAATATTCCCACTCAAACAGTACTATCAGAACTTGATGAAGAAGGAAGAATAATTTTGGAACTAGAGTGCATTCTTCAAACACGCACGAAGAAGCTGAGGAATAGAACCTTGACTCAGTATCTCATCCAATAGAATAACTTACTAGTTGAAGAGGCCACATGGGAGGACGAGGAGTTCATTCAAAAGAATCCACACTTGGTTAGCATTGAGGACAATGCTTCTTTCAAAAGAGGGGGCATGCTACACCCTTAATATTGGTGTATATAGGGCTATGAATAGTCAACTTGTGGCTATCTTAATCCTTAATTAAGTCATGTTATCATTATTATATTATTATTTAGGTAGGTAGGTCATCTTAGGTGTTATGTAGAGTTGTGTCTATTCAACCTAAGAATAATTAGGTATATATAGGAGGTTGTGAGTCTTATTTCAATATCATATTGTGAAGTGTGTTCTCATTGGAGATATTTGGAGGTTGCCCCCTCTAAGTGGCCTATTACTCTCAGATATTATCAGGGTATTTATATAATATTTCATATTATTTCTTTTATTGTGCAAATTATTTCACTACAGTGCCCTCATGTTATGTACGGTAGTTTAGAAGAAAAGTCAGACAGACAAACAAGCTTATCTCAGAAATTATGTCATTGTATCCTATATCTATTGATACCAGTCTGTAGCGATTGGATATCATGTAGTAATATATTGTTTAAATAGATAAATGTATTGAAATTTATTATTATATATTTACTGCAGAAGCAACATATAGATTTCATATTATATAAATAATATTTGATTTATATGATTATTATTATTAATTTTTATAATATTTTTATTTATTTAGTTATTTCATATTTTAATTTCATTTAGTTGTTTTATTAATTAATAAATCTTATTTTGGAAAGTGGACATCCCAGTCCTTCCCTCCTCAAAATTGCTTGTTTTCAAGGAATGATAATTTTTATACAAATCTTTTTATGTGAGTGGCTTCTCATGTACAACTAGAATATCACCTCAATTTGTAAATTTTAGTCGAATAACCCCAAAGATATTAACTCTATCTTTATAAAACTAATAGCTCCATATCTCTGAGATCCTTTGGGTTATTCTCTTATTCTAAATCAACCTATAATTAGAACCACATATGTTTGCAAAATATGAAATACATATATAAATACATGAAGACACAAAGCATACATGAGGTATACATATAATACGCATTGTTAGATTTCTTTCCAGTGAATTGAATTATTCTTTCCTATATCCCTTTACCTTGCAGGGTAGTGGGATAAAAGCTCTGGTATCATTTGTAATGTCCCTTCGCAATTTAAGTTCAATTATTAATCTCAATTCTTATAGCCTGAGATGAATTGATAAGAAAAATGCATTGATTTCCCGTAATTATATATTCTATGATATAAGTAGGATCATAGTTGAACTAATCGCCAATTAATGGACGAGTCTCGAGTAATATAACTGTGCAAGTTTTCCAGCCAAAATATTCTAGGAAACACTTGCGGAGTTTTTTTTTTTTCTTATAAAAAAAATCATCCACATCTGTCCTCATGTTAAAACACAAGAAACAAAATTTCCACTTGTTTTTGTTTGCAGCAATTTGGTTTGTGAGTGGAGGAAAGGAGGCTTTCAAGCCCTTGCTAGCGGGTTGCAAAGTATTGAAGGTGGATTTGAGTGGATTTAAAGAAGATTTCAACTAGTTATTCAAGAAAATTTAAATTCCCGAGTAGGTTTGATGAGTTTGTTTTTATGTTTTTTTAAAACATTCTTATAACATCCCCACCAAAATAATAATTACATAATTAATAATTAATAAATAAATAAATTATATGATATAACTACAATCATATTATGATACCACATAGTATACTACATCATAACAATAATGCTATTTAAATATTAAAGATAATTTCAATATACATTATTATTATTTACTAGTGATATAATAATAAATGAAGATTCAGCGAAGCTTCTATGTGAGCTTGCCTCTTAGGGAATACATAAGTTGTAAATAAATCCTTAGAGAGCAAAGAAAATCCACTTCCCTATGATGAGCATGGACAAACAACTTTCCATTACGCCGCTATGATTGAAGGTTTGAGAAAGAGAGTATAAAATATTTAGGTAGCATATGACAACATACTTCGCACAGGGACACATAAATCCTCTGCAATATATGTTGGAAACATGAGACAGGAGTGATGGCCAAAATAGACAAGGAAAAGAAACGAACATCAAGGAGGAGGTACAATCGCAAGGTTGCATGGGTACGTGGGTACGGGAACGGGAACGGGTACGGGTACGAAAACGGGTACGGGTACACATATTTTTCAAAATAGGGGGGGGGGGGGGGTACGTGTGTATGCCTAATTTTTTCAATATAATTAATATTTTATAGAAAATATAAAAATCAAAATCTGTCACGAGTCATGAAATTGAGCATTCAAAACAAGAATTTTGAAAATATGAGCCATAAGTCTATATATATATATATATATGCTATTGTTGAATGTTTAAAGTATTTTTCATAATAGGGGACGGAGGTACTTGGGTATGTCAAACTTATTTAAAAATTATACTTTTATATTTATAAAAAATCTGAAATTATGAGTCATGACAATGGTTTTTCAAAACAAGAACAATGATAAAGTTTGCAAATGTAATGTACTATTTTCAGTTTCAAATTTGCTATATGTTTGAGATAATAATACATGATAAATGCTTAGATGCATAACAAAGAAGGCAGACTTTAAACATGAACAAGAAGATCCTAAACCATATGACAATGACATATTGCAAATGATAAACTTATGACTTGAACAGTGATAAAGTTTATTGTTAATGAGTATCAAAGTTTCAAACTGATTTGGTATTGAATTAAGTTTGATAAACAACAAGCTAATACAAAAACAAAAAACCAAAAAAAAAAATCAGAATCTTAATCAAGGTCCTTAGCTATGATGCTCTCCACCGAGTACCCAGTACTAGGATACGTGTACCTGGTACTTGGGTACGAGTACCAGGGGTGTGGGTACGAGTACCCATGCAACCTTGTACAATCTTGTAGCAAAGGCCCAAAAATGTGGTAATTAGTCAATCGTCATACTTAGCATATGAAAGGTTATAAACAAAGCCAATTCCCATGCCTAGAATAGCATGGGTTGAATTATTTGAAGAAAACCCAAGGTTTGGAAGAGCATCGTTGGCCCAAGTTAGTCATAGATGAAAAACTTGTTAGGCAAAAAAAAATGAGAGGTGGGTTCTTTTTCGTTAGAAGCCATTGCATTGGTCCGGATGCTAAGTTATTTGAAGAAAACCCAAGGTTTGGAAGAAAATCATTGGCCCAAGCTAGTCATAGATGAAAAACTTGTTAGGCAAGAAGGCACATGGATGAAGCAAAATGACAAGTGGATGTGAAAATGGGATGTCAACATCCATACTTGTCTAGATAGTAATAAGGAAATAAAGAAGTATGCCATGGAAAAATTTCACAATATCATATGGACAAGAGATAAGGGGTAGAAAAAATCTTACTACACTAAAGAATTTAATCCCACTTCTAGTCATGATGAAAAGGTTTATATAAAGGCACCTATTAATTGGAGAGCAAGAATGCTGATAGCACAAATCAGAACTAGTTCACACCAGCTAAGATGTGAAACAGGTAGATGGTAGGTTCCAAAAGAAAAGTGCACAGGTAGAATTTGTTTATTCTATAATATGGGGGTGGTAGAGACGAAGCACCACTTTGTCAAGGAATGTCTGACATATAGTGACGTCAGATTGGGTTATGCAGAGCTATTAGAGAATAGAGACTTGAAACTACTTATTTGAGGAGAATCAAGTGAAGAGAACAATGGCTTTGATTATCAAAATTCAATGACCGAGAGACAAGTTAACCAAGGCTCTATAGCTTGATTAGTTTCTCCCCTACCTTGGGGAGTTTCTAGTGTGGGTCCCATAGGCTACCTTAGCCTCGTGGACGTTATTAAAATCTTTCATTTCATTTCAATCAAACAGACTCCAAAGAGGATCATCTAATATGAAACAAGATCACTAAATGGAGATCAAATGAAAATGTGGGTGTAGAACTTATTACCACCGCGCGAGATATAAGGATAAATTGGGAGATAAGGAGCGAATCATGGGAAAGACAATGCAAAAACTAAGGACATTAGGCATGAAAGGGTAGAAAGAAATATAAGAACAAAAGGAAACAAGAGCTCTTTGTGAGCAAGAGTCCCTGCCTTTGACATCATAGCAGGGATTGTACATGAGTTACTCTTAAATAATTTGAAAAAAGATTAAAAGATTCACTTCTTGTTATTGTTCTCATAAAATGAAAACAAAATAATTTGTAAGTAGAAATAATTTGAAGTAAAATATATATATATATATATATATATATATATATATATATATATATAATTACATTTTGACTTTTGAAAATAATTTGTTATATTAGAAATTATATTATTAATTTTATTCTTTAATTCTTAAGTGTTAAAAATGACATTCATATAATATGAATGTAAAAAAATTGGTTAAAACAAGTCTACATTCATAAATGTTTGAAGTCATAAATTGGAATATTATTTTAATATAATAATATTTAATAAAATATTTAAACAAAATATATAGTATTGAATGATATATATTGAATAATATGATTATATTAGTTGAACTTGTGCAATTAGCACAAATCCCAAAACAATAAAGAAATAAAACTTTTCATACCCAATAAATAAAAAGTAAAATGAATTCAATTATGTTTTACAAATCAAATCCCCATAGAAAACAAATAAAAAATCGCCCCAAAAATAATTTGTTCTTGAACTATATGTCATTGACAAAGGTGCACCATGAAAGCAAATGGGAAAAAAAAAAAACATTTTTTTGTGTGGCCAGGGAAGCCATGAGTAAACATCATCAAAGCTATTAGATTGAAAAAGTAAACAACGAGGTTATAACAAAGTTAGCATACTCGCTACCCCATCTACACATTGACATGCATTTGGATTTTGAGGGTTTTGATGATTATATCCCTTTTACATTAACTTTGCTGATGTGAATTGATGGCATTATTTTATTGGACATTGATGACTGCATTTATCAATGCTGATGTCGGGAGTCAGTGTAATAAATGTATGATTGCCTTTTCACTTTTTAAAAATATTTTTTGGTAGTGAAAAATAAAATTAAACCTTAGGAAAATAGTCCCGGTCCAATCAGAAAAAAGTTTTTTTGTTTTGATAAATGAAATTAAAAATATATACTCCAAAACTTTAAGATATGATGTTTCTTGGAAAATAAAGAATGGGCAGGGGGTAAAACAAAAACATTAGTTCCGTGCCGACGACCACACTTAATACATTGCATCCAAGATAGCTTCAAAACAATATTATACTATTGTAAGGAAATAATAAAGATCCGAAAGGGCAACCGCACTTAATACATTCCATCCAAGACAGCTTCAAAACAATATTATATTATTGTCCAAGGTGGCGGATCTATATTATTAAATTGCATTTACCATCCCATGTGATTACCACTAAAAGGAAAGATAATAAAATGATTTACTTTGACGTGACCAATTATCATAGGGAGGATAATACAGAAAAATATATCTGCCAAATCATATCTTTAACATAATGGTAATGGGTTAATAAAGACAGTCCATAGAAAATAGATATTTACAGGAAACATCTTATCCAAGGAAGGAGTAATAAGGTTTCTATATTAGTCAACTTATATAATGTGAAGGTTAATGTTCAAACTGAGGAGACACCATTTATAAGAAAGAAGAATCGTTTATTATAAAGGATATGAGAAGGGACTTTCCCATTTGCCAACAAAACATAATCATGCATCGTAGCCAAGGTATGTGGAAGAGAAGGTATATTATAAATAGTGGAAGATATATTATATGTTTAAAGAGTTTTTTTCACTGCTATTATATAATGTGGCTTAAACTAATAATGAGGTATATAGATATATACATTTTATATGTTATTTAGAAATATTGTGTTATTTAGAAATATCTCCAATTCAAGGATAATAATATTTTTTGAAGAATAAGAGTGGAACTTAAAAATGTGTAATGATAATGGATTAATAATGAGAATACAAGTAATTCTCATATTACTATTATGCATAATTGTTAATTATGATTATTTTATCTTTTATCTATTATTAAGCTATCTTAGGGTAGGGAGTTTGTGGAAGGGAGATGCGGAGTAATTTTGGGCACATGGCGAATTATCTCAATACTAGGGTTAGGCCTTGAGGGATGCCACATGTAGTCTATTTTACACGACCTTCGCACATTAATTCTACCATCCTAAGAATAACCTCAAAAATAGAGAAAGCAATAGGATTTCATATAATAAAGATTTCTTGAAACCTTACAAATAACTATCCTTAAGCATGATTGAAATCTATAACATAGAATTCTAGATCAAATTAAGTATGGTTGAAAAGGGATCATTGCAAGTGATACCCATCTTTTACTCCATACTAAGGTATCTTAAGATAGGGAGTTTGTGGAAGGGAAAGGCAGAGTAATTTTGAGCACATGGCAGATTATCCCAATACTAGAGTTAGGCCTTGGGGGACGCTGCATGTAGTCTGTTTAATGCGACCTTCACACACTAATTCTTCCATCTAAGAATAACTTTAGTACTAGAGACGGGAATGAAATTTCTTATAATAAAGACATTAATAAAGAAAGCATGCATTATCTATTTACATTGTGTCTACTTCGTGTTTTCATGCATTCATATGTCTACTTTGTGTCTTCTTTGTGTTTTCATGCATTTATATGCCTACTTTGTGTCTTCTTTGTGTCCTTATGCAGACGTGTGTCTACCTTGTGTCTTCATGCACTCATGTGTTTATTTAGTGTTAACTTTATATTTCCATGCATACTCTGTATCATTCTACATCTAGTTATATGCCTTGTTTGTTGGCTCTCTTAGAAAAGTTATGTCTAAATGGTTTTTGCTTGAGGACAAGCAAAATTTAAGAGGGCAGGATTGTAATATTCTCATCAAAATAATGATAAATAATAAATAATAAATAAATAAATAAATCATATGATATAACTACAATCATATTATGATACCACATAGTATACTACATAATAATAATGCTACTTAAATATTAAAGATAATCTCAATATAAATTATTATTCTTTACTATTGATATAGTAATAAGTGAAGATATAATAAAGTGTGATATTATATATCAATATAATATAAAGTAATATATATGTCAATATATTGATATAACAAAATTAATACATGGTAACACAATAATATATATAAAAATATTAAATAGAAATATGTCAAATGTTATTGTTATAATAATAGTAAATATAAAATTGAATGATAAATAATATTACTATCTAACATAAATTAATCATATAATAAACATAGGATCTTAACTACTATTGAATACTAATATAATAAAATTAAAATTTAACAAAGACATTTGTAGAGTCATACACTTTATGGATGATAAGTATATAAGGGGCATCAAATGCATTCTCTTAGGGCATCGAATAATAAATTCATTTAATAATATCCATCAATCTCTGTTATAGCCATTATTATTCACTCTTAAACCTAAGTTCTAATTGGGAACATCACAATTCTATTCATTTTTTGTTGCATCTAAATGAATTCAAAATCATTCCTAACTAGTTAGAAATGATTCTAAATCATTAAAACAAGATTCAACACTATTTTTTACAGTTTGTTTTGAATCTTTTACTATTTTTTAAAGAATATCTAGTTCAAAATAAAAATAAAAATATTGAAACTAATTTCGATAGTTTGTTAACCTTGTTAAATTGTTAAACTTTCTAATTTCTGTGTAGGGTAGCAATTAATGGTTAAGTATTAATTCAGCATGGCAAAAGAGAGGCCATTAGAATCATGCCCTTCTAGATATATAGGCACCAGTCCTAAAAATGCTAGAGATAAGATATGGAGGTATGCCTATGAAGCACCAAAGGAGCCTAGAAAGGTGATTTGCATAAATGTAAGAGAGCAATTTTTGGAGGCATAAAGTACCTCAAATAGCACCTTGCAGGCATTAGGAAGCATGATACAAATAAATGTGACAAAGTTACAAAGGAAATAAAAACATTTGTTAATGCCCTACTTGCAACTGGGGAAGAGAAATATTGCAAAGGGAGAGGGGAATATTAGCTATGAGGTCAGCTGTAGGTGAATCTCAAAGTGCTCTAATTGACATCGAAGAAGAAAAACGCCACTTAAGAGCATAGTGGGCTCTCTTTGTGGTCCGTGTATCTGCAAATATAGTGCCTCCTCTTTTACCACTTTTGCTTCCTCTAATAGAATTTTTGCTTCTTCACCACCATTAACATCAAAAATATGCAATTATTTTGTGCCTAGGAACACACTTGGAGCACAACCATCATTAAAGGCCATTGGATGGAAAAAACATCAAAAATATGCAATTATTTTGTGCCTAGGAACACACTTGGAGCACAACCATCATTAAAGGCCATTGGATGGAAAAAGGAGGCACATGAGAAAATAGAAATTGCATGTGCCGATTTTTGGTGTTTCAACACCTCATTGTGTATGGCTATGAGTCCCTATTGGTTAAATATGGTGATTGCAATGAAGTTTTAGGAAAAATGTACAGGACTCCTTCTCACAAGGATTTGGGTGGGAGGTTAGTAAATAATAGGAATCCATTTGATTTCATTTTTATATTATAATTGTTTTTTCTTGTTTATTAAATCGAAATTGTGCACTAAAATTTGATTTCACATTGTTTTTGAAGGTTGCTCGTAAATGCAGTTGATAGGGCAAGAGTAGTGGTGGAGGATAAAAGAAAGAGTGGAGTAAATTTGGCTGCACCATTCTTTCTGATGGGTGGCTAGATGGAAAAAGCCAAACAATTATTAATTTTTTGTTTACTTGTAAGGACAATGTGGTGTATTGGAAATCAGTTGATGCCCCCAACAAGGTTAAAAATGCACAAACATTGACATTAATGTTGGAGAATGTTGTCATGGAAGTGAGAGCAGAGAATGTGGTGCAAAACATCACATATAATGCCATAGCATGTGGTAGAAGGTGATTTTATGTTGTATATGATTAAATATTAAATTGTGATACTTAATTTAGTTTTGAGGTAATACATGTTAATTTAGTTTTGAGGTAATACATGGAAACTAATTATTGATTAGTTTTACTTATATGTCAGATAGAATCCTCCAACAAAGGAACCCCACTCTTTTTTGGGCAGCTTGTGCAGCAGATGTCGTTGACTTCTTTTGGAGGATAGAAAAACTTGATCGGGTGACTCCAATTGTAGAAGATCCGCTGTTATAAAAATTGTGGATTATATTTAGACCTTCTCTCTTCTTAAACAAAATATATTGTTACTATCTCTCATATCTGGTCACAGTTATATTACTTCATAGGTAATACTAATAGATGATAGATAGATAGATAAAATTTTAACGTCCACGAGGCCAAAAATAGCCTATGGGACAGCAAGACAACTCAAGCAGACTTAAGTAGCGCTGTTCGCCTCTTGTGTAGACTAATGATGAGCCCCCCCAATTGCTCAATGTACTCTTCGTTGAACAGGTTATGCCAAGAACTGTCACATATAGTATCCGCAAACTTATCCCTGCTATCCTTGTAGGCCTCACATTCTAGAATAGAATGATTGACCCTACAGACTCGAAAAAAAACTCACCAAGGCTTGAAAAAAAATCGAGGAAAACTCAACCAGTTTTTGAAAACACTTGGCAAAAAACTCGAGAGCTTAGAAACCAACTTAAATCTATTCAACTACTTGATCTCGATCAAGGTCTCATTGGTGCACCTTAAGTGGTTGATCAAGGAGAATCTAGGACACTCAAAGAGCTTGTATCTCTTTCACTATTAACACGACTTTCACAACTTCATATGTAGCTTTGCCATCACCTGCAGAACACACAACAATAATGCAATGGTTTTAACTCCTCTTTAATCTTGCTGCACACATCTAGTGGTGCATGTACTGATACACGTATTTGAACTGGCAATCATAGTACCGTTCTCTAATAACAATGACACTGGGGAATCTCATCATGGGGACCAACATTCATCAGTTAGTCTTGTAACTGTCAAACCACTCCCCACACATGCATTCTCCTCTGAACTACCATTCTTAATATTGAAGAAGACAACATGGAAGTTAGTGGTAGGTAAAAGTATAACCTTGGCATTTGATGCATCTCTTGGATCATATAAAAGACTTTCCCATGATAAAACTTTGCATTGCAGTTCTCATTGAAGTGTCTAAATTGTCTCAAAAAAAGCTATGGAACTATTTTGTCCAATTTATTCTCAGATCCTTCAATGGTAATTTTAAAGTTTACTTTGCAGAAGAACAATTATTGGACCATTAAGTTTCATCTTTGTTTAACAAATTGTGATGTCCCCTTTCCAAAATAAGATTTAATAATAATAAAACTAAATGAAATTAAAATATGAAATAAATGAATGAATAATAATATTATAAAAATAAATAATAAATATTATAATCATATAAATCAAATCTTATATATATTGCTTCTATAGAAAATCTAAAATAATAAATTCCATGGAAATTATCTATGTGAACAATATATCAGAACATGATATCCAACTGCTGCAGATTGGTATCAATAGATATAGGAGACAATGTCTGACATAAGCTTGTTTGTCCATTCTTTTCCTCTAAACTATTGTACATGACATGGGAGGAGTTAAGACATTACTAACAGCAGTACAAGAAAGTCATCAATAATTATAAGACATTCATGATTATAACCAAGGGGATCAAAATTAGAGGTCAACTGAGATTAATGTTGGTGGTTTAGATTAGTCAAGCTGTGACTAATGCTGTTAAGCATATCTAATCGATAACTAGTATCAAAAAAGGCGGTGATTAGAATTATCAAATGTTGTGTTAAATATAATTGAGTTCTGAAAAGCCACAATGACATTGATTTAGAAAAGGGACAACGTCAGTGATAAGATACCAATTGTTTAAGCCAAATAATTTTTATGAAGAGATTGGTTATGAAACCAAGAGATCTGACCTCTAACATAAATAAGATATAAGAGGCAGATCAAACACACTCATTCATCATGCAAGAATCAGAGATCAGTGGTGCTTATCGTTTTGGAAGATAATTGATGTTCATCAAAAGGAAACATATTATATTTCTGGCAAGCAACAATGTGGTAATGCCGATCACAGAATATTATATCTGAATCCTCTTATAGCATAAAGAATTAGCATATTATCATACATTTATATATATGAATTACACATCAGAAGTATATGGGTAAAATAAATAATTGAAAGATCAAACATATATATTTGAAAAATCCATAATAGATATCTAAAGTTCTAATATATATGAACTGTAAAAATCAATATATATATATATATATATATATGGCTAAACATTTTGTAAGCCACGGAAACCACAACTTACAAAATGGGAACTTCAGGTGATGGTGTAGTGAGATAAATTTCTCCTCTCAGCAACAAGGGAGGCTCCCTTCTTATCATAGGTAGCTACAACAGAGACCTAGCTAGAATTAGCAAATGGGTGATTCAAGAGATCAATTCCTCTTCTTTCAGAAATTATCTTTTCTAACAACTATTTGCAATTTAAGAAAAGAAATCTATTGCTACGATAATACCAGTGGCTTAAGAATTGACATAAGAACAACATTAAGACAAAAGTTATAACTTGACTTATGCGATTGATAGAAAGAAACCAAAGTCTCCTACAAGAAATCTTCTTGAATCAACATGACGAACAACTAACAAAGCTCGAAGTCTTTGATCAACTATTCAGATATGAAATTATATACAAAGAAGTAAAGCTCAAAGTCTTTAATTTTTTGTACTTGCAGCCACTATCAAACTACATCAATCTTGTTTTTGAAAGCTGAAAGTCTTTCAAAACCAACACTAAATTCTCAAATGCTTCACAAGAAAAGAAGTAACAAAGATGAATCAATCAATGCAACATAAGAGGCAATGATTAACTCCAAGTATCACAACTCAAAGTTTGGGAAAAACTTGCTTCTTTAATCACTTCAAATATTTGCAACAAGAAATACAAAGCCTTCTAGTCACAAGCTCAACCTTCTCCTATAAAGAAGATGATTATTTACAATGAGCTCTCTCCTTTATATAGGAAAAACGAAGAGAGAAAAGTGGAGGAAAAAGTGGAACAACCTCAACCATCTTGACTTATCTCTAACTAACTACTTTGACTTTATTCAAAGTTGCATGCCTAATGCGATTGCAACTTAACTACTATAGCTTATTATAGAAGTACATCTTATCCTGTATTTACAATATATATGCTATTTACATGTAGCTTCTCTATTACCATTCTACTTAAAACATATGAAAAATTGAAACGTTCACTACGCCTCAACAATCTTTGCAATGAGTTTCACACAACCTCAGCATTAGGTTCATTGGTGTACTCAACAACCATTACGATCTTTTGATATGTGTTGGCCACCTCTGAAACTTCCTTAATAGAAATTTCCCTTTTACTTTGCAATTTGTCAAGAGAATATTTCCATCTTGCAAATGTATTCATTATACTGAGATTGACATCACCCACTTCGAGATGCAAGCGAATTGCTTCAGTGAACTCTGTAAGGATATTGTTTTTTTTCTTGAGTTCTCCATTCTCAGTAATTACTCCACATGACATCTTTTTGTAGCATTTTCTGATCATGTGTTCTTGCTCACCAATCTTCAATATTGCTACCTCTGCATCCTCATGAGTTGTTGCAGAATTTGTTCCTTGTTAATCATCAAATGCTTATAATCATAATACATCTCAATAGATGAGATGATAAGCACATATACCCTCCAAGTCAAGCTCCATCATACTCTTCCAAGTACCAATGTCCCCATCTAGCAAGCAACTGTAATTGTTGTTTAAGTGATCCTTCAATATCACTTAGTTGAGCAACAACCTCCTTCCCCTTTCTCAGCATCCAATAAATATCACGAATGAGTTGATAATCTTGTGATTCAATGCAAGTTGCCAATTCATCTACAACTTATGCCTTTCTTTTGATCTTTTCAGTACATATATTTGGAACAAATTCAATACTCGAAGATGACTTCTTTAATTCCTCAATGGTCCCTAAGAGACGTGCATTCTCCTCCAATTTTCTCTTCTTGTCCCATAGCTCATCATTCTTTTGTGTTAGGAAATTGACAACCTCATATGCATCTTGTTGATAACCCTGCCTGTTTTAATGTTTACCGAGTTCAATTCTTGTAATTTTGTAATCAATAGGTTGCATGTCTTCTATAGATTTCTCCACAAGTGGTTCAACTACTTCAGCATACTTATTGTGATTTTCATCAACCACAACTTGAGAAATTGTCTTGGCTTTCTTGTTCTTTGAAATCCTTAGCTTGGTTACCTATCTATCGGACTCCTTAGGTCAGATTTCCTCTTTCTTCCTCTTCTGTGTGACAGTACTCAACCATGGAGGAAGATTGAGAGAAGATATATTGGCTGAAGCAGTAGTCACATAGTTAACTCTTGATTGCTCTGCATAACAGTCGTGACTATAGTAGGTACCTTAGTTTGAATGGCCACAGGAGTAGGACTACCATGTGTAACTTCAGTCACAAATTACTCAAACTAAGCTGAAGTCACATCAAGCAATGTTGTAGAATGAATAGTGGTTGGAGGAATCGACAAAGAGTATGTATCAAAAACACTCTCATAATTATATTGATCTCCCCTTGTTTCTAATGCAGGTGCAGCTAAAGACATGGGCAATGTTGGAGTGATGGTTATAGGATCTTCAAGAAATGGATGCTCTCTAGAAAATGCATTCATAGCCATACTGAGGGGTGAATCATGAGATTCATCTGATACTGGTGCTGAACTTGGAAGAGCAATCACAATAAGAACCTCAAGAGGACATGAACTCAGTACTAAAGACTCCTTTGATCTCCTCGCTTCATCATCACTCGTGTCAATTTGAATTGATGGAGCTTCAATCCCCTTTACCTCAAGTACTCTTGAATCCTTTCCTCCTTTGATAGATAGCTTGGGCAAACTCTGAATAGGAGGTCCAAATGTAGACAAAGATGTCTCATCTTTACCTTTACCCTTTATTTCTGATCTCAAACCAATCGGGCCAGGAGGTTCAAAATCTTTGCCAAGCTTTATTTTAATCCGTTTGAAACCCCTTCTTTTCATCCAAGTGTTGATATTCGCAAGAATAGACTAGAATCTATCCCAAATTGAAGTATTTTCCTTACATGACCAAGTAGGAGGATGAATGGGTAACTTCTCCACATCATGCTGAAAATATTTAGGATCTAGGATTTGATCATCATTTTCAAATCTAGGAGGGATTGGTGCCAAGTTGAAATCCACAATCTACTTCACAGTTAATTGAGTATAGTCCATGCGACGTATATCTACCTCATTTCGTACATCAATCCAGAGATCTTCCAGATGATGTATGTGCAAGAATTGCTTCCTCATCTTGTCATGTAGCTCTCTCCAATCAAAACAACTCCTTGCTGCAAATTCCTTCAACGTGATCCTTTGAAGTTCAAACTCCATGTTCTTTGCTTTAGGCATAGTATCCAATGAGTACCCACCAATCTTCAATGGATTACATGATGGGATCCCCACTCCTGAATGGTGCAAGCTGAATTGATAGGCCCGTACCTCCATGAGTATAATTTTATTAGTGGGGTATCATGGCAACGTGTATGGTTCTCCCTTGAAGAATCCAACTCATAGATATGTGAAATTGGGAAACTGTAAGAACATACAACTATACTCATTCACCCTATTCCACACTCTACTTGCTTGTTTGGAAGTTCTTTATCGAATAAGCATATGAAATGCCCAAAAAAGGCATTCTGAACCCTTTGAAAATGTATCCGAGTTTGCTTCAAAGGCAATTGCTCATAGTACTCTCACATATGAACTATAGATCTATCATTTTTTGTTGACAAACTAGAAAAAGTACCTAGGGCAGCAGCACTATATACCATGTAGGAGTTCATGTTGAACATGCCGGTAGACAACACGTTTACAAACTGCTCACATATTGAATCACTCACTAATTCAACCCAAAACATTTTTTTTTGACCTTATTATGAGTGAGATGTACTTATACATCTAGGGTTCAAAGGTGTTCGAATCCTTTGCCCTACCAAGCAACTTAGCAATGTAATGAGATCATTGATTTCCTCCTTGGAATGACATAGACACATGCCCTTTACTGGTCCTCTAACAAGGTTGAGCATCTTAGTGATCAACCAATTATCATTGACAAACTTGGCACAATAAGCAATATCCTCATTCCATCGCTCCATAGCCTTTTGTTTTGTGATGTTTGAAATAATTGGAGTATGAGGAACATGAAAAATACAATCAATAGTCTCAAGGTCGAGACTAATGATAGTATCGCCATCTTGATCTCTGATGATTCGAGAAGGTGCATCAAAATGTTTAGCACATGCAAGAATGAATTCTAGCTCATGTGCTGCCAATGGGAAAGTAGACAAGAAATGAATATGATTCCGTTTGATCCATGTCATATTCTTAGTAGCTTCAACATTAACTCTTGCTAGGAAATCTTCAATGTTCATGTGAGATATATATGTATCCCGCACAACATCATAGTAGGAAGTTACTAGTGACAATGGAATGGAATTATGATACTGATCATATTGAGACTTCATCTTTTTTTGTCTTTGCCCTTTTGTGGACTAGGTTCTCTTGACATTGAAAAATGGTACGCCTGCACAACTCTCACATGAAAATCCCATAATATGAGAACGTCTTCATGTGAAGGATCCATAACAAGATTTTGGGTGTAAAAATATGGGTTTTGGACAAGGTATGGATAGGGAAAATGAATGGAATGATTGAGGATAAAAAATGTACAAATGGGTCAAGCTCAAAATGGCTAAAATATGAGTGAAATAGCCAAAAACCAATTTTTTTGAGTGAATTGCAAATACAATCAGCAAGCTTGGAATCAAGTGAACAAGGAGAAAAATAAATAATATATTGAGCATTTCAAGTTTTGACAAGTGTGAAATGTGAAACTCTATCTAGTAAGCATGTGAGAAACTTCAACCATAGGGTAATTGTATGGAAGTAAATGGAATGTGTAATGGTGGGGTTTTAACTTGCATTCGCATGTGGGGGAAAAATAACCTATCTTTCTTTTAAGAACGGGATTTTACACCCGACTGCATATGCAAGAAAGATGAAACCTTGCATATGCAATTTGGAGAAAAAGATAGAAGATAGAAGGAGCAACTTCTATACACAAAAAAGATGCAAATCTAAAAATGGAAATAACAAAGATTTGCAAGAACATTCTAGACAAATATATGCAAATGCCTTGGAATATAACGAAGGAAATTTTACCTCAACTCCACCAAGAATAAGAAAGACAAGTCTTTATCCAAAATTTTGAGCAAATCTGAAATAATCTAATAATAGATTTGAGATTTAAGATTTGTCCAAAGACAAAGACTTAAATAGATTTTGAAATCAACACAGTTCGAATTTGGACATGTGGAGATGGTTAGAGAAATGCAATGCCCAAAATGTGGAACAAACTTTGACCTAGCAACTCTAAATCCAAAGACATATAAAAATGGCATCTAGGGCATAGATTGGCTTGTAAAAATGATGAAAAACAAGCTAAAAATCAAAACCCTTACTTTACAACTCTCCTTGAAAAATTTCAACTCAAGGTAAGCAAGAAGTTAAGAGATTTTGAAAGGGTATTACCAATATTCTTTCCTCTTAACTTTTAGAACAAGAATCCACTTACCCGCAAAGTGAGTAATGAACATGATGAAATCTCTAACTATACTTCTATCTAAAAGATGGAAATGATGATATCAATAAACCAACACAAATTCAAAAGGCTAGTTGAGAGCGTAATGGTTTGGCTTCGAGTCCGGTTTTAATCTATTCTATAAGAACGACCTTTACTATTGGGGCTCAAAGACTTCCAAAAGTAAAGAATTCTAACCATTTTTGTGAATTGAGAAGGTAATACTATCACCACAAGTGTTTCTAGTCAAAGCTTTGAATCTGATTGTTTCTTAACTCTTTATGCTCAATTATTTAAACCATACAACAATAACATGAATCAAAGAAGACAAATGCAAGTTATAGTCAAAGCTTCCAATTTGCAGTCATCACAATTACACTCAATCAAAGTTCTGCTCCAATTGTTTCTTTGTATTCACTTTTCATTTAAAATCTAGTACTACACAATCAAAGTTATGCTTGCACAATTTCTTCAGAGCTTTCTTGCATACAATAAAAGATGGTTTTTACAATAAGAGAGGCACTCTTTTTATAGGGAAAGAATTGAGAAAAAGGAGGAAAAAGTGGTTAGCAACTCAACTAACTTTGACCTGGTCAAACTAGGTGAGGAATTATTGGATTAAATGTCATAAGAACATGCAATCGAATTAGATGTAATTGCATTTCATGCAATTCATCCCCTCCAACTACAAACATTAAATACAAAGAAAGAAGAATGGAAAAAGTTGAAACAATCTTAGGGATTGTATTGAATGGCCTTGCACTTGGCAATACAATCATGCATTGTAGTAAGATATGAGATTTCCATTGTCTTTGATATAGCTTCAATTTTGACTGCATCGGCATATGTTGATTTCACAACCTTGTAATTTGGTGAAAGAGGATGCCATAGGCGTTTTGCCACCAATTTGTACACAACAAACCTATTCATCATGTGTGATCCAAACAATGCAATCACGCACTGTAGGAAGATCTGAGATTTCCACCGTCTTTGATGTAGCTTCAATTCTAACATCAGCATATGATGATTTCACAACCTTGTAGTTTGATGAAAGAGAATCCCATAGGCACTTTGCTACCGATTTGTATGTAGAAAACTTGTTAATCGTGTGTGATCCAAACTCTTTAGATTCAAGATCAGCATGAATTCTAATTGTATACTCTGAGGCTCTTTCTTCCTCTATGACCAAGTTGTCATGTTCAATAAGGGCATTGCATCCCATTTGTTCTAGATTGCACATGATCTCTATTTCAATTGATTGACAATCTTCTAAGACTGCCTGCAACTTTATCAGAAGTTTTCCTAGTGTCTCTTCTTTGTGACCCATGAGTCCTTGACATTTGAAGAATTTTCTTGAAGATGGAATGACCTCACGTGCAATCATGCTATCTAGATCACCATTAGCCATTTGATCCCAATCATGCAAAATCTCTTTCAAGGTATTGACTTCTTGATTAAAAGATACAATTAGGTCATGTAACATCTCTTCAACACCTTTGATACGTTCAAGAACTTTGACTGCATCTTTGATGGCCTGAACTCCTTTAGAGACAACCTCTTTAAACCAAGTCTTTGTTGCTTCAATTCTCTATTTTTCTCGAGGTGTTTCAAATGTGGTGACTACATGTTGTGAAGATTGCTAGCGAATGACCTTGTTTAGACTAGCAACTTCTTGCTTAAGTTGATTCTTCATCTCCCACAACTCATGATTTCTTTTTGACACATTAGCAAATGCATCTTGAGCATCCTGCAAACACCCCAGCCATGATTGTTTGGTTAGAGTAAATAATTATTATTTACATTTTACTTAAGTTTACTTAGGATAAATGTATTTAGCTATTAGTTGTCATCTAGGAGTTGTTGACAACACAGGAGTTTGTTCCTACCTAGTCATACTTATCTTCTCACCTACATGGAGGATAATCCACCTTTTTGTGGACATATGCTTAGTTGTCACACTTATCTCCGAGTGCTTTCTAGCTTGTTATAGAAGCTTCTTAGAGGCCTTTATAAACATGCTCTCCCATTGTATTTTTGTACAGCAATTTCATTTTTCATTGTTGTAATATAATTTCTCTCACTCCATTGAGATTCTTCAGTTTCTTTTTAGCAGGTTATTTGCATGCAGGTGATCTTGGCGAGTTGTGAAGTTGGCTTTCATCAACTTCTGCATGGTATCAGAGCCTTCCTGCTGCTTCCTGGTTTGAAGGATTATTGAAGCCGTGATTTGGAGACATAAACCCTAGTTTGTTTGTGATTTTTTTTCTTCAATCAGGAGGAAGTGCATTTTTTTGGGGCACTTTTGGCTTTTGCGTTCGGCTCCTGGGATCAACTTTGGCTTCTGCATCTAGCTCCTCGTCCGATTCTTGCGATTGGCTTTGGCTTCTGCATCCGGCTCCCACGTCTAGCTTTGGCTCTCACATACGGCTTTTGTGTCTGGCTTCGGCTCCTGTGTTTAGCTTTGGCTAGTGCATCCAACTTCGACTCCTGCGTTCGGCTTCCGAGTCACTCCACGACAGTTGACCTCATTTTTTGGAAACTAGATTTTTTTCCAGCGACGGGCAGTTGACAGCTGTACGACCGTTAAATTTTTTCTTGTGATTGTAACTTTCTAGTGAGCTTGTCTTTTGGAGCAGCAATTGGTTTTTTGGCCATAACTTGAGCAAACAAAGGTCTTTTTTTGATCCGAAAGAAGCACCAGAAAGCTAGTTCAGAGACGAAGACAATGATGCTTGTTTCATTTCATTCTAAGTTCGTTTGAGCTCCCATTTTTGGCATTGAAGTAGAGGCTTCAGTGTCCTCCTCTGCATCTAGAATCCAAGTTCTTTTTCCAGTTTTTGTGCTTTCTATAGTTGTTTCCTTTGGTATTTGAGGGATATCTTTATACATCGTGGGGGGGGGGGGGGGGGCATTTTCTTTTCTATACTTTACTTCAGATTAAAACCCTTCTACTTCCATCTTCTTCTCTCAATGTCGGATCCTTCTGTGATCCGGCTCACGCCGCACAACTATCACACCTGGAAAGCACAAATGACTAGGCTTCTCATGTCAAGAGGCTTATGGTCATGTCTAGATGCGAAGCAACTTGTTCTGCAGTGCCCTTTTGAAGTTCTTCAGCACAGGAACAAAATGGATGAAGCCATGGGATTGATTGCACTAAACATCTCAGGTAGTTTACTGTTTCACTTGGATGGTTTGACCACTCTACGGGCTATTTGGACCAAATTCCAAACCTTGTTTGGCATAGTGAATGAGTTCTGGGCACTTCAACTTGATGTAGAGTTAAACTCTTTGACACTAGCCAGCTTTCCCACTATTGAAGACTTCTTGATGAAGTTCAAATCTTTGCGTACAATTTTGCAAGGATGTGGGAAATCCAAAACAGATGATGAGTGTATCTTTTTGATACTCTCAAAGTTTTGAGGATAGTATTAGATCTTCTCTTCCACTTTCTACTCGACTATGGATGCCTTGGGTGATAGACACCAGATGCCTTCATTTGAGACATCTTTTGATTGGTTGACATGGGAATAGGCAAAGATCCAATAGGTGGATGCCTCTGGCTCTTCTAGCCAAGCATTGGTTGCTCAATCTTCTAAAGGGAAATCAAAGAAGAAAGCCAAATCGAAAAAAGATACACCAAAAAATGATCCTACACCTCCAACTAACCCTCCAAAGGGTAAAGATTCTTCAATGTTTACTGAGTCTACCTCCAAGACCAAGAAGAAATCAAGTGAGACCTACAGTTTTTGTGGCAAGGATGGACATCCCGTTTCTAGGTGTTGGAAGCATTTGGAGGCTTTAGAGGAAGCCATGAAGGAGCATCATATTTCAGCTCCTCAGTCTGCTTCCCCCCTGCAGGGAAAGGTCATGCTCTTTCTGCTCGGGCTACGACTTCAAGGCCTACCTGGATTCTTGATTCCGGTGCCTCTCACCATATGACAAACACTCTGAAGTTGCTCACTTCACTTGCTCCTTGTGCTACCTCACAGACTGTTGTTGGGAACTCATCACAACTTTCAGTTATGAGTTTTGGTTTTGTTGCACTAGCCGGGGGCTCTCTTCAGGATGTTCTTTGTGTCCTTGACATTTCGATGAACCTATTGTCCATCTATCAGATTTGCCACTCTGGCTCTGGTAAGACAGTTGAGTTCTCACCACATGATGTGGTTATCCGAGACTTATATGATTCCGAGATGATTGTGGCTACTGGGAGTGTTGACTCTGCATCATGCCTCTACAAATTTGATGGATTTGAGTCTTCTGATGACACAGGTTCATGTCTTGTTGCACATGCAGATTTAGTAAGCAGACTTTGGCATGAGCATTTTGGTCATGTCAATTACAGATATCTTCAGCAGATGAGCACACAAGATTTCCTGTACAGATGGTGTTTGTTAGGGTTGTGCACTTGGCAAGCAACATAGGGATTCTTTTCCACATGGACAAGCCACTCATGCTTTGACGCCTTTGGAGTTGATTCATAGTGACCTCATGTCATTTTCCACTCCTTTTTTTGGTGCCAGATATGTGCTTACATTCATTGATGACTTCTCCAGACGCACACAGGTGTACTTTCTGAAGTACAAGCCTGATGTCTTTGATTCATTTCGAGTCTTCAAGACATTTGTAGAAAAGCAGTTTGGTCTTTCCATTTAGCGAATATGCACGGATAATGGGGGGAGTACATGAACCAAGCTTTCAGGGATTTTTGCTCTAAACATGGTCTTTAGCATCAGTTTTCAGTGCCCTACACCCCTCAGCAGAATGGTGTGGCTGAGAGAAAGAACAGAACACTTCGGGAGATGGCTAATTGTATGATTCAGTCCAGGTCCATAGATTTGTGTTTTTGGGCAGAGGCAGTCAATTGTGCCAATTATATTCATAATCGGATGCCTCACAAGGAAGTTCGACATATGACTCCTGAGGAGGCTTGGTCTCATGTCAAGCTTGATGTATTGTCATTCCGAGTTTTTGGGAGTACAGCATGGGCATTTGTACCTGATGCTCAAAGGAAAGCAATGGAACAGAAGAGTCGACCACTCATTTTTGTTGGCTATTGTGAGGATGTTAAGGCTTATAGGTTGTTTAATCCTGATTCCAGAGAGGTCCTATTTCGACAGGATGTCCAGTTTGATGAGAGCCTTCCTATAGTTCATACCCCACCTCCAGCGCCTAATTCACTTCCCACTACTCCCTCCTCTCTTCCAGTCTGCTTCACGGATGATGAGGATGATGATCTTGGTGATCCCCATTTACCTTCGCCACAGGATCCTTCCCAAATGCCTAAATGGGCTCGAGCTACAGTTGAGGTTGTAAGATCTCTAGTTGGTGACCCTTCCACTTCCCATCGCACCTGTTCTCATACTGCGGGTTCTAATCTTCTCAATCATGCTATTTGTGATGATCCTCAGACATTTGAGGCAACGACAAGACATTCTGAATGGGATAGTGCAATGGAGGAGTATTCTTCTTTGATGAAGAATCATACTTGGGATCTTTGTACTCTTCCTAAGGGAAGAAAGCTAGTGCAATGCAAATGGATCTATCATACTAAGTATGCTACTGATGGTTAGATTGATAAGCACAAGGCTCGTCTTGTTGCAAAGGGTTTTTTGTAGGTTGAGGGTATTGACTACACCGACACATTTGCCCCTGTTGCCAAGATGAATTCTATCCGCCTTGTCTTATCCCTCGTAGCTTCACAGAGATGGCCTATTTTTCAGATGGATGTGAAGAGTGCCTTCTTGCATGGTGATTTCATTGAGGAGATTTACATGGAGTAGCCTTCGGGATTTGTGCAGGATTCTTCCTTAGTTTGCAAACTTCGACACTCATTGTATGGTCTCAAATAGGCCCCTCGGGCTTGGTATGAGAAGATGGACTCTTTTCTTCTTTCTACAGGCTTCACCTGCTGCCATTTCGATCCTACAGTGTACATTCAACGTCTTGGAGATGAGATTTTGATTCTTGTCCTATATGTTGATGATCTTATCCTTATGGGTAGCTCATCCTCTATGGTTCAGGATGTTAAGCGTGCATTGATGGACCAGTTT
This sequence comes from Cupressus sempervirens, assembly GCA_028749045.1. Lineage (NCBI taxonomy): Eukaryota > Viridiplantae > Streptophyta > Pinopsida > Cupressales > Cupressaceae > Cupressus > Cupressus sempervirens. Next base: position 235,646,978 of record CM053793.1, read on the forward strand.
GAGATGACTGATCTTGGTTTATTACACTATTTTCTTCGTTTCCAAATTGTTCATTCCTCTATTGGGATTTTTGTTTATCAGTAGAAGTATGCTCTTGACATGCTTCGACGCTTTGACATGCTTGATTGCAAGCCTGCTCCAACACCTTTTTAGTTAGGTGTCACCTTGTCTACTTCCTGCTCTTCACCTTTAGTGGATGCTACTTTGTATCGGCAGTTGGTTGGTAGCTTGTTTTACCTGACACACACTCGTCCTGATCTCTCCTTTACAGTTGGCCTTGTCTCTCAGTTTTCCCAAGACCCTCATGAGAGTCACTGGCAAGCTGCCAGGCGTATTTTGAGATACATTCAAGGCACACTCATGTATGGCATTCATTACACATTGGGGACTCCTCACATTGTTGGCTACATTGACTTAGGTTGGGCCGGTGCTGTCGATGATTGGAAGTCTACTTCCGGCTTTGTGTTTTGTCTTGGCTCTGGTCCTATCACATGGTTGTGTAAGAAGCAGCATGCTCGTACACTTTCATCTACAAAGGTTGAGTACAGGGCAGTAGTGCTTGCTAGTCAGGAGATTTTATGGCTTCGGCAGTTGATGAATGAGTTTGGTTTTCCTCTAGATCGTCCCACTATTTTGTGGTTCGATAATCAGAGTGCCATTCACATTTCTTGCAACCCGATGGAGCATCAACGCACCAAACACATTGAGCTGCATATGCACTTCATCCGTCAGCTGATTCAGGATGGTGTTATCTCTTTGGAGTATATTCCCATTGACGCGCAGGTTGCTGACATCTTCACTAAACCTTTTGCATTGCCACACTATCTTCAATTGCAGTCTACGCTTGGGGTTACGAAAGTTGTCCTTGGGGGGTCTTGTTGAGGCCTTCCTTCCTTCATGTTTTTTCAACATGTTTGTACTTAACTCTTTTTGGGGGAGGGTTTTTCCCATGAGGTTTTCCCTCTTTCGCCATTTTTAGAGGTTGCATTTCTTTGCATTTGTACACGGGTATCTAACATGGCCTTGTTTCCGCATTTCATCTTAGCTTTTGTAAGCTTAAGTGCATTCCCCTAAGTTGCACTTAAGGTGGGGTGTTAGAGTAAATAATTATTATTTACACTTTACTTAAGTTTACTTAGGATAAATGCATTTAGTTATTAGTTGTCATCTAGGAGTTGTTGACAACACGGGAGTTTGTTCCTAACTAGTCATACTTATTTTCTCACCTACATGGAGGATAATCCACCTTTTGTGGATGTATGCATAGTTGTCACACTTATCTCCTAGCGCTTTCTAGCTTGTTCTAGAAGCTTCTTAGAGGCCTTTATAAACAGGCTCTCCCATTGTATTTTTGTACAACAATTTCATTTTTCATTGTAGTAATATAATTTCTCTCACTCTGTTGAGATTCTCCAAGCCCTACCTTTCCTTCTTCGGTTTCTCTTCAACAGGTTATTTGCATGCTGGTGATCTTGGCAAGCTGTGAAGTTGGCTTTCATCAACTTCTACATGTTTATCAAGTTCAATTTTGGTGAAATTGTAATCTGAACTGTTAAGTTCTTCAGCTGGTTTATCTACGAAAGGTTTTGCGATTTTTGCAAACTTAGTCTTTTCAGAATCCACAATAATCTTTGAAACAATATTGTCTTTCAAAGATTTAAACTTATTTTTCTTAATAGGAAGATTATTTGGAGGTACGGCCTTTCTTCTCTTCATAGTGATCTTACCCAATCATGCAGGCAAACTAAAAACCTCATCTGCTGAAATAGGACAATAGCTACCACATACATTGAACCTGATTGTATTTCTATTGTGACCCTATGCATGCTTTAGTTTGCACGACCGAGTTCATGGGTGCCTGATGAGAAGATTTTTTCATGAACAATTCAAAGCTAGACATTGTGGTATCGAGTTGGGAAACCTAACCTTCCCTAAGAGTTAGGAAATCTTCAAACACATTTCCCAAATTCTCACACTGCTCAGTTGTGAGAATAAGAGAAGCCACCGAAAAGATGGGGAGTATCGACATGTTCACTTTTGAAGCAAGGATGGTAGATGTCCGTGGAGAATGAATCCATATCATTGTCTATATTATCCAAGAAAGATGTTTCCTGAATGGATGGACCTTGAGTGTTTGTCAGCCGCGGAGGAGATATGATCATAATCTCTCCTTCCTCTTCATCTTCTTTATCAAACTCTTCTTTTGATCTTCCTCAAATTCTTGCCTCCTTTACGCTTAAACTTGAGTGATTTAGGCAAAATTGAGGAACATACACCATCTTTGTAATCTGCACCTAAGATGTCCTTACAATTGGTCCAAAATGATCACAATCCACCCAAAGCTTAGGATATACCCTTTTAAGATGATTGGTTAACCACTCGTTAGTATTTGCCAAGATAGATTGGAATCTATCAAAGATAGAAGCACTTTCTTTTAGTTGCCAATATGGGAAAATGTCACCGCTTGTCAAAGCCAACCTAATAATATTTTGGATCAAGAGTGTTGCCATCGTCTTTAATCTAAAAATTGGGTGGGATCTCAACCATGTTAAGATTAATGATTTGTTGCAATGTGAGCCTGCAGTAAGCCATCTTCATGATATCCAACTCTGTTTGTAAGTCAATCCATATGTCCTCTATGCAATGAACATGAGTGAATGCTCTTTTGATTTTTGAATACATTCCTCGGTAATCAAAATCAAACCTAGCTTTGAATTTCTTCAATGTGATAAGTTGAAGTTCTGCTTCGATAGTTTCTAACTTGTAAACTAAATTGATCATATATTGACCAATCACTAAGGGCTTGGCTGTTGTGATACCAAATCTTGACATGTGTTGAGTATTTGATATGTTTACACCTCCATGAGTTGTCTGGCCAACTCTATTAGAATGATTTAATCAATAGCATATCTTAGCAAGGTTTATGGTTCTCCTTTGAAATAACCAACTATCAAATAAGTGAAAGTTGGAAACTACAAAAGGATACAACCAAATTGATTTACCCTATTCCCAGCTTCATCTGATAATCTTTTGATTACTAGTTGTTTATCAAATTGACACCAAAAATGTCCAAAAATGCATTTTGGACTCTTCTATAATGATATTTTCTTTGTGTCAATGTGATTTGATCAGAACCATTCCAAATAGGAACTTGAAGCCGATCCCTTTTGGTTGAAAGTCCTGAGAATGATCCCATGGATGTAGCAATGCAAACCAAGTATGAGTTCATGTAGAATGGTGCTAACATTTCCACATTAAGCAACTATTCGCACCGTGCTATACTGATAAGCTCTCCCCAAAAGATGGGTTCTTCATTATCAAAGATTTGAAAGATGAACTTGTATAGCTATGGTTCAAAGTCATTAGATTCTTTGAGGCCACATATTCTACTAAGGAGAGTAATAAAATCCTTACATTCCGGCTTGAAATCAGATTTGTGAATTGTCTTGGGCCATCTTGAAAAGTTACTTCTTCTGACATCCAACCAATATGCATTCATATTCCTTTGATAATTTGACTTCTTCTCATTCCATAACTCTAGAGATATCTCTTTTGACATGTCTACACACTTTGCACTTTGAGAAACTCCGAAGATTTGTTCAATAACTTCTAGGTTTAGACTTATGATAACCTTACCATCTGCATCCTTGATTGTTTTGGTCTTAGGACAGAAATGTTGAGCACATCCTAAGATGAATTCTAGTTCCAGAGCAGCCATAGGGAAAGTAGACACCAAATGAATGTTACTTCTATTGATGCATCTCATCTCTGTGTTGGAAGGAGCTTCGACCCTTTGTAAGAAATCAACCATGTCAACGTGTCCAATCTCTATGTCAGATACTTCATCCAAAGGAGATGAGACATGAGATGTAGATGCATAAGCTAACTCCTTATAATACTCGTACTTCATCTTTCCTTTGGACTTGTAAATGTGGGCATGTCTTGTGCTGCAACATGAAAATTCCAAAGGGTGAATACATCATTGGAAGGTATTGATTCCATGAAGATATTGATTTTTAATTGGCAAAGGTGGATCTATGATGAACACTACATTCGGAGTATTGATTAGATACTCATGGAGCATATGCATTGGCTTGGATAGAAATGGAAAGCATATGCAGAGGGCCAAAATGGGACTTAGGAGGATGGAACACACATGGGTAAGGATGAGTTTCATGTAAATGATTCAGGAAGGTAAGCTAGGTGTATGAGGATGCATGTAAATGATGACTTTGGTATTTAAAGATTGAACTTTTACGAAAATTGAGGTCTCTAGATGAAATTACATGTAAAGTGATTTACATGTAATCAATACTTGACGTAAGCATGTAATTAGGTTCAGAGGATGTAATTTTGTGTTAGTGAGTATGTAGGATGGAATTGCATATAAATGCAAATGGATGCACTTGCATATATTAGAAAAATAGACGAAATATGCTTTGACATGTGTTGGTGAACATATGTGATGTACTTGCATGAAAAGGTGTAATATGAAATGGAGTGAAATGCCATCGCATTCTTGGGAAAGAATCCTTAACCTTTTCAAGAAAAAGAAATCAAAACAGCAAGAAAACAACAAACAAAACTATGCAATAAACAAAAACATACCTTTGGTTTTTGACTCAAACATGACAAAATATCAAGTTGCTCTCCTATATGCAATTTCGAAATTGAAATTTCGGGAAATTTCAAGCATTTGAAAATAGAGGCTTTCATCTTATTTAAGGGAAGTTTGCAAAATACATGGCATGTCTTTGAACAAGTGTACAATGATAAGCCAAAATATGCAACAAAATAGTGAAGGTTTGAAAACTTCTACTTACTTGGAGCACAATGAGCCTAATGTGGAAGATGGATAGGTTTGAATGATTGACTTTCCTTCAAATTCAGATTTCCAAACAACTCCTTGACCTTTTCAATGCTTGCAAATGATGGCTTTGTATGAGGCATTTTTGTATGTAAATGCCCAAAGACGTGGTCTCAAACCCTCAATATGTCAATGTTTTAGAAGAACTCATGCATTTGGGAAAAAGCGTGCCCTTGTTTAGCAAGAATATGAAACATTTTTTGCATTAAATGGTAAAAACGTGGAGTTCAATAGCAAGAACGTAGATTGGAAAGTCCAAACACCTCACTTGAATGTGCATTCATGAGCTGGAAACATCAAAATCTGGGCGTTTTTTACCAACATGTGGCCTTCCCATGCATTGAAATGAATCAATTTTGCAAGAAATATCAATACCAAATGCAAGGATATGCAAGAAAACTAAAAAATGCCCCTATCTAGATAGATTTCATGCCTTCGAATGGAGAAATCTGGGCATTCTCATAAAAAACGTGCCATTGATTTGCATGATCATGGACGTTTTTGTTCTTGGAGGCAAAATCGTGGACCTCAATAGCAAATGCATGAGTTACAATGCCAAATCACACTCTATGGGAGGTTTTGCATGTTTTAAAACACATGTCATTTGGTTATCAATGTAAATCACTCTCTCCATGTGCTTTTGAATGTTTCAAAATTATGTCTTTGGAGGTTGAGAGGAAAAATCACTCTCCAAGCCCAAACACATGTATTCAAATGCATGTAAATGAAAGGAGGAAATCTCTCTCTTCGAGCCCTTTTACATGTTTTAAAATCTAAGAATTTACAAGTTTTGGAGCCTTTTAATGCAAATTGCATTCTCTCAAGGGCATTAGATGTGATACTTATCATGTAAAAGACCATTTTTATGCAAATCGAACTCTTGGAGGACTATTACATGTTTTAAAAACTTGGCTTTTACTTGTTTTAAAATTAATTTTCTAGTGCAAATCACACTCTCTCAAGGTAATCAAACTATATAGTTAATAAAGTCACTTAAGTAAAAAATTAAAAAGCAACTCAACATGAAAATATAACATAAAGTGCTCTGTAGTCACTTAAGTGATAAAGTAACTTTAAAACATAGCATAAAGTGAATTTATGTTATAGTTTTCAAAAAGTGAATGTCAACATTAAAATGTATGATATTTTAAATATGTAATTGCATCTGGAGAGTCCACCTTTTGGGCACTTAAATGATCATATCTTTTGACTACCGAGTCCAATTAAGCCCTAAGATATATCGAATCGAAGGGAAAACCAAAAGTGAGGGATTAAACAAAACCAAAAGACAAAAAGAAAACAAATACACACTCAAAAAAGCGAAAAAAGGACATTGAAGGCTTCAAAAATCAACCATAGGCTTAATAAAATGAAAAACAAAAAGGACTCGACGAAAACCTTCAGTAAAAGGATTCACTATACCAATTGGAGTCGATTCATTGATCAATGTTAACCAATTAAATAATGAACTAACTCAAAGAAACACAAAACTAAGTTGAAAAGTTTCATATTGTTACCTACATTTTGTGGTGACAAAATGCAGGTTAACACCTCTAATCCTTGAGGGCAGAAGTCCCAAGGGAGGGCTTGGATCTATGAACTTTGAGGGAATCTATCAAAGGGTCACTAAGTGCATTGGATTGTATTCAGACCTTCTCTTTCCTTAAACAAAGTTATAACAGATCAACCCTATCAACAAGAAATACATATATCCAGCAATAAAACTGTGAATGGATATAAGACCTTTTAGACAAAAAGAGTCACCCAATCAAGTTTTCCAGGATCCAGGATCAGCCTTAGCAACCAGATATAATAGTTATAGATATCTAGGATCAATCCTAGCAACACGAAATATAGAGCTCCATTTAGACAAGAAATAACCAACAATAAAAGTGTTACCAGATATGACACAATAACATTATATTTTGATATTTTGAGATTAAGTATATGATGATATGATGATATGATCAAGATGCTATGATTACAAGTGTATGGTGTTTTGTTTGTTTATATGTGACATTCTAATTTAATTCATATATATATATACCGCATTTCAAAATTTAGCCATACTGGCGAACCAGTTCTGCAAACCTGTATCTGAATTGAACCCAAACTGGCAACTTAAGAATAAATTGATAACATAGCATCTTAGCCAAAGTAATGGCAAAGATACCTGGTGATGATCACTTCAAACATGCCATTGGATTTATATTTTAAAGAACAAATCAATGGCCAAGCTGGGAGCTAAACATAGTTCAAAAACAGTATCAAAATTTTCCTTCAAGACAATGAATATAGTGATTAACTATTTAGAAGAGTCTAAACAATAGAAAATTTTGAGAGCATCAGTTTCAACTAAATTGTTAAAAATGATATCTACAGCAGAGTGAAATATCATTTTTAGTCTCAAAGCTGGTGTTAATTTTTGTAGAAAATTTACTTAGAAAAACTGGTATATATCTACATATTCACAAAATGTAATTCATTATGTGTTATGTGTAATTTGATAAGGAAAAATGTCATCAAAGAAGATTACAAATTTGGAAGAGAATGTATACACGTACCTGGCAGTCCATGAGAACCAGATCAAATGGTGAAGGATCTCCTGGTGTCATCTGATTTCTGTCAACTTTTTCTTTATTTATGGGGTTGAGTTTGTCAGAATCACCCTTGTCATTATTACATTTCAGTGCATCCACTGCTTGCAATCCATCCCCAACGGCAACTACAGTAGCACCCATCTTCTCAAGCATGATGGTTGCAACTCTTTGAAGAATAGGTGTATCTTCTGCAAGTAAAATCCGAATGCCTTTTAGATACTTCTCAGTAGAACTACCATTTAAGGGAGCCCGTCGTGCTGGAGCTTTGGGAGTAGTTTCAGATATTATTGGTTGGTGTACACAATCTAGAGATTCCTTCTCATAACTCAAAGATAGAGGGCATCCAGCAACTCTCATAAATGGCAAGCTTGGGCCAGATGGAATACAAAAATGTTCATGAGGCAAAGTTCCATTTTGAGATCTATTTTTCCTATCTGATGCCTGCTGAATATTGAACATGTCACCACTGCAGTGTTTAGAAAAGCCAGACATCAAAGATTTTGAGTCTCTCTTACTGTGAGGGGAATCTTCAATGCATATTCTGGAATCTAATTCTGGGGTTGGGCTAATATTAAGGCCCTTAGAGAAAGTTATTGTGCCTGTTTGATTGGATACTGAGTCAAATTTGAATTTGCTCATTGAATTTCCTATTTCAGATTGCAAATTTCTGCCTTCAGGCTCTTTACAGGTTTCAGTAGTCAAAAGTAAACCACTAGTTTCCTTCAATTGATGTGGAATACAATTTTGTCTATCATTCATGGCCCTTCCAGGACTACTCAAGATTTTAGCAGCAGATATGCTGTCTGGAACATTTGGAATGATATGACATGTATTTTTAGTTATTTCATTTTCTTTTGTAAATTGGTTACCAGTTTCTTGGGCTGAATTGTGACAATCTTCATCCAAGAAGTAATCAGATGGTTCTTCACTTGAAGGTATTCTTGTAGATTGAATATTCAACTCTTGCTGTGTGTTAAGTGGCAAGTCCGATAATCCCGAACCAGTACTGTTTTTCTCTATTTTATATGTTGTATCTTCTACCATTGCAGTCAACATCTGAATAAGTTTTGATTTATACAGAGGTCTGTTAACCATGAAAGAGTGCCCCAATCTCCTCAATCCCAGCTTGATGGTAGCAGATGTATCATGATTCAAGAGCCATGCGAATTTTATTTTTCCTTGATATTTATTGAGATAAGACGCTTGACCCTTCCAGACTTTTATGTCCACATCCAAGAAACTTGAATCTATAACTGCAAGAAGATTGTGAGCATTGGATGTTTTGTTTCCATTAGTGCCATGGAGAATCCTTGTATCATTTGACGATATTGAATCTTCTTTGCATTCTGCACAGCTACATTCTCTCAGAGAAACTCCATAATCTGTCATACTCTTTGACCGAACTCTATTAGTTTCATGTAGATCAGAGTATCCTATACAATCTATTTTAGAAAGAGCTTCTATCATTTCATTCCAGTTGGCTGCTTGATGTACTTGGAAGCCATTTACTTGTAACCATTGGGACATTGTTGAACGGCCAATGCCCTCATTTAGGGCTAGGAGAACCTGTCAACAGAAAAGACAAAAGAAAATAAGATCCAATGGTTAAAATCTAAAAGCATCAGCTTGTGCAAGAATATGTCAATAAGAGTAATACAAAGAGATTCATGCGTTATATTGATGACTGCAACATAGTTAGGGAAGAGGAACAAAGGCAAATTTAATAGAAAAGGAAGCACATATTGTTATGCTTGCAAAAACCTTTTGGAGAAAACACAATGTCAGAGGGCATATTAGGAAAAAAGTAGTCTGTAATTTTGATGAAATAAGAAGATGAAATCTATTATACTTGCCCCTTCAACATTACTAAAGTATTTAAATTAGAAATAAATACCGTTGTGTGGTCCTTATCAATGCCCTGCCAAATCTGCTGCGAAATTTGTCCAGAGTTTTCAGTAGGTGCACCAAACACTAAAGTCAAATGCATAAGAGTTCCTGGACCTTCTTTTTGTTTGACACTAATCTGGCCTCCCATTTTGTCAACCTGGACAGCAGAAGAAAATCACCACATTGTGAAGAGATATATAAAAATTGGCATTGTATGGATACTATGAATAAATTCAAGGATTTGAAATCGTTGATGAAGAAATTTATGCAATTTGATTTCATTAGAATTGTTTGCTGATCTCCAGAAGATGAGAAATGTGTAGCTAACATAGTGCCAGCAAAAGGTATTTGCATAGAAAGTTATAAGCCATTTGATTATTTTCTGAGGATAGAAATGTAATGCATAATAGTTTGCGTACCAATGAACGCACTATGCAGAGACCAAGTCCTGTTCCTCCATACCTGCAAAGAGGAAGTTTTGAATCAAGCAGTTAGAAATCAAAGTTTATTTTTCTTCTTAGTTCCAAAACATGTTTCCTGTCAACAAAAAAATCATAAATCTTGACTAAATCAGTTCTTCCATCTAGGCAATCATGTACCATGCATGATAACTGAATTTGTTTTAGTTAGTTCTCCAGAGTAAAGGATTGAACAGTCAAATGATGGAAAAAATACATAAATATTTCAGCATTGTCATCCAGCATTCAGTTCTACCTTTCTGTTTGTTTCCCTATTTCTTCCCAAAATCGCAAGGGGGACTCACACCCTCCTCCCAAACCTCAAAGTACCCGACCCCGAGACGTCCCCGCATCGGGTACTTGTGTACCCAAGTACCCCCACCTCCCCCATTCCACAACCATGCTGCCGCTGGGATGGGTACTTGAATTTCTATTTGAATTTTGATTTTTGAATGTTATATTCAGTATGTAATATGTTACTATGTTGACTGTTCAATGGTTCTAGTTCTTGTTGCAATTTTGCTATGTTCATGTATTTTAATTAGGTATGTTCATAACAAACATTTCATGTTCTATAAGTATACTATACAACACCCCTCACTACTAGGTCCGCTCCTTGGTCATCCCACCGTCGTCCCGAAAAATGAGGCCCAGATTCATCCCGTCCGGGAAGCTCGTCCAGCCATCTTGATGTACCCTAGTACTAGTGTTATATTGGAACTTAAAAGTTTCTAACAAAAATAATCTGTAACACTAGCAACATTCCATTTTCCCTAGTCAACTTGTTGCAATACACTAATATATTAAGAATTTTAGTTAATTAGAGGGCATCCCAAAGAGATATTGTCCCATGTGATGCTCAAAAGCCAAATCAGGTCCAGGTGATAGTATATTCATTTAGAATATTATTAATGATATTTTCTTGTGGAAAATTTTGCACGTGCTATTTAATTGTGGACTTCAAGCTTAGGACTAAGTGACAATCATTTCTCTAAAAATTTCTTAGCAGGGATCCTTTTTCCACTATTTTTGATCAACGAAATAGATCTTCCGGCAGAAATTTTTTTGTGGCAATTTTGCATAATTTATTTGGGCTTTAGGCTCAGGACTCAATAATTACAATTTGTCCAAAATTTTCTTCGCAGTCCTATCCCCATTATTTTTATTCACAACATAGTGCATTAGGCATTTCCTTTACTAATATTATCTATGTGAAATTATTTTCGCATGTGGTATTGGAATGTTTGCCCCTGATTTTTTATTGTGTATCTTTTGAGAGAGTAATATGGAGATGCAGAAAGTGTTTTGTGTTTGCATTGAACAGAAAACTCTTCAAAGTCCAAATGACTCAAAACAAACAACTAACCTGAAGTGAATTCTAAACCAGAGAAAGACATGCTAAAAGTGCAATGTCATGTCCCCTTTTTAGTGACATAACTTTTACCGGGGATTTGCCTATCATCGACTCTCGTAGGCAAATGATTTTGGAGAGAGAGTCATTTTATTTCCAGATGATTACAATCTTGCTCTCAGAGAATAATAATTCAGTAAGTGGGGCCTACTTGTTCTACTATTAAATTGAGATTGTACTTTAACTTTATAAAGTTATTTATTTAATTTTATAAAGATTAAGGATAAAAGTGCATTATAAAAGATAATTCCGGAAAACTTCCAGTAACTTCTCAAAAAGTGAATAAATAGAGGACATGAGGCACCCATTTGAACAAGCGGTTTTGTGGATTCGACTTCTATTTCAGTTGGAGCAATTTGTAGTCATTTGGTCTGCAAATTCTCAAGTTATCTTTGGGAACGAAAACTCCCATTGATAAGCAATTTTGAGGGTGTGGAATATCACCTGAATTATTGCAATTTTGGAGGTGATATCGCAGTCACTTCACCAGGGCAGAAATCTGGGGCCTAAGGCTAGTTCTAAAGACTCAGTTCAGTGGGGACTGTTGACAGTGAAAAAAATTGTTGAAGCAAGGAAATCGGGCTTACAGAGAAAGCCCTCATACCAACTCTTAACAGAAGGGCACTTTTAGTTTTGTTGCTGGAGTCTTCATGGGCATCAATATATCTTGAAGATGGAAATGCAATTTCGATGAAGGCAAGCTGCAGGTATTAAGGGGAATCAAAGATTAAAAGTGGTCTCGATTTATTTTACAGATGAACTCGCGTGGACTGATCTTGATCTCGGAATCACCATTAAAGACGGCAGAGGACATATTCCCAACCGATTCAAATCACATACAGGTCGGGTCGAGGGTATTGAAAAAATACCAAAGGAGGTAAAGGATTTCGAACTGATAAATCGCGTGACCTATTCTTTGACGTTGCAGACTCGGAATCGAAGGCGGAAGAGTCACAAACGATTCAGGGATTTGATATCGAGCGAGTACAGTTATGATCGATTAAGCTTCAATCAGGGGCGGCGACGAATATCGATTTTCTGCTGTGATAATCGTCAGGTCAAGGGCGCACGGGAGGATATAACTCCAACGGCATCAGTAGTGACATCCCAACGGGATTTGGCAGGCCGGTTAAGATAATATTTAAGACGCCCAGACCACCAGCGCCCATCACATATTCGGAGATTTAAGGAAATTGCAAGGATAATCTGCAGGTGACGTTCTAGCTTCCTAAGAGGATTAATTGCAACCAGGTGAGGAGCGATCTGTATTGGGTGATTTACTAGGAACGACTACAGTTACCTTTCCAACTCAGCAGGCTAGTTCGCCATAATCACTGGGTAATATTTGGGACGGCATCAACACATCTAACCACAGGCTTACAGACAAACAGGGAGAAAAGCATTCATAAAACTCTCAGGTTTTGAATATTGCTTCATTGTATGAAACTGAGCATGGACACTATTATCCTTCATTTTTCAATTGTTACAAATAATGTGAGGCTTTGCTAATACTGAAGTTCATTACAACTCTGTTCTGTTGGATTTTCTTCCGATTATCAGTACATTGCTATAGCTATTTTATAAAGATTTAACAGTTACATAATAAGTATTTAATGATTTTGTCATAGCTCAGAATTAGGGTTTAGTGGCCTTTTTAGTAAGGATCTTTACATGCAATTGGAGTGACCAGAAAATACCCATGTGCCAAATGAGGAATGACGCCCAAGGTAGGGGGCAATTTGCATAGAAAAATTAAATCTTCATCAAAATCTGCAAATAACATATCAAAGTGTGGCACCTAGCTTTCATGAAGTAAACAAATCAATACCTAAAATGATATCTTTCACTAAATTATGAGAAACTATGGTTTCCAAACCCCTAAAAAGGGAGACCAGCTCATTAAAAAGGCATCAAAACACTACAAACTCAAACGACACTCTAAGAAAGCTCACCATATATCAAAAACTCAGTATCCATATCAGAATACTTTATAAAACCTCAAAATCTTCAAACTTATATCATGAAAAGAAGCCTTTTTTTTGTAAAACTGAAATTAAACACACCAAACCAGCTAGGTGGATGTTTGAATGCTAAAACCAGCAACCAAAAAGAAGGATTTTGTCCTCGACCAGAAAAGAAGAACTCTTAGATCTCATTCTAGCAGTATCTCCTTGTATCATCTTAAAAGGTAGGCACTTACTTTGTGTCTTTTCTAAGACCGTTTAGCTCTCCTTAGTGTGGCCCTTCTCATTGAAATCTTGCATTGCATTTAATTACAAATATCACTTAAATCAAGAACCCTTTCTTCTCCTTCAATCTTACTCAAAGCTCTATGCTTTCTCTAATACCTATGCACAATCTCTCATTCATTCATCCATTTACTTTATTCAATTTCCCATCTCTCATTGTTACAAAAGTTAGGATGGGATTTGATGTTAATGCATCCTCCTTTACTTTTCCCTCTTTAACTTGAGCAAAAATTAAGGTAGGGTCTAATCTCTATACATCCTCTATTTTCCTCCAATAAAAAATTCACTCTTCCCCTAGTCTCTATCTTGGTTAATTCAAGCCTTGAATACCTTTTTAATTGTTTTCAATGTATGTCTTTCCAAATTTCTTTGAACCCATTTAGAGTTTGTTGCTCCTCATAACGGTACCTTGAAATTTGTGTCCTAGAATGGCTTGCCTAGGGGAGACCTATACCTGGTATGGGTCGCCTAGGGATGACCTATACTTTGCAAGCCCCCTTTCGAGGTCATGGGCTTGATGCAACATTTCTTTTTTCTTTCCCACCTAGTAGAGTCATTTTTGTGAAAATTGACCCTGAAATTGCTACAAAAGGAGGCTTCCTCTCTTCATTTTCACATCCACAATTTGCTAGTCAACCACAAACTCTCAAACCATCTTTATTGTGCATTCAAGGAGTCCAAGAAAACATTCATTGAAGGCATTCATCTGTCATTATCAAGTATGCATTTATACAGATCTAGCTTCTTTCTTACTAGGAGACAAAGGAGTTTTGCCATCAAGGGAGGAGATCTACATCTATTCATCAAAGACTTCTTCTTCTATCCAACAACGAAGTGACTTACAAGCATCTACAAAATGAGGTTTCGTCTTACATGATTTCCTTTTGGTTTTTGTGCAAGTGTAATGCCTACCCCTAGCTGACTTTCTGATTGTATTGTCAGATTCTTTTAAGCCTATTTTATGTTTATGTTTTATGTTTATCGGTACTTGGTCATCGGAATTGATTAAATGTTATTTCATACTCAGTTGATTTATGTGATGAGTTAGTTATTTCATGTGTTCATGATTATTTCGATAATGATATATGTATGTTCATTTAGTGATTTAAGTTATCTCATGATGATTAGTAAGATGGATGATTTATATGCAGTTCCATGGTTACTTACCCCATACTTGCATGTGTATGGTGTACTTCTCTTTTTTACTTTATGATTGACGTTTCTGATGTGTTTGAGGGAGGGAGTCGTAGTCACCTGCTAATCGGGATCTACACGATGTACCATTCCCTGCCATTGCCTATTTAGTTTAGAATATATGAGTATGTGCATGCGTGGATTTTATGCAGATTGCACATACTGAGTATCGACTTCCCTGAATTGTCAAGATGAACATACCCTATCACAGTATCTCAATGGTATAAGTGGGGAGATAATTCTTGAGTCCAAATCCTAAACTAAGCCAATTGTCCTAGAAAGAAGGACAAGTATCTAAGTTGTTTACTCGTCTGAATTCACCAAGTGACGTGAATTCGTGATTCTAACCCTGGAGTTTGATTTTGTTCTTTGCCTTCAGTTGAGTTGTCATATTTAGTCTTGTGGGTCTGGTGTAATTTTCAATTGTAATTAAATCAAATTAAAGGAAAATTTAATGATTTAATTTAATAGAAATGTTACAAAGAAAATTCACTATTTAATTATATTTAATTAATTGAGAAATTAATTAAATAAAAGAATTAAATTTAAAAGATTTTATTAAAGTTCTAATTTTGGTGTTTTATATTTATTTAATTTAATAATAATTTATTTAGGAGTTTTATTTTAATAATAAACTCTAAATAATATTATTAGTTAAATTAATAAATATTATATTAAAAGCATCTCATGATTTAATAAGAAAGAGAAAGCATTAATTTAATAAAGTTTATTTTAATTAAATTGCATAAAGCTTGTGCATGAAATTAAAATAATAAAATAATAAAAGAAAAAGGGTTTTTGCATGATTGCACAATCGAAGCCCTAAATTGGGGAAAAACTCTTTATTAGAGATTTAGAGTTCATTTTTCGATTACCAAGATTGGGATAAGTAATTTCTAAGGAGATTTTCAGAGGAAAGGGGATTGCTTGCGTGCTCCATACGATTGTCGTATTAGAATCAGATTTAGGTAGAATCTTGTGGGTTATTTGCACACTAGTTTTTCGTTCTTCGAATTCCTGTCTTCTATGTCTGTTGTGTTTCTATTTTCAGAATTCCTCTGGGTTGAAACCCTTGCTTACATATTTATTGTTCTTCATTTTCAGAAACTTCTGTAAGTGATTTGATGATTTGAAACCCTTGTGTGTGAGTTTGGTTGTTCATCATTTACAGAAACATCTATATACGAATTGGAAATTAGAAACCCCCGTTTGTGTTTTATCGCTCTTCATGCTCAAAAGCATCTTTAATTAAATGGAAGGATTGAAACCCTTGTTTGGTAGATTTTACAGTTTCGTAATTTGATAAGTTTTAATATGGGAAAGGTTTGGTAAAGAAATCAGAATTTAATATATAAATTCGTTGGTGGTTCATAATCTTCCTACCAGATCTATTATGCAATTTGATTTAAAAAATATATATTTATAATTAAATTTGTAAAGTTTATTGTGAGAGGATTGTTTTGGTTGTATAATATAAAACAAGATTTAGAAAAAAAATAAAAAAATTCTGAAACCTGCAATTTTACATGGGAAGGCATGACCTTTTTATGTTTGTTTATTAAAAAAAAAAAAATTATTGAGTGAGGGGTCATGACCTCCCCCCCTCACGGCTGCCAAGGCAGCTCAGCTACGATCGCAACGAACATTGCCAAAGCAGCAATTGCTGTTGAGGTAGTGAACATTGCCAAAGCAGTGGCTGCGCCAAGCAGCAGGCCGACTAGCGGCTCCCCTTTTTGGGGTTGTGTTTGAAACGCAAGCTTGTATGCATTGCGAATTTTGTTTTGTTTTATTATTATATTTATTAAATATTAAATAATGTTTTGAAAATATATTATATTAAATTAAGTTTTATAATATAGTTTTTTTTATATTTAAATTTATTAAATTTTAAGTAATTTAATAAATCTTTTTAAATACAGTTTTTTGTTGATTAATTTAATTAACATAATTTGTTAATTATATTATTCTTATTGTTCATTATTATTTTATTAATAGATTAATAATTATTTTACTAATAATTTAAATTAAGTTATTTTATTAATAGATGATTATAATCATTAAAAATCTAATGATTTTTTATTGAATTTTAATAATATTTAATTAGTTTTTAATTAATTAATTATTAAAATGTAATTGTACAAGTGTATTAAGAATTGTGAATTGGGGAAAATTGGTTAACTCGGGTTTTGGTTAATAGTTCTATGTCATATGTAATTGACTTTTAATAAGATTTATGAATCTATTAATTTTATGATTCAAAAACCTTAGTAATTATAATACTTTGAGAAAATGAAAATGTGAACCTTGATTGAAATTGAAAACTCTATAAGCAGTAATACTTGGAAAAGAAAACTGAAACCCTAGATGTTATTGAATCTGTGTTTGAAAATGAAAATGAGAACTTGGAAACCTATAGTAAAAAATGAACTTTTGTGTTCTCAAAACCTAATGAATTATGAAAGTTACTTTTGTATGTACTCTTTATGATGTGTGGTTTACTGTTGTGGGTTTCAGGTTTGACTTAGTGCTTTGACCAATTAGGTTGTATTACTAGCAGCTTGGGGAGTTTGTTCTATGATAGTGTTATGTATCCGATCTTTTATAACTGACCATTGTGATGTAGTCACATGTCTTCTTTGATGAGTTTGATTAGATGTTTTGTTGTACTTTCCAGTTTCTCTTGTGTAGAACTAAAGTGGATGGTGTGACTTTTCTGGTGTAACCTTTGAGTCTTCGATCATTTATCTTTGGATTGCTTTCCAGTTGTTTGTTTAGGACTAAGGTGATTTTTGTGATTTTTTTTTGGTGATGTCATGGTTTGGTCTTTGTGTACTTATTTTGGAGCAGTCCCGTTAGGATGATTGTATTGGTGAAATCTATGATTTTGATCAGTAATATTTCAGTACCTTCCAGTTGCTTGTTTAAGAACTGATGTGTGGCTTATGGTCGTATGAAACCTTCTTCTTTTGCTAAGCTTAGGGCAGGTTATGTGTATGTCATGTTGAGAAGTGGCTTGCAATGGAGGTTGGAGCCTTAAAGAAGTTGCTTGGTAACCCATTGTAGGTTGTTTTAATAAGTGATAGCATTTCATTAAATGGGTTTAAAATTAATTAATAAGATATTGGTGTCACATAAAGTCACTAGGGGGCCAGAGTTGTAAGAGACTGTTAGGGTAACCTTAGAGTTGACTCATTAGTATGCCTTGTTTGTACGAAAGGATACTGATGCCGAATAGAGACACTAGGAGGGCGGAGTCTAGCGAGGCTGCTAGGGTAACCTTAGAGTTGGCTCATGCAATGACACTTGCCCACTTGCATAGTAAATTTCCTACGTGTCTTGTTGCCTCTGGGATTAGTTAATACTTGTGTCTTGGTAACCTTTGAGATAGATTGCTTTCAGGTGTTTCCTTGACCTAGATGTTGGTTTTGGACTTTGTGTTTTGATTTTCATATGGGACTTGAGTTTATCTCCTCAGCACGGTGGGACTGGACCATTTAGGTTCCACGAGGTTGGGTGGTAGTGCATTTTCTTATACCACTGAGATCCAACCGTTGGATGTTATTGCTGGATGTATTTGTGCAATTGATCCTTTCTTTCTTATCCAATATTTCTGATGGTGGTTATATTTTATTGCACTATACTTGATTATCAAAGATATTATGAGATGTTGCATATTATTGATGATGTATATTCTTTGAGCTTATCATACCTTGTGACTTGTACAGCGGATGATTAAGCATTTCTGATTATTGCCAAGTGGCATCTTATATGATTGTATATTGTTTAAATGGATTTGTACTTGTGATAAATTTATGATGTGGATTTTGGTTATGTATCAGATTTAGTATTAATTAATCTTAAATGTGATTCAATGTCATGGAACTTTAAGAGATGCAATCTGTTTAAGATGGTTGTATGTATGTGAGTTACTGCATCCGCTATTTTATCATTGTTGTTATTGCTTTCGGTATATTACCTGTTGTTGGTTATTATCTTTCAAAAAAAAATGTTTGGAAAACTTAGTGAAACTTTAGGTAAATTTCTTTTGGGTTCCCTGGCAGGGCGTTACAACAAGAAAGCATTCATTGAAGGCAATCATTTGTCATCATCAAGTATGCATTTCCTTCTGCAGATCTAGCTTCTTTCTTACTAGGAGACAAAGGAGTTTTGTCATCAAGGGAGGAGATCTACATCCATTCATCAAAGACTTCTACTTCTATCCAACAACAAAATGACTTACAAGCATCTGCAACATGAGGTTTCGTCTTACATGATTTCCTTTTGGTTTTTGTGTTGAGTCAAAGCTATTGCATCAACATGGTTACAGTCTAAGCAAACATGGGATGCTATATTTCATTATGGATTAATCTCTTTTACATGATAGCATTTCCTCTATTTCAATTATCATTTCAAGGTTAACTCTTAAACAAGGGTTTGATTAAGGTGTTGATTCCCAAAACCACATATTGGGAAGCCAAGAGCTTTGCCAATTCTCCAATAGGATTCCTAAATCATTTTTGGCCAATAGACGGGAATAACCATATTCCCTTGCACTTTAGGCATCGCTATACCTAGGCGGGTGAACCTTTATCTTAAACCCTGATTGATTGGTTCAAAGGTTTTTCTATAGCGAATTTAAGCTTTATGGGTTCTTAGGCTGGCAAGGTCCTTGAACTCAATTGAAACAAAGCTATGTGATTGCTTGAAATGGTTGAATGTTTATGTAAGGTTATCAATAATTGATTAGATGCTTGCAAGAAGCAAATATATAGATTGCTGACTTCAACTATAAATCCAATAACTATATTTCAATGATTTTAAAAGATCGGCGCCTTTGCATAACTAGGCAGGTGAGTCAATTACAACGAAGATAATTTTATATAACTTTATGAGACAATATTTATTTTAATACCATCAATTACTCCTGTGCTTAACAAAACATAATTCAATATTAGTCCAAGAGGAATGTAACTTCTTCGGCGGAAGTCTAGGCTAGATAGAGATGAGGAAACACAAATTCATTAAACAATATCCATGATTGCCGAACAAAGAATGCCGGAAAAATCTAATGCATAAGTTTTGTTAGAATAATCCAATAATCTTTGTACTGATCATAAATGATGGATCGTAATCATAATTTTAATCTCTCTACCTTGAATGAATATGAACAAAAGGTTAATTATTTATTATTGAAATATAATATATAAATTCATATTAAAGTCATGATTTAATATTTGCAATCCCCCTTACAAGGCCTTAATATATCTCTTTTTAACATCTCCTCAATAATGTCTTGTTACTTGTTATTGTTGATGTATAGCATCAGTAGAAGTAATGAGAAAACTATGTAATGTGAAATTTGTTCATTGGGCTTATGCTTTTATATATATATATATATATATATATATAAAATTGACACAACATATGTTTGAATGATTATCATAATTACTGGCAGACATTATGATGGCAGACATTGTAATATGAACATCATGGACAGACATTGAAATGTCTATGCTATCGATAGACATGATGACGTGTATTATCAGGGGTCTTGTGTTTACCGCCGATCACATGATTCATTGCATTGTTGTTTGTCTTAACTAAACTGTTGATTAGTTATGCCTCCATAGAGGCATGACCCTATGTAGCCAAAGGCCACATTGAGTCATGTCTCTAAGGGGCCATGACCTTTCACACTTATAAATATAAGTGCAAATTGATGGGAAAGATAATCAATACAAGGCATTATAGTCCCAGCGATCTGCACATTAATTTTGTAGGATAAATTCTCAGCATTCTCCTCTGCAATCTTCATTGAAAGACAATCAGCATATCCTTCAACTGTATGTGTTATCAACAATATTTATTGGAAGATATTCTGCATCTCAGCAATTCAAGAACATTCACCATTTGAAAAACAATTCTATTCTGCAGTTATTCAAGTAAGAATATCTATTATTATCCATATCTACTGTAATAGTTTTGTCTATTAGAGATCATTAAAACTAACAGTTATGTTGTGACTTATAAAACATCTCTTACATAGTTACATCCCAGTGGACATGACCCCTCGGAACAAGAAACTAATTGCATATGTTATAGCTAAATTGCAATTATCAAAAGCATGTAACATTTACAATTATTTTTATTTCATTTGATGGTCAACCGTATTACACTCTTACACTCTCATCCTGATGACGGATCATGGAGTATGATCTGAAATGTTGATGGTTAAAAATTTATACACAATCTTGGCCCAAAAACACGACCACATACTTCATGGATTGTGGAAATCTCCTATCTTCAACTATTGTAACATCATTAGAGGTGAGCCCTGTAATAACATCATTCACGGTGTTGTTGTGAATCCTGGAATTGCTGAGTTTTCTCTCAACATTCAATTTTTTCCTTCCATGGGCATCGTGTAGGGAGTTTGAGTTGCTTAGAATTTCTCGGGATCATTATTGTGAATTGAAGATTGCACTATTGACGTTCATGTTCTCTGACTATAAACTACAATGACCATCTTCCAACTAGCAAGGCTCCTTATCAAACAAATTGTCAAGGGAGATATTAGAAATTTTTGCGGGATCGCCCTTCATAGAAGCCATATTTGTTAGTATTTTGCGATGTGGGTTTCACCTTGTTGACACATCTTGATATTGTACTTGTGCTATTTCCCCAACAGACTTCGATAATAATTGCTATCGTTCCCGTAAAAGTATACATTCAAACCTTTCTTTGACATACTAAACAAAGATTTGACTTAGGTATATGATGATAGCCCTTTGCACATTAGCAACTTGACTAGATGGGATCACATAAACTTAATGGCTTGTAATAATGAGAAATCCCTCTTTAGTCTAAGGCAAGATAAACAATCTCGTATTGATAAAGTCCTAGATGGAAAGAAAAGATTCAATAGGTGTTTGGATCCCATCTCATCTTATTCACAAGTGGCAACGTCCATAATCAGATGTACTATCCTTACTGTATATTCTTCTTTCACAAGATTGTCAACAATACTTCAGGTGCAGGTGCACTTATCCAATACTTACTCCAACAGAATCTATATATCCTTTTACAAGAATCTTCCATTAATTCCACTCAACCAAAATGAGCATCAACACAATTATAAGTAAGAAATGAAAGATTATTTTATTAATAATTATTTATAAAGTTAGAAAATCACTTTTTATTCAATGAAGCCATGACCCTTCATTTAAGTGACTTAAAGTGCAATCAATGGATTATATTTTGGAGGCCAAAATATTAAAGTATTTTATAAAGTAAATATGCACACAAGTTATATTATTTTACATGATAATAAAGTGCATTTATAATCCATGAACACGAGTGCCCAGGTTATGAAGTTTTATTAGAAACCTTAAAGTGGATGTAAATGCTATTAAGGAGATTAGGGTTATAAAAGAACATCAAAAAGAAAATCAACCTCATTCTTGATGGCATTTGACTTTTTTTTTTTGGGAATTCTTGCTTGGAGAAGGAATCAGCTAGGGTTTAAACTAAATTTGATCATTGGGAACAAAAACTCTTATTGATTCCAACTATCAAAGGTTTTGGTAAATCAGCTGAAGATTGCTTATAAGGTTTGCTACATATAGGGGTCATATTTGAGTTTTTTTGGAGAAGTTTTAAAAAATTTGGATGAGGATTTGAGCATGTGTTTTAAGGTTTATCAGCTGCAAATCCTAAATATACCATTTCTGTCATTATAAATCCAATTACAAGCACTTGTTACCAGAAAACAATTCCAGCAGCCTAGGCATGCCATTTGGAGGCCAAAATGCCTATCTTTTAGCGGCCAGCTTATCACCATTTGGAATGCCCAACATTGTTAGGACATTAGATACACTTTTCAAAGCAGAGAATACAAGTATAGCAGAAAAAATGTCATCAAGTTTCTTTATATTGCTGTTTTGATTTTTGAATTCAATGCCAGATCATGTAATCATTGGGACTCATAAAAAACTAATAAAGTTTTATATGATGTTGTTATCATTCAACTACCAGCCTTTTTGCACGATTAATTTCTAGTTGCAATCATTATTTACTTCCAGAATTTAGTCTATGCTTTACATTTGCATTCCTTTTACTGAAAAATACCAAAGACTTCAAATATTTGCAAAACAAAACCAAAAACCTACATTAGATTGGAGATAGGCAATTTCCTCCCACCTTGTTAGAGTTTGATTTTAAAACTCATGGAGCTCACATAGTTCATTTTTGAGTAAACAACACTTATAAGTTCAAATTATGAGTTACTATAGTAGTGTAGGGGAATCCAAGGAAAGGATCGAACAAGATGCCATCCATATGGGGGGAAAGATATGAACAGAAAGCTCCTCGACTAATTGAAAACTATAAGAATATGATAGATGCTTTTAAAGGACAATACACTTTTAATGTGCAGGATGCTACCATTGAGTTGTGACATGAAATTACTCAAGAAATAGATACTAATGATGAATTGTATATTGAGGATTCATATCATGGCAAGTCTGTTTTTTCAAATCAGACCTTAGGAAACAAGTCAGAAAGTTAAATTAGTGGCACTAAATCTTAGGATCATGACTTGGATGGACATGCAGTTACATTGGGAGTGGAATTGTGTGAATATAATATTATATTAGCAACTTCTACTTTGCCAATTGAGCCATCCTTTGAGGTGCATAGCAACTGTACCTTATGTTATGAATAACAAGGCAACACTCACATTTGTACGATTAAACTTGATGCATAGAACAATTCACCACAATAATAGCTTAGCGCTGAAAAATAAACATTAAAGCACAGAAGAAACCAACATCATAACACATAACACCAAATTTTTTATGTGGAAACCTTGTTAGGGGAAAAACCACGGTGGGGATCAAACCCACTACATAATGTACTAGTACATATACTCTGTTAAAGGTAGAAGGGGAATGCACATGTATTCATGCACACTGCCTAAAGCTCACTGCTCAAAGACACAAAAGGGAAACAACCATGAGATTACAAGGGAAACAAACCTTAGATGGACTACTATCTACTATGGACAACAATCCACTGAATTATGAACTAACTGATAGTATCCGATATGCCAATACAACTCTAATGAAGTAAATCAACTCTCTCTCAATAGATTCCCACTTATACCTCTGCTCTCAATCTGTAATATAACATGCTTGCAAACCTTCTCATCGCGTAGACACATCACATCATCCATTGCTCTTATTTGCATAAATGTGTTGTCCTCAATTTTGATATCACAAAATTGGGGCAACTCAACGTAATTTTCTCATGGATTTATAGGTGTATCTTCTTTATTTTAATGCACAGATAAAGCATCATGAAGGTAATTCTCAATCTTTGAATTGAGCTTTATTTAGCATTATTTATGCATTCCTTTTGAAGGTTTATGCTAAGTTAATCATCTAAATGCTTCTTAAAACAAGTTTTTCATCTATGACTACAAGCACTTGATTTTTGGCAATCTTCAAGGCTTTTCTTCATTTTTCTCATTCATGTGAATAGTTTTTAATCTTGTTTTTCTCTTAGGGTTATATCCCTTGGAAAGCAGCTCATTTCGAGCTATCTTATGCCCCAAATGGAGTCATCGAACTTAAGTTATAAAGGTTTTAAGCATGTTGTTTCAACCTAACAACATGTTTTATTAAAAATCCTCCAAAAGTAGGCTTTTTATTGCTAACTGTACGAAATAGAATTATTATTTATATGTAAAGTGGATTTTGACCCATTTTCAAATTTCACGTCATTCTAAGATTATTTGAGCATAGTTTTTAACGTTTTAATGCAAGGATTGGTTATTCTAGTCCAATTGCATATTATTTCATTAAAAACTATAGTTACATATAAAAATAACTATATGAGACACTTTAAATGAAATCAAGTGGGGTTTTAATTACACATTGCATATTATCAACATCCAGAGCACTTTTTAAAAATCCAATGTCAATAGATTTGAAGTCCCAAAAGCAAAAGTTGACTTTTTAAATGCGAATGCATGTTTTAAATTAAAAACATGTAGCTTAACAAGTGTAAGTGGGGTTTTCATATGCGATTGCATATAAACAGACCGTTTTAATAAATCTTTTTAACTTAAAGGCTTTATAGTGGGAAATTTCAACCTAATTACAAATGTTATTGCATTTAAAAGCCCATTATTCATGACTTGAAGGAAGAAGTGGCTTTCTCAAACCAATAACATATGTTATTGCCTTGAAAAAGTGCATCATTATGTGCTTTGACTTGAGAAATAACTTAAGAACCTAAAGGTGGCAATTTTGAGGTCAATAGCACATGTTATTGTCTTTAAAAGACCTCTTATTACTTCTCCAGTGAGGCATTCAACATTGGGTGCCCTAGCGAAGCGTTATAGTTCTCATAGGAGATACAAATGAGGGTGAGATAACTGATAATAATTATCATACCTCCTCATTCGATATGTGGCCAACTACTATGGAGAAAGATTTGTAGGAATTGAGGAGTAATGCAAATGTGATAGAAGAAAGAATGTGTGAGATAAGAAAAAAATGATATTGAAGGAGATCATAAACAAGTATGTGAATCCACCAAGGCATGAGAATTTAACACTTATCCTATATGCTCCCAATTCTTAGAGTTCACATTGTGCTTGCAATACAGTGAATAAATGGGCAAGGGAAATCATAAGACAAGAAGAGACTTTTCTTACAAAAATGGTTCAAACATATGAAAAGGCCATCGTAATTGTAGATAAAATGCAAAGATTAGAGGAAATGTGGAAGGAGTTTCAGCCCATCAAACAAAAGGTCATTTCTTGTTTGAAGACATTAAGAGCCATCCTCGCATCAGTCCTAATACAAGGAGTTGTTGATAGAGGAAGTGCTCATGACTTTGGCCATTGGTATCTTCCACTGATTACTAGGAAGACTACATATGAGCATATGTGTGCAGAGTATGGTGATATTAAGGATCATATCTTAATGTATGTTTTAAGGTTCTTATTACAATCAAGAAATTGTTTGATCTGATTTTGATGCTTCCAGTGAGTTGAATTTGGGAGAGTTGATGAAGAGATTGCAATCAGTTTATTTCACAGGCACATATCCTCTTGAGGAGAGTCACTTGAATGGTTTCCTCTTACTTATGTTCCCTATTAATGATCTACAGTGACACTCTTCACTGGATAACACATTGGGAACATGAATGGAACAGCTAGAGGTTATGGAGATGTAGCATGGCAACCTTCATAATACTGACATGGAGGAACCAAGTGCCATTTTTCTTAACTTCAAATTTATTTTTCTAAAAGGGAGAAGGAAAAGGAAGTATGTATCTTGGAGGATGATTTGCATGATGACTAGGAGGATTCCTCCCTTCTTACTGGTTCTCAAGTATTTGAATTTTCTCAATGCCTTATTTTTTGGTGCTTCATTCCTATTGGCTACTTTTGGTTTCCATAATTAGGGTGTGTAATGGTTTAGTCTAAGCCATTGATTTCAGATCAATCTTGGCCCTTCATTGTAATTGGGGATCCTATATAAACCCCCACCCCTCATTTGTAAGGGAGGTTGTTTTGAGAAATTCTTGCTAATATAATGCCAAATTTTCTCTTCTTTTCATTGCTGGTCTTGCATGATAAAATGTTGTGATCAAGTCTGCATTATTGCAAGGTTATCTACATCCCTCACTTAGACTAGATTTCATCTAAAGTTGTTAGAAGAATTTTTTCTAAGTAGCTTAGTTTGTTTGAATGAATGGAATGGTGGATGTTTACTTAGTTGAATTGAACAAATTCAGCCAACTAGCTTCTTGTGGATTGTAAGAATTACCTTCAAAGACTAGCTTCTTGTGTGGTAAGCCAATGATCAAAGACAATAAACTTTAATTAATATTGCATCTTTAGTTTGCATCCATTCAATGGGATTGAAGGTGAGATATTAATTTGAAAAGCTTCAGTATTTACCATAGAGGCTTACACTAGGTGGGTGTAGTTGTGGGTGAGATTACACCTAGTAGAGTCCAAGTCCATCAATTCTTGCATTCATAAGTATAAGTAAAAGTAGGAAGTAGTAAAATCACAAATTAAGATAATTAAACAAGTCAAAAACCAAAAAATTATATTTTCATTACACATTGTGAAGAAAAATCGTTAGAAGTGCATTATTGGCAAGTCTTGGATGAACCAGCGTAAGTCCCATTAAGTGATAACCAACAATCACATCATTCCGACTGAGCAAGCGTCCACAATACTGAGAACCTTTAAGTCACTTTGTCATCTTACTTTCCAGGCTTAGCATAAGAAGTGCCCTTATATTGAGAGTTGAGTAGTTGATGTTTCACTTTGGAACATTGAGTTTTTGATTCTGCATGTTGGAGTGGACTAAAACTCACATCAACACTTCCCAAGAGATGGTGTGAGGGTTTGAAGAGGGGTTCAATTAGAGTTTGAGGACTGTTCTTTGTTGACTGGGGATATCTTGGATTTGCATATTCAGATTTGATCATCTCACAGCCTTGGAAGGTGATACTAGGGAGTGGTGTCCAAGTTACAGTTGCTAGTTGCATTTGTTAGTGCTAGTTTGGACTTCTATGTCATTGGAGTTAATGAACCTGCTTGAAATGAATTATGAAATAATTTAAGCTTTATATGTATTGCCCATTTTGATAATATTTTTTACTCTCTACATAGAAAATAAATGTGTTCCACCAACCTAAGGAGTTTCCGAATATTGTCATTCCTTAGATATTATATTGTTGTAGGTTTATTTATTGTGAAACAAATATTCTACATGTCACTCTTCCACAAACACTCCAACTAAATAAATGAAAAAAGGATGTTTGTTAAAATATTGGTAAAATTTATACTGGAATCTCCACTTGGGCTTGAAATGATTCAGTGAGTCTTGGGAGTCATCTTGGTTGGTGTTGTTAACCCATTGTGTTCGTGTCTTGAACATAGGGGCCTTCTTTTAGGGTATTGTGAAGTTTTGGGGCCGAATTGGACCCTGTTGTAATATCTTGTAAAAGATTTGTAAATGCTTGTCCTTGCGGACTATCGCTTAAGGCAAGAGGTAGGAGCATCAACGAGAACATTATGCACCTACCTATCCTCCCCTTTTGCACGTATGTGAGGTATAGTGTTTGGGGACATCATTTTAAAGTTCTTTCCCAATCAATGTTATAGTTGATGTGTTGTTGACCATAATAAGAAGTTCCATGTCGATCATAGTGTCTTGGAGGCCAATCCATATCTTTGAATCACACATTGGCTAGGACACTAGTGCTTAAACTGGATTATAGTGTTTAGATTGGTCAACAAAGCTCAATCAGAACTCCAAAACTAGACTTGCCTAGGTTCTAGTGTCCCACTTGGGCCTTAGCATCCAAGTTGGGCACTATACTCCTATTCATCAAACAAGAAGCATTTTTGAGCCTCAAACGGAGAAAATTTGTATACATATTTTGTTCCTCGTGCTCTTGAGAGTCTAAGAAATAAGAAATTTCAAAGATCACCCATAAAGGATGCTATTGGAAGTTACCACAATGTTTGTATCAGTTGGGACACCTTTCTTTGAAGTTGGTAAATTGTCGTACCTAGAGTTAAGGAGATAGTTTACCATGTCTTGTGAGGGTCAAACCCCTTCATTGGTCACCCCTAATGTGTTCCAAACTTCAATCCATGATTGGTAGGTCATGTGGAACAAAACATTTTGCTTGTGCATCATTGCATTGTGACAATATGTCTTGAGTTGATCATTTGATTTTGAACACTGAGATGCTATTATGTTGTTATTGTTAAACTTAATTATTTCAAAGAATAAATATTCCCATGTTTCTTTGCTAATGTCTTGTGGATTTCATGGAAAAGTATTACATTTTTGACATAATACAATGTTGACTAAGAAAATCCTAGTCAAATAGTTGAATCTTTTGTTAAAGACGCTAAAAAGTTAAGATGGATCACAATGCACATTTTGAGCCACCCATGCAATTAATCTATTTGTGATTTTTTTGAGTGTGTTTTAACACACTTAAACAACACAATTATTTGACTCACAAGCTAAGTCGCCCATTCACATATGGGTACAAGAATCTAGTACATGGGTATATGCAATTTTTTTGGGGGGCTTTGGGTACTTCTATATGTGTGTGTCTATAAAAACAAATAAAAGAAATATGATACTTCATCATTGATCAGTGCCAATTGAATAAACCTTAAAAGACACAATAACATGATCAAATACACATACTCTACAAACTCAAAGTTCTAGTGCCCTTCAGAAATTGTATGGGGGTTTGAGGGGAATGCCCCTAATGGGGTCAAGGGGTAGCATCCCTTACAAGGGTGTTGGGCCAACACCTAAAGTGCGCTCCCAACCTGGAACAAATTAAGACCTTCAAAAACCACACAAAAATCCATGGCACACATCATTTTATGGCATCAAAGGGTTGGTTTAGTTCCACAAATGATCCCCATTGAAAAATCCTCCTACCCTTTGAAATACCAAAATGGAAATAAAATGTAATCAGAACCAAAGAGCAAACAAAATGACACATTTTTAGATTGAACAACCTCATAAAGGGCCTTTTTAAGGATTAGAAACAAAAATAAGAAAGAAAAAGCACTTTATTTCATGTTTTTAAGTTACAAAATGTGACTAGGTTGTGGATGGCCCTCGTCATGCTTCAAATGTGTGTCAAATGGTTGCACATCCGGGAACATCCACAATCCAAAATACACATCTTGGATGCATGTAGACAACATTTAGAGGATACATTTAGACCTAGTTTGCACCTTCAAGGTGCAAATTCAATGAATGATTTGATTTTTGTCTGCCACAAGTTTTTCTTTTGGATGGAAAAAAATCTCAAGGTAACTAGAATTTGCATTTCTATTTGAAAATTGTAATAAAAGTGTTTCTTTGAATTATCAATTATTATTCTTATATTGTGTAGGGTTCAAATTTAATGCTTTTGATAACACTAATCCTAACTTGGAAAGGCTTGTTGGTGAAGAAGACTCAATCCATGAGGAACACCTTGAGATCTAAAGTAAGGATGATGTATTTGTTGAAAAGGAGTTAAATCAGCTTAGGAAGGAACATAATATTAGAGCCTCATCATTAAAAACTATGTACTACAAATGAATTGTACTTCATAGTAGCTAGCTTTCTTATATTTGCCTTGTGTTTTTTTGTAGTTAGTCAAGTTGAAGCTTAATATTTGCACATACTGTAGTTTGTGATTGATTTTGAGGGTTCATATTTTGAAGTGAAACTATGTAATAACATACTATAGAGTGTGCACTATAGACAACAATTTCAAACTTAACGAGAAGATCTACAATCAAATTTTCCTGCACTAACCTTGTCTATAATAAATTGTAAAAACTCCAACTTGGTTATATTTAAACAACATCAATTTTCTTCACTAATCAAAGATTTGGCATTTAACCAAACACTTGGACAACATACTTATAGCTGCTAAAAAAGAACCGGAACATAGATTGCTATTGTATATATTAATACATTTTGAATGCAAATAAATAAAATGTGCAACGCTAAGGTATTAAGTTCAAGAAATGATTTATTAAGTTCTTTATTTGTTCAAAGCCAACTCTGATTTATTTATACCAGGATCAACATTAATCAGCAAATACATTAATTAACGGTAAACAATGTGGAACCTGACTATGCGTGAACAATCTTTCAATACCCAAGGGCAATGTGGAAGTGAATGCAGGGTTCTGTAATGATTTGCCGATCTCAAATAACGCCACACCTGTCTCCCACATTACTTGCAGCTCTAGCACATAAATACTGGTCACACAAATTAGTAGCAGACTTGTCCTTTGAATATCAGGTAATGATCTTCAGCAACAACTCTCCAAACATGAATGCTGTTGTTCAATTTGCATGCGAATTTCCCTTAAACCAGTTAATAAGCACAACTCTAATTTTCTCCTCAGTCATAGTAGAAAACATTAGGAGAAATCGCAAAGTCACAGTCCAAAAAGCAATTACAATTTACTTCACTTCAGCAGCAAATTGCAAAACAGACACAGAAGGAAACTCAGTATCTCCCAACCATAGTATATTTTGCGAGAGATATTAATAATAATTTCAGAACTTTAATCTACAATAACCTCAGCGATGGATTAAAGGCACAACCAAGCTTTGAAACCCTTATACTTCAGCAAGGGCCACAAAATATCAGAACTCAAAAAAGTCACAAAGGCAACAAAAGCATATAAAATATTCAAGCATGCTTTTTCCAATGAAATGTGTGTTGTTGGTAAATTCTATATTGTAAATTCTTTGTATTCAAGCATGCTTTCCTCAACAAATGGGCTTGTATTTATAACCTTCAGATTCCCTTTTGTTCCCAAAATGTAACTTCACTCAAGAGGCTTCACCAGACAACATTAATTAGAAGCTTCCATTAGATTCTCTCAATTGACTTGGCTTAACTAATTAATAAATGACACTTTCCAATGATAACTCAACTCTCAACTTAAATGAAATTATAAAGTTAAATTATAATTTTATAATAAGTCATTTAATAATTAATAATAATTTGGCTACTAAAAATATAATAACTCTC
Organism: Cupressus sempervirens; assembly: GCA_028749045.1. Classification (NCBI taxonomy): domain Eukaryota; kingdom Viridiplantae; phylum Streptophyta; class Pinopsida; order Cupressales; family Cupressaceae; genus Cupressus; species Cupressus sempervirens. The sequence goes on from CM053793.1 coordinate 235,678,258, forward strand.
AAAATACTCATCATTTAAATATGCAGTCTGAAATAGGAGTCATACCTATTATTTCTCCATGTGACCAAATGCACTTTCGAAAAATAGATAAGGTCCATCTCGATTAACAACAACTTACCACAAATAGTAGGTACACAAAACTAAGCCCAAACGAAGTCCGATCTAAGGCAAACAAAGACCAACCTGTACCTTACTGAGATAAGACCCACCCAAGCCAAGCCACTACCACAAAAGAACCTCTATCCACAATAATTAGCCTATGAGGATCACAATAATAGGCTAATCCTTGAAACTCTGATGCCGACAAAATTGGGGACATTACATAAATCTTGTAATGTTACTCATAAGTCGGTGAGATTACACATTTCATTTCCATGTTTCCTTGTTCAATTCTCTTTGCTTCATGTAATTTGTGCAATAAGGAAAATTTAAAAGGAAATATAAATGGAAATAGCACTAAATCTGCACATACTCAATTTCAAAATAGTCATTAAGAGTTAAGACTAAGTTAACATAATTAGACATTGCTTAATTGGGCTAGTTGAAGAACTTTGTTGATTAACAAATTCAGGAGAAAACAGAATGATCAGACGTTCAAAATTTTGCAGATCAATCAAGGAATGAGGCATAATATAAGAATCATATTTCTTGTATTTGCATTGAAACAATTGTCTAAAACTGTATGATTTGTTATATTCATATCTTTTCAAATCCATGGTTTCTACGAGCATCTCCATAAGCAAGCATTGCTTCCACATTCCATCTGAAGGATATTTTTAAGGACTTTACAGCTACATGTGATTTATCTACCACGTTTGCATAATTCTTCATGAACTAGCATTTTTGCTCCATTTAGAGACACAACAATATTTGTCTAAAGCATGAAAGAAAATACAAAACATGGGTAGCAGAATCCTACTTCAAATTACAACATGACATTGAATCTCAAGCTGTCTTGATCTTTGATTTGCATTGAATGGCATTTAAACAGATAGGATAGTCTTACATACGTGCGAGTTGTTGACAGATCAGCTTGCACAAAGCTCTCAAAAACTGATTCCCACTTGCTAGGATCAATTCCTAAAAGGAAAATAGCGAGGCAACAGAAGATCAAAGTAAAGCAATAAATATTGAAACAATTTGATTTAAAACTAGTACCTTGGCGAAGGCCAACAATGCTAAAGTAATTAAGCCAAAGCAAGCATATAATCACAAAAGAGTCTGCAAAGAGTCAATATCTGGCTTGTTCATACCACACCCTGTATCATCAACTTCAAACGACAGTGTTATTTTTTCTTGGCCTTGGGATGATCTTTTCTCAGATTGCCCGAAACTCAGCTTTTGGGAAAACCAGGAATCTCTTTCATTTTCAGATTCTCTGTCTCTTTTCTTGTTTACTGTTGAGTATTCACACCATCCTCGTAATATAATATGTCCCGCTGTACATGAAGATCTCTGTAAGGGTGGTTTGATCTAGCTAAAGCTTGACTTGTAATTTGACTTAAAGAAGAAAACAAAATGGAAAAACATGAACCTTTCTAGAACACACATAAACAAATAAAAAGAACTGGAAAAGAATGCATGCACTTCTGATATAAGTGAGAAATGCAACCAAATAAACAAATATTGAAGTGTTACTATTTACATTTTTAAAATAGTATTTATAATCTTTTAGATAAGGACAGTTTTCTGTCACTAAATAATATGATTATATGGACTCTTGAGGATGATACTAAAATTTCTTGTAGGATGCCTACTCTTAGTGAATGCTTCAAGGAAACCACTCATTCATGGGAGAAGGTTTCTATGCTAACAAAGACAGTTATGGCCAGCATTATTACATTATTGATTATATGCAATTAATCAACCCTGCAAACCAAGTTGTTTTGAAGACATATCTCATGGCCAAATGCCCTTTGAAATGAAGTCATCTCACTTAGCTATTTCTGAATTATATTTTCAAAATCTATCAACACGCCTATAGTCAAAGAAAAAAACTTCCAACACATTAGAAATAGAATAACTAATGTCTATGAAAATGGTCAGTGGGGCTGATCTTCACTGTTTGATAACTCTTGGATAGAATCAAGGTGTTGATTTTCAAGGCAAAGACCTAGAAGATTTATGGACCACATATTCTGATACTTCCATTCAAATCTTAAGGACCATTGAGCATACGATTTGAGCCTTTTTATCCATTTCAGTGATTTGCACCTATTGGAACCTGTACAAATACTTGTAACTAAACTTCAGAAAGAAATAAAGCATTTTATTAGCAATGCAATGAAGATTGGTGTTAGACTAAAGACAGGGATACTGCATTTTAAAACAACATATGGTCAATCAATACAACAGTCAAGAAAAAAAAAATGAATCAAGCTCCAAACATTTTTACATTTCAGCCTCACCAACTCAAAATTAAAATTCAAGCATCTATTAGAAAAAAGACAAAGCTTGTCACATGATACTTAGAAGATCAGCTTATTCTAAAATCAAGGGTTTTATTTGGCTGGAGACTTGTACAAAAACACACACATGTTATACCTTACAAGAATTCACTGGCTCCTCACAGTTTGTCCACACCTCAACACGCATCTCTGCAAGTCAAATATCAAATATTTGGCATATAAAATTGGTTCCTTCTTGCAGGAGACAATTAGATGGTGGTGAACAAGTAATTTGACTCGAAAATTGTCTCATTCAGAACAATCATTAGGTGTTCATAATAGTTTGGGCCATTATGAAATAAGGGTTGCAAGGAAGATGCCATGTCTAGAGCTAGAGCTCCATTGATAAGGCAATAAATTTTTATACTACCCAACACTCTACATGTTTCTTTCCTTTTTCTAGACCCAACAGTAATTATCTTCATATGGAGAAAATTAGATGCCCCAGTTTCCATTTGAAAATGCATATGCTTGTTGATGACAAATGTATTAAGGTTCTTGGAGTTTAATGGAACAAAAAGTATTTGTTGAAGCAAAAGTATTTTTGTTGAACTTTGTGGTCATTTCATTAAGGAGGAAAGTGTGATGCATTGTTGGGTTGGCAACTAAAGTTGTCACAATTCTATTGTTGAGATTCCTTCAAGGATGTATGCTACTCACTACCATTAGTTTCTTTGTCATGTCAATTGTCAATAACATTGGATCAATATCAATTTACTTGGTTGCTTGACAATCGAGCTTTAGTTTTTGGATTTTCATCCTTGCTAGATTCCAAATGGGTTGTTGCATGTTGTACATCATTGCTCCTCAATACAATAACAATTCGAAGTTTAGGAAGCATCATACTAAATTTACTTCTTTAACCGATACAATAGTATGAAATACTTGTCTTGTAATAAATGAATTGAATGGTAATTGATGTATTACTATACTTTTGTTTTATTTTGAGTGGTGTTCTTTGTTACCAGTAAAATTCTCCATGTTAGCCTTTGCTTCACAAATCCTTAATATTTTTGGTATATAGGTCCAAGTATATAGACTTCTTTGTTTGAGTGTGAGTAATGACCAATGCTTCATTATGTCTTCTATCGATTAGATTGACATAGGACTTTTGGTCTGGACATTAAATTACTTCATCGTCTCTAGGTCCACACCATTTGCACAATACTTTCAATTTATCTTGCTTTTTCTAGTAGTCTTTCTTAAAGTGTCCCTAATGTTCATGTTGTATGATCAAGCATCCTTTCAGGTTATATTGCATTTGGCTTCAATGTCCTCTTTGATTTTGAAAGTCCCTTATATACATTATATGGCTTTCATGGAGTCGACTACTCTTCCTATCTAAAGATTACTTGTGTACTCCCACTCTTCAAATTGTATTGGAACTCTTGTATTGAATGACCAATAACCTAGCAAATCACACAAAAAATTCTTCTAAGATAGCTACCTTTTGCATGGCCCTCAATTCACCATATTTCATTGGTTTCTTTGTTGGCTTCTTTCTCCACTTTCAATCTTTTCATTATTTGAAGCATGCCTCTCTAAAGAACTTGAATCATTCCTGATTTAATATCATTGTTGTCATTTAAACTTCCAATTTTTTTGTTTTCCTATCAGCGTTAGGATGTTTTATTTTACTTTCTATGTTCATTACCTCATTGTAGGTTTTTGAATAGGAAATGGGTGGTACTACCTTCATCTTTTACTTAATGAAAAAATTATACATTCAATGAAACTTATTTTCTTAAGACCATTTCATTCTTTTTCTAACTTCAGAGGAAATTCTTTAAGTTTATGATTACAATCTTGTATAATTTAGTGCTTACATTGTTTTGCATTATGATTTTTATGCTACTATTTCACTGTCATCATGAAGGAATTTAAACACTTCCTCAATGTCCTTTAATCTCTTCCATCTATTTCAAGAGGCTTGGTCAATTTCTATTTACTACTCAATTGCTACACCTCACAAGGTGGCTGGAAAAGATCGAAACCGAGTTGCTTTATTATCTTGCCCATTCGTTGCCCAAATTGTTTCAAAAATCTTACAATGCCTACTAGGATCTTCCTATCCGCTACCTATAAACTTGGGCAACTTTTTCTCTACTCCACTAGGGCTTACTAGGATTTTATTATCATGTAAAACCTAGCCAATGGAACCTACCTGGTAAGGAGTTTTGATTCAGACATTTCAATTCTTCTCTCGAGTCTCTCAAACATGTGAGAATCATCCACTCCCCCACCTCACCATTTGATGCATTAGTTTCCCTTCAGATTTTCTTTTATACACCCTTGTCTTGGACTCTTCTCCTTTAATTGAGAACCTTTCAATGTCGTAAAGCTTACTCTAATATGCTTCTATGAAGGTATCTAACTTAATCTCTCCATGATTAAAATTCCCTTATCTACAAATAGTTGTCTTGATTTTTCAAGTTGATATTCATGATCAATCCACGCTTCATCTAGTAAGGGTAGATTTCTTGCTATCTCTTGCCACTCCCTATGCTTACTATTTTTTACAGTTCCAAATTATGGTTCTGACTTTGGCTTATGTTGTGAATCCAACTTCAATCTCGGGAAATGCTTTGACTTGGGAACCACATGGTTGTATTTTCCTCAAGCGTGTCTTGTAATCTTCAGTTTTTATCTCTCAATAGACAATCCTAAAAGATCACTTGATCTCTTGGACTTGACCACACTATCATCTAAGGGCACAAATTAATGTCCCTGTTTTTGGCGAGTCTCTACAATTGACCAAGTCAGTTCATCATCGCAACTCTCATGAGCTGACAGTGACATTTGAGGGTCTTAGTTGCGGGCTTGCTATTTTTAGTAAGTCTATTTTGGGTAATTGCCATATTTGGCAGTGCAACTGGTAGTAGGTCATCTTTTGCATTGGATGGGGCTATTTAATGGATGGGTTCATATTTATTAATTAATTATTAAGGCTTCATTATTATAATGGTACTTTATGATATTTAATGTTATAAAATAAAATTGCGTAGATGAAGCTTCTTAAGTGAAAGGTGTGCTAAAGAAGCTAAGTGCCAAATTATCTTATAAATATGAGCCCATTTGGTGAGAAAATCATCCAACTATTTATTTGTTTTTATATGTCTCTTTAGAACTTGTAAGTTGGTGAATTCAATCCATTGCTGGAGTATAATGGATTTGGACTGAGTTTTTACTCCTTTCTCTTACTGTGGCTACTGTCGCTTGAAAAGCAATTTACATCCAAGAAATGTGCTAATTGTATCCCATTACTTGTTTATTGCTTTGGTATTTAGCAAGGGTTTGAGACTTTGAGTTTGTGAATTTTAGAAATTCTTCTTGAATTGGGTTTCAATATGTTGCAGAGGTATAAAAAATTGAAGGGTCCTTTCTATTATGACATTTTGTATTTGGGAAGGTAGATTTTGCAAGAATAGAGTGACCTGAGAATCAAATAGGGCTGAATTGAATGCTTTTGCATACCTGCGATTTTGGAGAAGGAATTATATAGTGTGCTGAAGGGCTATGTTTTACCAGGAATTGGCAGCGATGTCCTTGAGAAGGCATTGTTCTCTCATTTGTTGAAGTAACATGCTAATCTGAGGGTTGTGTGACTAATTTTCCCTGACTGTATTCAACATATCAGTGGCTGCGATTTCATCTATGGGGCCTTGTACCATTTAACCATTGGGCTTGCAGTGGGGTGTGTAGAGACTGCATTCTCACTATGAGGTTGCTTCAACCATTGAGGGAGGATTCCTTTACATTACTACAGCACCATGAGACTCAAGAAAGAGTGGTTCATGATTAATACAACTTGCATTCATCAAGGGAATTGAATTGGCATCCAGGTTCTTTACATTTTTTGATAAATTGTTTGCTTTGTAAATTTTGCATTGGTATGCTGTATGAGTTGCAAATTCAGAATCAGTTAATGCAATATCTGCAACTATTTCAAGTTTATCCTTGCATTTCATTTCAATTGTTTATGCATATATATATATATACAAAAACACAAAATAAAAGCAAATATATTTAAAACACAAAAAAATACAAAATTTTCAAAGAAAAAACAAAGATCGTTTCTTCTTTCGTCCAACTAAGCCAGTAAGAGCCAACCAAGCTCATTATAGTGGTATCAGAGTGGTTTCCTACCAGCTTGCAAGAATTGGGCTTAGTCTTTAGTGCTTTATTCAGTTATTATTATTTCGTTCTAAGGATCAAAGGTTTATTCCGGGTAGACATTATCGCAGCCAAGTATCGTACTTCTCCACCCAAAGATGGAGGTTCTGAGATTTAGTTTGGTTCTATGGGCAATAGGGGCGATGGTAGTTCGGGTGGTTCTAATGATACAGGTTATAGAGATGGTGGCACTGGTTCCGAGGTGGATAGAGAGGCCCAAGAGATTTTACGAGATCTTGTGCATGGTCAACACCATGTTGCCGAGGTGCTGCACCATCTTTTTGAGACGCTGCAGCGGATTCCACTCCCTAGAGATTGGAGTAGGGAGCAAGGTGCTCAAGATGCTTCTGTCAGTTATCATCAGTCTTGAGATGTTGACAGATTTAGAGATAGCAACAAGACTAGAGCAGAGGATCGGGGCAAGTTAGCTAATAGGGTTGGCAAGACTAGACATACTAGCACATATGATAGGCTGCAAAGGCCCACGTTCCCAAGACCAGAGGCAGATGTGGTCAGTATTGAGTCAAAGGCCACACCTTTTTCATATGATGTGGTGACACACTTTTCAGAGTGGGATGCTCTACTGTAGGCCATAAAGAAACATTTGAACTTTGATAGAATCCTAATGTAGAAGTGGGAACATTCTAGAGGAAAGCTTGCACCTGAGAGACAGATGCCCTAACAGACTCGTTTACATGAGGTGGCCGGTAAGAAGACTTTGGAGTACTTCGATGGTAGTAGTAGAGTGACAACCTGAGCCTGGGTCCATAAGCTCGACACATATTTGGCATTGCGTTCGATGACTGAGGGGGATGCTATCACATTTGGTGTGTTGCATATTGATGGAGTTGCTTAAAATTGGTGGTATCATGGATTTTTTTTAATTCATCATGATCAGATCACTTCCTATTAGGAGTTCATGGATCGACTAATCGAGAGATTTGATAGGAAGGACCCTGAGGTGTACTTCTGAGAGTTGGCTCAGTTGAGACAGTCTGGTGGTTTAGAGGGTTACATCAATGAGTTTCAGAGGCTTTCAGTTATAGTCTATGACATATCAGAGGGTAGACAAGTGATGTTGTTCATGGAGGGATTGGGTGAGCCACTCTAAGGATGGGCTATGTCATTGGACCCATCTTCCTTACAAGAGGCAGTGAGTAAAGTAAGGAATTTAAAGTCATCTTTCAAGGCAAGTCTACTCCAAAATCTTCTGTTCTTGTGCCTATTAGTGAGGAGCCCACAGTTGTTGAGGACAAGGGAAAGTCAGCTGGGAAGATTGATGATGTTTCTATATAGGACCTAAGGAGGAGAAGGCTTTGCTTTTGGTGCAAAGGGCCTTTCTCTAAAGGTCTTACTTGTGCCTTGGGGCCGAAGGGTGCAGTGAACCGTGCTATGCGGGTTTATATTGATGAGATTTAGGCAGAGTCATCACAACAACCTGAGGATGAGGGTAGCAATGGTCATAGTGGCACTAGGCTATATACCATGATGAGTGTTTACAGTCTCATATTCGACTCACTTGTTCAAGATTTGCATCGGGTGCAGAGTTTGTTTGTGCCTAAGGTGGATTTTTGGCAAGATAGTAGAGTGGATATAGTAAAGGATAGTATGTTGGGATCTCCTATTGAGTTGTCTTCTGGGAATGCCCTGATTTCTACATCATCAACACTTATGTTGGCGGTTATGTAGTTGGCTCTGATGATGTTATTGGTATACTATTGGTTCAATTATGACAAAGATATCAAGTGCTTCTTCATATGGGATCCAAGTGGAGGTTGGAGTTCATGCATTGTCGGATTGATTAAGCGCAAGCAACCTCAAGGAGGGAGGACTGTAATGTCCCCATTTATGGCAAGTCTCTGCAATTGACTGTGTCAGGTCATCATCATGACCCTCGTGAGCTGACAATGAGATTTGAGGGTCTCCATTGTGGACTTGCTATATTTAGTAAGTTTATTTTGGGCAATTGCCATATTTGGCAATGCAGTTGGTGACACTGCTGGTTGGTCATCTTCTACATTGGATGGGGATATTTAATGGATGGATGGGTTTGTATTTATTCATTAATTATCAAGGCTTCATTATTATAATGGTACTTTATGATATTTAATGTTATAAAATGAAATTGAATAGATGAAGCTTCTTAGTGAAAGGTGCAATGAAGAAGCTAAGTGCCAAATTATCTTATAAATATGAGCCCATTTGGTGTAAAAAGCATTCAATTATTTATTGCTTTTTATTTGTCCCTTGTAAGGGTTTCTGAGTTGGTGAATTCAACCCATTGCTGAAGTATAATGGATTTGGACTGAATTTTTGTTGCTTTCTCCTACTGTGGCTACTGTGGCTTGAGAAGCAATTTATTTCGGAGGAATTTGGTAATTGTATTCCATTAATTTTTTATTGCTTTGGTATTCAGCAAGGGTTTGAATTTGTGAATTCTGGAAATTCTTCTTGAATTGGGTTTCAAATTGTTGCAGAAGTATAACAAATTGAAGGGCCCTTTCCTACTGTGACATTTTGTATTTGGGAAGGTGGATTTCCAAGACTAGAGTGACCTAAGAATCAAATAGGGTTGAATTAAATGCTTTTGCAAATGTGCAATTTTGGAGAAGCAATTATAATGTGCTGAAGGGCTGCGTTTTACCAGGAATTGTCAGTGATTTCCTTGAGAAGGCATTGTTCTCTCATTTGTTGAAGTCGCATGCCAATCTGAGGGCTGTGTGACTGATTTTCTCTGCCTGTGTTCAACATTTCAGAGGCAGTGATTTCATCTGCAGGGCCATGTGCATATAAAAGGGCTTGCATTTAACCATTGGGCCTGCAGTTGGGTGTGCAGAGACTGCATTCTCACTGTGAGGCTGCATCAGCCATTGAGGGATGATTACTTTTACATTATTACAGCTCCGTGAGACTCAAGAAAGGGTGGCCCATGATTACTACAGCATGCATTCATCAGGGGAATTGAATCAGCATCCAGATTCTTAATATTTTTTGATAAATTGTTTGCTTGTAAATTTTGCATTGGTATACTGTATGAATTGTTGCAAATTCAGAATAAGTGAATACAATATCTGCAACTGTTTCAACTTTTCAGTTTATCCTGGCATTGCATTTCAATTTTATATGCATATATATTTTTTCCACAAAAAATACAAAAAAATAGAAATAAAAATATTCAAAACACAAAAGAATACAAAATTGCCAAAATGAAAACAAAGATCATTTCTTCAATCATCCAGCTTAGCAAGAGCCAGCCAGGCTCATTAATACGAACCTCTCAAATCTGACCTGATTTCTTTAAGGCAACAACTCCAAATGTTTAGTGCATTATTTGATAAAATGAATGCATGCATTATTAATAGAGATGGCAATGCACACCAGATACAAGAGTAAAAACACATATTTTATTCATGTGTGAATTTATTAAAGAAGAAGACCAAAATGGTCAGCTCAAGATTAGGTTCAAATCAACTAGATCATATTGTCTTTCCCTAATGATTCAAAATCTATTTGAAGGACTTGATAGTTTCCAAGAGGAACATGATCATCAACAAATTGATACTTATAGCTACTTGAAGCCAACAAATAATTAATATGTACATAATAATACTCATTGTACCCTAACTACAAAAATGAGGATTGAAGGGTATTTCAAAGATGGAAGGTGTATAAAGCTAAAATTTGTTACTTGTTTTTTGATTTCACCATGTTAATACTCATAGAAAACGTAGTAGTATATGGGGAGATTTGAACCTGGGTAAGCATTGTGATAGTACCGTCTTTGTCACTCAATCAAGCATGTTAGATAGTGATGCATCCAATATTGTTGTATACAGTTTATACATGTTATCTCCTATATTTCGGTTTTGTAATCACAGTTTTTTGAGCATAGGAATAAGTATTTTTGATGGATTGAAAGGAAGCCTATGCAAATGATGCCACTGAGCAAGTCTATGATGTAAGGATTAGAGAACTGGTACCAATTTCTATCATTCAGGTTTTCAAAGCTGCATCCTTACTATATTGTACTTTGCATAAGGTTCATATTGAAGTTCTTCCATAACTCTAACTTAGTGTTCTTTGTTTGCATGGCTATGCAGACAAGGTTGAGAGTCTCCAAGTAAAATCAGATTAGCATGTATCAAGTTTTTCAAAATTTCTTGGAAACATCATAAACCAGTGTGGAATGATAATTGGAAAAATTCATAAACAAGTTGTACGAAGTAAAGTGAGAACTTAAAATGCACACTCCTATTAGGGAATATAAAACAACCTACCTTCGTTTATCAAAGAAGGTTGCATTTCTTGTCCTAAAAAGGAAGCAAAACCCTCTGTGTGTATTCATCTGCAAATTCTTGTGTGTGTGTGTGTAGTCTACATGTGGATTGAATGTGGGTGTGTCCACATGTGTGTAAAATGTGAATTCTGATGAAATTAAAAAAATCAAAGTCCAAAATAATAAAAGAGGTGAACAAAGATGAATCAACAATGTAGAACTACCTCTATTATCTACTAATCTCTCATCGTGACTGATTTCGAGTATATAATTGGTAAAACCAAAATGATTTCAGACAGAAAATGTAAAGAACATGATCATTGCCATTTCACCAGCCAATACTCACATGAAGTAAACTTGATCGAATTACTTATCAGATTCGCAAATATTTGCACCACTCGAGCTGAATCTCCCCTTATCACCTTAGGCATATTATCTTATAAAAAGGAAAAAAATTGCTTATGGTTAGAAACTATATGCCAATCTTACAACATCAAGCTCTTTTGTTTTCACAGTTCTGTTCAAACTATAATAAAGAAGGAAAACATGGAATTTGAATCCTTAGTACATTTCTATTTTGCACAAAATAAGTTCCATTACCAAATAAATTGTGTGACATCCTCACATTCTAAAATAATAAATCTTATGTTTTGAACACCTATGTATTCCGGTAAACACATCAACAATTAAGTTAGAACGTAACTCACACATCATTAGACTATAGAAATGGCACATATGACACCATACAAATATCTCATCAAATAGATAAGCAATAGTAAAAAGGCTTTAATTTTTTTGTCATTTTGTTGATTTTAATTGTTTGATAAGTTAAAAGAAAGTTAAATGTTCTAAGGTAAAACAATGCACACATCTTAATGTTTTTCTATAATAAGAGAATCCTTTTCATATGAGCGATATTTTCAGTTTATCAAATTTAGCTATGGATGGGTGGATAGGAAGGCTTAAGCTTTGTGTCCAACTTTCAGCTTCCTAAAAGTTTTTTCTTGTTAAGAATCAGTCACTGATTTCCAACAATGGACAAATAATTTCAATATCCAATTTTCACAACATATCTCAAATGAAAGGATGGCCTTGCTCATATAGCTTTTTAGTTGATGAAAGCTTGTACTTGCAGCAATGTGGGATAAAACATTAGTTACTTTTAAGTCCTTCTTATGAAGTAGATACTCGAACAAGCTAGAATAATTAAAATAGTTTTATATTATAACTTTATTATAGTCACTTCATAATTCAATAAATGATATACACTAATAATTAATCATTATTAAAGTATATCTTTAATAATAATTATAATATTACAACTCCATTGATCATTGCAAATCAAATCTGACTTCACTGGGATGTAGCCCACTGCATTCACTACTAACCATGGCACCTTACTAAAACTAGTAAGGGTCCATCTTTCTCAATCCTTGATTTATTATAACTAGTAAATCTCTGAATACCTAATCAAAACAAAGAGGCTATAGGGAATCACAGCAATAGAGTTTGGTCTAGGTACCCTTCCAAATCTAGAAATACTAGATAAGTGACTTACTATAAATAGGAAGTGTACCAAACTAAACCAAACGAAGAACAATCCTAAGCACTTTCGTGCTCCAGAAGGGAGAAAGCCTCCTATTTCGCCAACTAGGAGCCCTCTAACCATCTGACTTGACCTATGAGGACTAATGATAGGCTAATCCAAACAAATTCTGATGCTTGCAAAAATGGGGACATTATAGTATGCCCTCCCTAAGATTACTTGTCGCCAAGCAATCACAATTGCAAAGAAACTCCACTACACTAGAGGTGCAAAGGAAGACTACGAAATGTCCCATACTGAAACACAACCACAACAGCACCAACATAACTACAAGCACATCTACAGAGTAATGAACAACTCAGTTGTCCAATCTTTGTGCACTAAAACTATGCATTTGAAACAATTCATGTACATGAGGGTCAAAAGTGAAATTGCAAGTAATCTACACCATGTACACACTGCAATACTCCCTAGTGAACCTAGACTGGAACCACAATGCACGAAAAAGACCCCAAAACACACTAAAGAGTGTCCAACCAAATATACTTGAATCCCAAATCTAGGATAGAAGCCTTCCAAGAAGCACATTCCTAGACTTTTGTTCCGCTAATTTGATTACAATGTCACAATGACGGATGGTGAAGCAATCCAATGTGACCCATCCAACTTGTAGTACTAACCCCACCACCACCTCGATCCCAAAGCAAACAAAACTCACATCCATCTATCCTAGGGAGGTAATAATTTTTGCAAGCCTCTTCTACACTAAATCTCACATTACACTTTGCCAGCCCCCCACTAATATGAAATCCAACCATATTGTGGAGATAAGGACTCCATAATATATATCGAAGTCATTATCTCCATCCTCTACTAAACTAGAATGGATGTTTTCACTCTATGAGGAGTCCTCCACCAACTTGCAACTACCAACTCAATCTACTAAAGGTGGTGAATACCCATCCAACCAAGGATGGTATAATCCTGAAGCTAATCCACATCGATGCATCATCAAATCCTCCATATGTAGATCAAATGAAATATGGTGAACACTCCTCATTGTGTAGTTACTGTAGAAATCTCTAACTTTTGTCAAAGGCTCATTACCAGCAACTCTGTAATTGGGAGATGACTCCAATCTTAACCCTCTCTACAAACCCAACCATAAAATCTCTAAGAGAACGCATTGTAGTCAAAGTCTCTATAATCACTCTACAAAGTGTTGAATGTTGCATGACCCTTAGATGAGAGTAGCCTCAGCGAATCCAAATGGTCCTTCTTGGAACTCCTAACTCTCACGCAGGTACTCAATAAACAAATTTGTGCAATAAAATTAACATGAGGCAGAATCAACTTGTTCTTCTACAACCCTTAGTTGATCACTTTGACTCTACGACGCAACAAGAGGACATCCAAAATCAGTTGCATGGGATGATGTGAGAGATTTTCTTCCAAGGGAGGGAAAAAATCTACAAGAGAGCTATACTCCCAAACACATGACACTCTCTGAGTCCCAAATGGAGATGATGGAGTAACATTGTAAAGTAACGCACAACTCTCTAAACAATCCACCATTGCCACACAAGAGCTATTGACAATTTGACTTGCATCATTTATCATAGTACTAAACTTGGAAGAACTTGGTGCAACAAGTGGTTCTTTTCTTCTCTCAAGCCAAATACCCATCCCATATGAGACTACAACACCAATATTTGTGATGGATTCAGCCACATCATCTCTACAACCATTAGATAAATGATCATCTCCAACTACCACCATAAAAGATTGTAGTGTATTTGTAGCTCGTGAAGATTATGCCAAACTCAACTCCACGATAAGCTCTTCAATCCATGGCTGAAACTCATGAAGGGAAAATTGTGCACTCTCCAAAGAGTTTGTAGTCACATCTACCTCATGAGTGAGTTCATCTACCTCCACCTTTCCTGTCAATGCATCATAGCAAATGCAATCTCACTTGAGAAGGTAACCTTATCAACCACTAATTGTAAATCGTTACATTTCATTATTCCAATGGCCACTAGAAGTACATGGAACTCTCCTAGGGAAATGATGGGGAGCTTCTTCCCTCTAGAGTTTTCTTGCTCTACCAATGCTATTCCTAGCCTACGTAGGGCTTCTATTCCAAACCCTAACTTAGAGGACTTCTTCCAATCCCCTTTCACCAAGAAACTCTCCTATCAATTCAAGTTTTCATCCTCTAACTCCCAGTCACCAACTGTGCAACTTTTGGTTCAATATGCCAAACCTTTCCCCAAGTGCCACCAGTAGGTCAAAACAAAGTTTGGACTACCCTTATGAGGTTCTTGACACATTCCATGTCATTTTGCATCATCCTATTAAGTTTCACACATCCACAAACCTATCTTGCCCTGTTTTCCCTTGTAGCCCTAAGAGTCCCTATTAGCCCTCCTAAAAACAAGGAACTCTCATTAACTCACAAAAAATCTTAACAAGGCTTGTTGATGTCTTTAGGAATTTGATTCCTAATGACCTAAGCTTGAAGATTTTTCAAGTCTTAGGCTCCCATGATGTCCGTACTGATCGATTCTAGTTTGCCCCTATTTTGAGGGTTTTATGGGCAATGCTAACCAAACTGTTACCAAATGCTCAAAACTTTGTATCAGACCTTCTCCTCTGGTCTAAGGACACCTAACACTCTAATATTCCATTGGCCATCCCAAATTGGCACGTGCCAATCCTCTGTTCCATTTAAAACAAACTTACAAGCCTTCATTGCACCTTGCCAAGCCTTTCTTGCTTGCCTAGGGCTTGCTTGTAAAAAATGACCACCAGAGTCCCACGCTCTCCAAATTGGCTATTTACAAAGTATATATAGACCATCACTTGATTCCCAAAGGCCATAGGTTTTCAACCATGGGAATTCAAGCTTTGGTCATTTTCATGAAACTGTGCCAAAACTGGACAGCAAGAATGAAGAATCTAACTAATTTTGCAAACTAGATAAATGGTAACTAATAATCAAAACAAGTGTGCACAGAATTACTATATCAATCCAAGAAACTATTCCATTCGAAATAGTAAGCTTTTCAATCCAACTTCTTGTTCAATCCTTCAAATCACATTTTTTTTTCCCAAGCAAAACTCTCCTTGCATATGTCGCCTGTACAACTGTATGTCCAACCCCTAGAAATCAGTTGAAAGGTGTTCTTATAGTTTCTCCTAACCACCTGGTCCCTAGGCTCAAACCATAACTTCCCATGTTACCTCTTTTCCAAAACTATGCAAAAATTCTTAATGTAATTTTGCAAAAAATTGCAAAGTTGTCAATGAGCAACCTTTTGACAACTTTTGCAATTTTGCAAACTAAGCCTTCAAACTTGACCAATTTGTTATCAAACCTTATAAAATGAACCTAAAACACATAAGGAACTCTTTTGAACACTTTTTGCACCCTTTTAGGCATTTTTCCATGTTTTGCCTTGTAGAGCAATTTTGAGCCATTTTTGCCTATCAGGACCTAATTGACAAAATTTGGCTCACACTCCAAATCCTACCTATCCATACCTCCTAAGCCTATCTTGGGACTTCATATTGAGTCCTTATTCACTCAATGGTTGGTTAGACCATTTACAAATCAAAATTTGAGTAAGGGTTTTACCTTACCCTAGGTGCTTTTGCACTATTCTCCCCTTGCAAGAAGAAGCCTAAGGCACTTGTGGAGAGAGGAACTCCTTGTTGATGCCATGATTCTTGAAATCACTCTCAGCAATCTAAGTTACCTCAGCTTTAGGTGTATTTAACCACTTCACTAGATGTTCTTTATAAACCTTATTCCTTGTGCTCTTTTTCACTCTAGAATCCAAAATCCTCTCCACTTGTGGTTGCTTTCTTCCAAGTACCTACAAGTATAAGATATCCTTAGCTCTTCCTGATACTCTGCTTCATCCACCCTTGGACCTTTGTAAGGTATTAGGTCTTTGACATTGAAGATAGGAGAAATAGCTATGTCCTTGGGTAAGTCTATTTTGTAGGCATTGGGTCCATACTTCTCAAGTACCTTGCATGGCCCAATCCTCTTTATTTGTAACTTACTAGGGATGCCCTTTGCAACCTAGCTTTGTTTAGAGAAACCATCACCAAGTCTTCTTGAAACTACAGCTCTCTTCTCCCCTCATCCTTCTTCTCATTCAATTTCTGATTTGCCTCCATCAAGGTTCGCTTAACCTGATCATGCACCTCTTTCATAGACTAAACAAAGTCATCTGCATGCCCACTGATGTTGTCATGTGTTGGTAGGTCTCTTGGTTCCATTATGCCCCTTGGATGTGTGCCATACACTACTTGGAAAGGGCTTTGTAATGTCCCCGTTTTGGCGGTAATTTGATTTAATTAATTAAATTAATTAAGTTGTCCAAAATAATGAATATTTTATGAGGATGACTAATTAATTATTTTAATTAAATAAATAAGTGGTACTAAGTTAATTATTTATAAAGTTATCAAATAAATAAATATTAAAAAGGTAACTTTATATTTAATTAATTTAATAAAGTGACTTGAAAAATATCTTATAAAGTCACTAGAAGTTCTTAGTAACTTCTTAGAAAAGGATGTTTCTAGAAGTTCTTAGTAACTTCTTAGGAAAGTAGATAAATAGAGGGCTTGGGCTCCCATTTGGGACAGACGGGAATTGATAATTCTACTACCATTCTCTTTGAGCATTTGTGGCATCATCCAGGTTTGCAAATATTCAGCATAATCCTTGAGAACAATACCTCTCAAGAAATTGCATAATTGAGGAAGTGAAAGACCTTCTGAAGGGTTGCACTTTGGAAGTGGTATTCAGCTATTTCAAGTTGAGCTTAATTTGTATGCTCAAACTACCTAAGGGTTTGAGTTTTTGGAAGCAAATTCGAAAAAATAGTCCGAAAAAGCAGATCCGAAAAAACAAAGCGAAAAAGCAGATCTGAAAAAAGCAAGTGAAAAAAGCAGATCGGAAAAAGCAAAGCAGAAAGGGCACCATTGGAGAAAATTATTACAACCATCTACAACCAGGTTCCTTTGTTAGCATTGCATTTTAGGTGTTATAAGTTTCAGCTGTAGGTGTGCATTATACCAACATTATCATATTTTGTAATCCATGTAAATGCCAAGAGTCTTGGCCATATTTCATGAGCATTGTATTAGAAATTTCATTGCAATTAAGGAGATAATAGTTGCTGGTGTCATTTGAGCAATTCAATATCATTTATTTTCAGCTAGTTAGTTTGCATACCAACTGTTTGTAAAAATGTCAATTGGCTGTAGGTTCTCTTTTTGGCATAAATAATGTTATAATTTTTCATCCCAAGTGTTTGTCAAAATTACTAGTTGTTGTAGCTGCATATTGCAAGTAGTTTCAGTCACATATATGTATTGAATATTGTCAAAATAAGTTGCACATTCATGTTAGGTCATTGTTTAGTCAATTCAGAGTCTTCTTGCAAGCATTCTTATTGATGCTAAGTGAAGGAAAGAGCCATAAAAGCAAACTGAAATTTTATATTAGTCATTTGACCCTTGTATGAAAAGCATTTTCTTGAACCTTTATCAGCATTTTGGGATCAAATTTGAGCAGGGTCATTAACTTTGCATACAAGGGTCATATGACTGATATAAAATTTCAGTTTGCTTTTATGACACTTTCTTTCACTTAACATCAATAAGAATGCTTGCAAGAAGACTCTGAATTGACTAAACAATGACCTAACATGAATGTGCAACTTATTTTGACAATATTCAATGCATATATGTGACTGAAACTTCTTGCAATATGCAGCTACAACAACTAGTAATTTTGACAAACACTTGGGATGCAAAATTATAACATTATTTATGCCAAAAAGAGAGCCTACAGCCAATTGACATTTTTACAAACAGTTGGTATGCAAACTAACTAGCTGAAAATAAATGATATTGAATTGCTCAAATGACACCAGCAACTATTATCTCCTTAATTGCAATGAAATTTCTAATACAATGCTCATGAAATATGGCCAAGACTCTTGGCATTTACATGGATTGCAAAATATAATAATGTTGGTATAATGCACACCTACAGCTGAAACTTATAACACCTAAAATGCAATGCTAACAAAGGAACCTGGTTGTAGATGGCTGTAATAATTTTCTCCAATGTTGCCCTTTCTGCTTTGCTTTTTCCGATCTGCTTTTTTCACTTACTTTTTTCGTTTTGCTTTTTTGAATTGCTTTTTTGGATCTGCTTCTTCGAGCTGCTTTTTTCGGATCTGCTTTTTCGGACTGCTTTTTCGAACCTGCTTTTTTGGACTGCTTTCTTGGATCTGCTTCCAAAAACTCAAACCCTCAAGTAGTCTGAGTATACAAATTAAGCTCAACTTGAAATGGCTGAATACCACTTCCAAAGTGCAACCCTTCAAAAGGTCTTTCACTTCCTCAGTTATGCAATCTCCTGAGAGATATTGTTCTCAAAGATTATGTTGAATATTTGTAGACTTGGATGGTGCCATAAATGCTCAAAGAGAATGGTAGTAGAATTATCAATTCCCGTCTGTCCCAAATGGGAGCCCAAGCCCTCTATTTATCTACTTTCCTAAGAAGTTACTAAGAACTTCTAGAAACATCCTTTTCTAAGAAGTTACTAAGAACTTCTAGTGACTTTATAAGATATTTTTCAAGTCACTTTATTAAATTAATTAAATATAAAGTTACCTTTTTAATATTTATTTATTTGATAACTTTATAAATAATTAACTTAATACCACTTATTTATTTAATTAAAATAACTAATTAGTCATCCTCATAAAATATTTATTATTTTGGACAACTTAATTAATTAAATTAATTAAATCAAATTACCGCCAAAACGGGGACATTACAGTCTACCCCTCCTAAAATTGCTTGACCTCAAGCAATCCAACAACACAATGAACTCTAACCTCCACCTGGATCCCAAATGAAATAGTATGTGACATCCTTGTGGACATTAAACCAATTGCAAATCAACATCATCAAGACCAACCACATGTCCTGTAACATAGCACCCAAAACTTGTGCGGGTGATGTAGAAGTCAGAATGACACCAAAAAGCAACTCCGTAGAAGATCTAAGAAATCTCTTCTTCCCTGTATCCACCCACATAATATATATTGGATTGGAATCCTGGTCATCACCAACATGCATTGAAAAAGATGTAGCTAAAGGCGAACCATATGCACTCATGCTAATTGTATCAACAATAGGTGTAGCTGTATCAAAATATATGGACATACGAACAACACTAACAGCTGCAATAGAAAACTTAACCGAATCTGGAGTTGATGAAATCTCATAATCAACATGGGTGCCATCATTAGAACACACATCAACCACTGCATGCATACTACTAAACTCCTCATTGGATGGTTCAACTGACATAGAAGTGGCTGTTGATATGATAGTATCCTTGCATTCTCCTAGTCCCACTATTGCTGCATCGTCATCTGCTGACAAAGCTTCATATGTGGACTCCTGACTCTGCTCATATGACTCAATGCCAGATTGTGAATCAATTATACTAAAGCGTAAACCCACATTGACTGACTCCGCTGAAACGCCAACATCATAGCTGGGTGGCTCTATACATGTCTTGATCCCACCTGAGAAATCAACTACCTCCTGCATTGGAGCAATATACAAATCATCAATATTGATGCCCATCTCTCTAGCCATAAGCTACAACATCATATTCATTCGCCTATTCTGCTCATGTTGCATCATATCCATTCGCCTATTTTGCTCCTCTAATGTATCTAGTAACTTGAACATTATTTTTTCCTGATTTGGATTGATATACATTTTGTCAAACATTTTTCTCTCTATCTGGCTATTCCAAATTCCCAATAAGACCTCCACAGGATGGCAGGACTTATAGCTCTGATACCACTGTAGTGACCCTGCTCAAATCAGATCCCAAAATGCTGATAAAGGTTCAAGAAAAAAAACTTTGCATACAAGGGTCATATGACTGATATAAAATTTCAGTTTGCTTTTATGACTCTTTTCTTCACTTAGCATCAATAAGAATGCTGGCAAGAAGACTCTAAATTGACTAAACAATGACCTAACATGAATGTGCAACTTATTTTGACAATATTCAATGCATATATGTGACTGAAACTACTTGCAATATGCAGCTACAGCAACTAGTAATTTTGAAAAACACTTAGATGCAAAATTATAACATTATTTATGCCAAAAAGAGAACCTACAACCAATTGACATTTTTACAAACAGTTGGTATGCAAACTAACTAGCTGAAAATAAATGATATTGAATTGCTCAAATAACACCAGCAACTATTATCTCCTTAATTGCAATGAAATTTCTAATACAATGCTCATGAAATATGGCCAAGACTCTTGGCATTTACATGGATTACAAAATATGATAATGTTGGTATAATGCACACCTACAGCTGAAACTTATAACACCTAAAATGCAATGCTAACAAAGGAACCTGGTTGTAGATGGTTGTAATAATTTTCTCCAATGTTGCCGTTTCTGCTTTGCTTTTTCCGATCTACTTTTTTCACTTGCTTCTTTCGGATCTGCTTTTTTGTTTTGCTTTTTCGGACTGCTTTTTCAGACTTTCTTTTTTGGATCTGCTTCCAAAAACTCAAACCCCCAAGTAGTCTGAGTATACAAATTAAGCTCAATTTGAAATGGCTGAATACCACTTCCAAAGTGCAACCCTTCAGAAGGTCTTTCACTTCCTCAGTTATGCTATCTCTTGAGAGGTATTGTTCTCAAAGATTATGTTGAATATTTGCAGACCTGGATGGTGCCACAAATGCTCAAAGAGAATGGTAGTAGAATTATCAATTCCCGTCTGTCCCAAATGGGAGCCCAAGCCCTCTATTTATCTACTTTCTTAAAAAGTTACTAAGAACTTCTAGAAACATCCTTTTCTAAGAAGTTACTAAGAACTTCTAGTGACTTTATAAAATATTTTTCAAGTCACTTTATTAAATTAATTAAATATAAAGTTACCTTTTTAATATTTATTTATTTGATAACTTTATAAATAATTAACTTAATACCACTTATTTATTTAATTAAAATAATTAATTAGTCATCCTCATAAAATATTCATTATTTTGGACAACTTAATTAATTAAATTAATTAAATCAAATTACCACCAAAACGGGGACATTACAGGCTTAACCCTGTTGTCCTATTCTTGTTATTATCATAGGCAAATTCTACCTGAGGGATGACTTGCTCCCAACTCTGCCTATACTCCTTGGTAAGACACCTCAAAAGCTTGCCTAGGACCCTACTGATGACCTTTGTCTATCCATCTGTTCCAATCCTCTTTATCTGCAACTTACTAGGGATGCCCTTTTGCAACCTGGTGTTTACCGTACTAAGTAAATGAATTAATGCATAGAAACAATAGATATGAATAGTAGAACTTCTTATTTTATTCGCATATGCCAGAACATTACATTATGCTTCGCTCATATTTGATGATTACAATGCTTCCCGAAGGGAGTATAAATACTCACCGAAGAACCTTCCCGAAGGGGTCCGTCAGCTACATGACAATTACCGAAGGGCCCATTGGCTACATAACAAGAACCTTCCCGAAAGGACCCGTGGGCTACCCAATATTTACCTACGACATCACCCCCCCAAAAGAAAAAAGTCGTCTTCGGACGACAATTACAAAACAAAATACATTAACTGACTAACTTCAATAAGATAAATCTGCTTCTGTCACATCACTTTCACATTCGTTCCGTGCCTGAACCAAACTGGTCTCCAGCCCACATAGCATTTGTAGCCACTGTCTCCTAAGTCAAGCTGACCTTGATAGCCACCAGTGCCGCTTTCTCTGCTTCCAACTCTGGGTCCACTAAGCCAAGTGCCATTGAACTGCCTTCAACTGGATGATCAACTCCTCCTGAGCTCTCTCTACATCCACCAAGACAGCTTCATGGCCAACACCTACTCCAAGTGTAACACCCCTCTCGAAATGCTTGTTCTGTAGATCTTTCCACCTCTAGCACACTATGCCTACAGCAGCTTTAGGTTTCATCAACTGGTCACACTTTCCATGACTGATATTCGCAACGACTGGGGGTTGCCCGGCAGGGTCGAGGGGCAGTGCCCTCACAGGGTCCTGGGGCAGCGCCAAGACCAAATTAGCACTCCGAAACCCATAGAAAAATGCCCGGAACACACTATTTTTGCAATTTCTCCTAATCCCACACTCTTTCTAGCAACCGCTGGTGCTTCCCCTTCCCTATGGCATCATTTGATACTCATTTTGAGCATTCTTGATTTGTGGACTTTTTTTTTTTTTTTTTTAAGCTCTTCTACTTCCTCTTTCCTGCAAACCCATTCGTTCCGTACGGTGTCATGTCCCCATTTTGGAGGCAATTTGATTTAATTAATTTAATTAATTAGGTTGTCCAAAATAATGAATATTTTATGAGGATGACTAATTAATTATTTTAATTAAATAAATAAGTGGTATTAAGTTAATTATTTATAAAGTTATCAAATAAATAAATATTAAAAGGTAACTTTATATTTAATTAATTTAATAAAGTGACTTGAATTATAAAATATTTTATAAAGTCACTTAATAGATAAAACAAAATAATGTTCTAGAAGCTTCTGGAGAAAGTGGAGGAAAAATAATAAATAGGCACCCCAGGCTTCATTCTAATCATCCAAATTTGTTGTTGTTGATGTTGATATTTGTTGATGTGCATTGTGGAGCCTAGGGTTTCTGCAATAGTCACAACTCGCTATTGAGAACGAAAACTCTCAATTAGTACGCGATTTTGAGGGTGTGAAATATCACTTGAATTATTGCAGCTGGGAGGAAGATACTTCAGTCTTCTATTTGTGCTACATTGAGAAAAAATATTTCAGTTCGAAAAAGCAAGCCGAAAAAGCAATTTAGAAAAGCAGGCCGAAAAAGCAGCTCGAAAAAAGCAGGCCGAAAAAGCAGTTCGAAAAAAGCGGGCCGAAAAAGCAGAACCGAAAAAGCAGGTCCGGAAAAGCAATCCAAAAAAAGCAATCCGAAAAAGCAAATTCGAAAAAGCAAAGAAAATTATTACAGCCATCTATAATCAGGGGCAGCAGCTAGAGAGGCACGACTTGGGCACTTAAGGAGGTTATTTTCTGTTCAGTGGTATTGCAATACATCTATGCCAGGTCTGATGTGTATTTTCATAGTTGCCTTTTAGTAGAGAGTGCTGTTGTAATTGTCATTTCGTATCAGACCTATCATTCATTAATAGATACATCATTCATGTTTTACATTCCTCACAATGGTATTAGCTATCCATGGCTTTAGTTGTATTTAATCATGCATGTGATTAGCGTACTGCTGTAGGGAAGTATTGAAGTTAGATATTTAGTGTTGCATTAGTTTTCATTGGCAGCTGTAGGTGCATATTACTTTACCAGCAATCATCATATTTTGATATCTTTGTAAATGCCAAGAGTCTTGGCTAACTTAGTATGAATATTGTATTGGATACTCATTCTCAATTAAGGAGATACAATTGCTGGTCATTAATAGTTGTCTTTAAGCGTTAATATATCATTTTTTATCAGCTAGTTAGCTTGCATACCAATTGTTTGTTAAAATACCAGTTGGCTGTAGGAGATCATTTTCATGATTAGAACTCATATATGCATTCACTATTGCCAAAATTAGTTGCATATTTATGTTAGGTCATTGTTTAGACAATTTGGAGTCTTTTGTAAGCATTCTCTTTGAGGCAAATCCAAACAAGAATCACTGCAGCAATCTGAAAAGTTATATCAGTCAGAGGACCCTTGCTTGCAAAGTGTTTGACGAAATGTCAAACAACTGAAGTATAAAGATTTTTGGTGTTGGAAGAAGTTATAACCTAATGGGGTTATTACATATGGCTACCAGGCTACAGGAGAGGCTGGACGTATCAAGTATCCCATCCCTCAAGCTTGACGCCTTTAAAGTCCGTACATGATAGGTTGGGGTTGAATCCTCAAATCCGTACTGCACCTAGTCTTGTTCAATTCGTACGGCAACCTGTTCTAACAAATTGAATCTTCACTTCCTTGCTTGGGAATCCGTACGGCTGCAGTAACACGAGAGCTCCAAATTCCGTACGGTTACTCCTTCAAAAACCCGTACAATGCCTAAAAATTAGTACAGTATCCTCATTTTAAAATTCGTACGGTGAGCAAGTTTAAATCCTGTTCAATGATTTAAAAACCCATATGCTAGCCATGATATAATGAAAAATTCGTACACTATGATGACCTCATAACCCGTACACAAGGTTATACTGAAAATCCATACAGTGGCTAGAACCCGAAATCCGTATGGTGCCTACTAACAAGAAATCTGTACGCTATTAAAAAATTGTACAATGTATCCACAAATCCATACGAAACTGTGTAAAAACTATCTCTTAGAACCGTTCGGTGGCACCTTTAAAAACCGTACAGTGGCATCCTTCTGTTAAAACCGTACAGTAGCCTTCTAAAGAAACTGTACAATGCATCAATATGATAAAATCCGTACGGTGGAGAGCTGGTAAAAGCCATACAGGCCTGGGAAGTCCATACGGTGACTTCTCACTCTTTTTTTTCAAATTTAAAAAAAAAAAAAAATTTCTTTTAGTTTTTTTTTTTTGAACTATGTACAATATTTACATATATACAACACTTACAGTTTTCTTCTCTCAGTTGTTCGTCCACGGAGGTGCGTTATTTCTTTCATGGAAGACATTCAACTTTGACCTGTTCACTACATCGAACACTTCCTTTCCATCTAGCATCCATTGTTTTACTGCTCCGTTATCACCCACTTCCCGAATTTGATATGGTCCGACCTGCTTAACTTTGAACTTGCCTGGCTTGATCTCATTCTGGCCATCATACTTTAACACCCATTTCCCCAACTAAAACCTGTTCAGTTTCAAGTGCTTATCGTGCCATGCTCTATGCCTGTTTTGTGTCACCTCCGTAGCCCACTCCTGCAACTGTTGCTCATCAAGTTTATTTAAGGTTCACGATCTCTCCATCCGGTTTTCCATATCGCTCGGTTTGTTGCCGAAGCTCGATACCATGGACTCCGTCAGCTGCCCCTTCTGGCTGTTAATAACATGCCACTCCATACTGCTGCAACTTTTATTAAACCCTTCCGCTTTGTTTCTTGTGCGGACCGTATGACGTGTCTTCCTTGCTGCTGGCACGTTTCTACTATATCTGTGGTTTGACGTAATACTTTCTTCCTGTGCGGTCGTACAGTAGAATCTTTCCTCCTTTCGGGTTCATACTGTGTGTTCTTCCCTTAAGCTTCAGCCGTACCCGCCTTTCCTTCTTCGGCTTCTCTATGTTGCTTCAGACATTCATTTTCTTCTTCGGCTTCTTTGTGTTCCTTCGGACATTCATTTCCTTCTTCTTTCTTACCTTCGTCAACCCTTAACATATTACAGCTCAGAAAGAGTTCGTAGTCCTCTATCTGCCAATGGTAAAGACCGTTCACTAAATCCAGATCGTCGTCTGTCGATCCTCCTTCCAACCGCAGAACTCCCTCCTGATCTGGTTCCATATTTTGCCTCCTTTCATCCTCTTCTTCTTCGAAATCTAACAATAGAGCTTCTTCCTCGACCATTTGAGTGTGTAGATCGATGACGTACTTTCAGCCTTTGCTTTCAAGCGATAAAGTATTTTTCTTTCAATCGTGTTTTGCCTTGGCTTGTATTAGCCACCCCCGGCCCAAAATGGCATCATATCCTCTCTGCTTCAGTGGGATCACGACGAAATCCAACAAGAATAGCTGTGTTCCAATCGTCACTGGTTGTGCTGTCAGGACTCCCAATGGCTTGATTCCATGTTGATCAACCGTTAGCAGCTGGAATGTAGGTGGCCATAATGTCGGCTGTCCCAACCTTTTCCAGGTGTCTTCAAGCAACACATTGACACCGGACCCTCCGTCCACAATCGTTTCTGTCAATACAGTCCCGAGAATTCCCATTTCGACGACTGCCAGGTGGCGTCTAGATGGGAGGGTTAACAGCATCGGATCTTCTGCACTTGCACCACTTTCCTTCTCCTTTTTGTCCGCTGTACTTGGTCCACTTTCCTGCTCCCTTCCATGTTCTCTTGGTAGTTTAGTAGCGGGAACAATGTTTGTGAGTGTCGATCGGAGCTGAGGCATAGTGAGCAATAGATCATTTGTCCTGACGAGTACCTCGGCTTGCAATATTTGTCGTACAATGTTCTGTTCTGCGTAGTTCCGTACGGAGGTACTGGGCGTGTCCTTCAGGTGTGCCGTTTCTACCTGCGTTGCTCTCTGGATCTCTGCACGGGCTTCCTGCAGTCTCTTCTTTTCCTCCGTCGGATTAGGGTAGAGCTTTGCCTGTTTCTGAGTGATTGCCAAAACTTCATCCTCTTCCATCTCGACAGTAATCAAGTTTACTCCAGACTTCGGGCACTTAGCATCGTCATGATCGCCAGGTCCACACCACTGGCATAGCAACTGCAGTGTGTTCGCCGTTGTGCACTCTTGGGCAAAGTGACCCCATAGATTGCATGCGTGGCATTGAACTATTGGCCGACCATTCGCATCATACTGAATTCGACTCCTTCCGCCATTATTGTTGTTGCCGCTATTGTTGTTGTTTTGCCCTCTGCTATTATTCCTGTACCCACCCGAAGTGGCAACATCAATGTTTGCATTTCTGATCCCTCCTGATGTGGAAGCTGCCTGTGTAAGAAGCACTTGCGGAGATCCTCTGGTTTTCATGTTAAAGGGGCATTCCTTTGTCGAATGGCCCATGATCTGACAAATGTCGCAGAATTGGTTCTTTGGACAGGATCCTTTAGTATGACCGTCAGTTTTACACTCTGTGCACCACAACTCACTGCTCTTTGTCTCCTTCTGCATATTTTTAAACTCCTCCATCATGCGGATCATGTCCTTCTGTAGAGCACGAACCTTCTTGCTACTGCCTTCTCCGGAAGGCTCATCATCATCCAAATCAGATGAGCTAGTCTTCTTCTTCTTCTGTCTTCTGCTCACTTTCGAGGTTCAATGCTCTATTAGAAGCTTCCGTGTATGACGACGACAGCACAATTTTCATTTTCTTCTGCAAGTTTGGGCATAGACCTTCCACGAACCACCTTTTCTGAAGTCCATCCGCCGACTTATTTTTCATTTTTTTATCAAATTTTTTAATTTCCTGGCTTAGACGCGAACAGTTTCATTCTTCCCTTGCTTAGCATTGAAGATCTCTGCTACAATTTCATTATCATCACGCAACAATTGAAATTCGGCCAGAAACTCCTTTTTAATGTTATTGCAATTGTCTAGCTTCTGCGGATCTGTAATAGTAAACTAGTCAATTGCCATGCCCCGTAGGGTGGCTGGAAATTGTCTCATCTAGTCATCTTCATCAGTTATCCCATTTTCCCTCCAAATCGTTTCACATGTTTTGCAATGTCGAATGGGATCGGTGGTACCAGCGCCATCAAACTTCGGCAGTTTCTCTTTTGGTCCTGCCATCATTACTAGATGTTGTGGGTTTTGTTGTGTACCTACGTTGTTTTGCACTCCCGCGCTGTTCTGCACACCTGCACTATTTTGTACACCTACATTGTTCTGCACACCCGCGCTGTTTTGCACACTCGCGCTGTTTTCAACACCCGCGCTATTTCCAACACCCGCGCTATTTTCAACACTCGTGCTGTTTTCGACAGTCGCACTATTTGGTGAAGAAGGGTTTTTGTCAACTGAAGCTGTCTGTTTTGGAAGTATATCTCGGACGAAGAGTTCACTCCACACTCGTGCTCCCTTGGCACTCCGAGCCATGCGAGTCGATCTCCTTCCATCTAGATTCTCTTCCCTCAGTGTATGTAGGTTCAGAAACTCCTCCCTTGCTTCTTCCACCAAATCGAGCCGTTGTCGAGTCTCTTCCAACAATTGTTCAGTGCTTTTGTGTCCGTCGGTAACTTGCTGAAATCTCTGTCTGTGTTCAGCTTGTTGTGCCAAAATTAAATTTTCCTACACGGCGCGTATTTCGTCCTTTTCCTTCAACTTATTCTTATTCTTATTCAACTGATTCGGCATTTAGTCTTCATCCGTCTGTCTGTGTACCAGGTCCATCGGGCAACAACACCAAATGTTTACCGTACTGGGTAAACGAATTAATGCATACAAACGATAGATATGTATAGCAGAACTTCTTATTTTATTCACATATGCCAAAAAATTACATTATGCTTCGCTCATATCTGATGATTACAATGCTTCCTGAAGGGGGTATAAATACTCACCGAAGAACCTTCCCGAAGGGGTCCGTCGGCTACATGACAATTACTGAAGGGCTCATCGGCTACAGAACAAGAACCTTCCCGAAAGGACCCATCAGCTACCCAATATTTACCTACTACACTTGGCTTTGTTCAGATAAACCATCACCAAGTCTCCCACTTGAAACTGCAGCTCTCTTCTCCCCTCATCCTTCTTCTCCTTCAATTTCTTATTTGCCTTCATCAAGGTTTGTTTCACCTAATCATGCAACTCTTTCATAGGCTGAACAAAGTCATCAACATGCTCACTGATGTTGTCATGTGTTGGTAGGTCTCTTAGTTCCATTATGCCCCTCTAATGTGTGTCATACACTACTTGAAAAGGGCTTAACCCTGTTGTCCTATACCTACTATCATTGTAGGAAAATTCTGCCTGAGGGATGACTTGCTCCCAACTCTGCCCATACTCCTTGTAAGACACCTCAAAAGGTTTCCTAGGACCCTATTGATGACCTTTGTCTGTCCATCTTTTTGGGGATGGTAGGCAGAGCTATAAGCTAGGTTTGTTCCCAGCCTCTTCCATAGGGTCTTCCAAAAGTGCCCCATAAATTTGACATCTCTATCAACCAATATGCTCGTTGGTAACCCATGTATTCTGACCACCTCCTTAAAGAATAGATTGGCTATATTGCTTGCATCATGTGTTTTCTTGCATGGGATGAAATGGCTCATTGTGTTGAACCTATCTACCACCACAGACACACTATCGAACCCTATCCTAGTCCTTGGAAATCCCACTATGAAATCCATGCTGATGCATTCCCAAGGCCTATTAGAAATGGGTAGAGGTTGGTAGAGTCTTGCATTAGATGAAGTACCCTTTGCCTTCTAACATTTGCTACACTGCTCCACATACCTCCTTACATCCCTTTGCATCTTAGGCTAGTAGTAGAACCTTTCCACAAGGTCTAAAGTATTGTTAGGGCCAAAGTGCCCACTCATGCTCCCATTGTGCTTCTCTTGTATGAGATTTTCTCTCATAGATCCCCTTGGGATGCACAACTGTTGACCTTTGAACAATAACCCATTTTGCAAAGTATATTTAGAAAAATCGCTATGGAAATGATTTTCAAAGTTAGTACATACCCTGCAGGCCACTAAAAAATCAGCATCTTCCTCATATAAGTCTTTGAAACCATCCAATTCTATACTCTGCAACATGACCTCATGTATTGTCAGCAACCTTCTACTCAAAGCATCTACCACCTTGTTGTTTGTGCCCTTCTTGTGTTTAATGGTGAAAGTGTAGGACTACAAGAACTTCATCCATTTGGTGTGCCTCAAACTTAGTTTCTCCTGTGAGTTGATAAAGCTCAATGCTTGGTTGTCAGTGAAGAGAACAAACTCCTTAGGCAATAGGTAATGCCTCCACTTCTTAAGAGCTTGAACAAGTGGATAGAGTTCCAAGTCATATGCTAAGTATCTTGTCTTCGCTTCATTAAGCCTCTCAATAAAAAATACTACTGGCCTGCCCTCTTGGCTTAAAATTGCCCCAATTTCTATATTACTAGCATCACACTCCACCACAAATGGCTTCTCAAAACTAGGCAAAACCAATATTGGTTGAGTTGCCACTTCCTTCTTCAACCTCCCAAAACTTTCATCTGCTGCCTTGGTCCATGTGAACTTGGTCTTCATGCCTCCTTCGATGGTGTCATTCATTGGTGCACAAATTTCACTAAACCTCCTCACAAACTTCTTATAGAATTGTGTTAGGCCATGAAAACTTCTAACCTCAGTAGCAGATCAAGGAGTAGGCCAACTTAAGATGGCCTCTACCTTACCCTTATCTATTTTCAAGTTCCCTTGGGATACTACAAAACTCAAATACACTAGCTCCTGCTTAATGAACTCACTCTTTTCAAGGTTCACTGTCAACTTTTCATCTTGAAGCTTCCTTGACACTATTTCTAGGTGCTTCATATGCTTCTCCTTTGTCTTGTTGAAGATGAGGATGCCATCTAGGTATACAACAACAAACACTCCTATGTTGTCTTTCAAGACCTCATTCATGACTCTCATGAAGGTACTTGGTGCATTGGTAAGGCCAAATGGCATTACCAATCACTCATAAAGACCCTTAGTAGTCTTAAATGCAGACTTCCATTCATCACCCTCCTTCATCCTAATCTGATAATAGCCACTCTTGAGATCAATTTTGGAAAAGTATGTAGCTCCACCTAGACAGTCCATTAGATCCCCTATCCTAGGAATAGAAAATCTACATCTAATTGTGATTCTATTGATTGTGCTAGAATCAGTGCACATTCTCCACTTACCTCCCTTTTTTTTGCTAGGACAACTGGTACTTCACATGGACTGATGCTCTTCCTAATCAGCCCCTGTTCAAGCAACTCTTGGACTTGTCTTGCTATTTCTTTGTTCTGCTCTGGAATCATCTTGTAGGCAGCTTTGTTTGGCAGTGATGCTCTTGGCATGAAGTCAATTTGATGACTTATGGCTCTCTTTGGTGGTAAGGTTGATGGTGCTCCATCACAAATTATATCCTTGAACTGATCCAATAGGTTTTGTACCTCTACAAGTATAGGTGCTTGTGAAGATGGCTTCTCCTCCTTGGGCTTCACCATAATAGCATACCATGCTCCTTCACCTTCCTTCAAATCCTTGAGGAAATCTTTCCCACTCATCAGTAGTGTCTTAGCAATAGCCTTCTCTACCTTATCCTCTTCCACTATGGACTGTATTCTATAGGTGACTCCATCCTTCTTGAAAGAATACTTGTTTTCCTTCCCATGATGCATTGCCTCCCTGTCATACTGCCAAGGCCTTCCTAACAGCAGATGGAAAGTATCCATGTGAAGCACATCACATAGGATCTTATCCTAATACTTACCAATGGTGATGTCTGCCCATACTAGTTCATTTACTAGTATATTTTGCCCCTTATTAAACCAAGTCACCCTATAAGGACACACATGTGGAATCTTTGTTAGACCAAGTTTTTGTACTGCTTCCTCTGACAAGACATTCTTAGTAGACCCAGAGTCTATGATCACTTTGCATAACTTACCTCGTATCTTGCAAGTGGTTCTAAACAGTGCTCTTATCTGCTTGGGTTCCTCCTTTATTGGCTCATTAACCAAGACTCCTCAACATGAGATTTTCACCCTTCTGTATGTCAAGGTCCACTTCTCCTGCTTTTTGATTATCTTCCTCTTGGATATAGGTGATCTTCTCCCCATAAGATCATGATGCCTTCTCTAGACATCTGTAGGCAGAATGTCCCAACTTGCCACACTTGTAGCACTTCATATTGCTGAAATGTGAGCCGTTGTTGTTGTTCCCATATCTGCCTCTGCCACCATTGTTGGATCCTATTCCTCTACTAGAGCCTCTCCTTTGACTGGTCTCACTGGCCTGCTCATTCCATTTGGAATCTCCATAACCCCTTTGTTCATTGGTCCTTCCACTAGAACCTCCTCTTGAGCCACCTCTAAAGTCTTTACCTCTGCCTCTGTTTTTGGAACTTGAGTCCCCTTTCTTCCTCAACTTATCTTCCACTTTCCTAGCCATTTGAATACAATACTATAATGTGGTGAGACTAAACAAGCTCAACTCATCTTGAATAGACCACTTAAGGCCATTTAAGTACATTGCCAGCTTGATGCTCTCTACCTCCTGTACCCTTGATCTTAGAGCCAATTTTTGAAACTCCTCAATGTAGGTAGCCACATCAGGATCCTTCTACTTGAGATTCTGCCTCTACTTGTGGATCTGAATCTCATAGTCTTCTAGCAAATAGGTCTCCTTTATCTTTGCTACCATAGCCTTCCAATTGGCTATTGTTTTCTTCCCTTCACTCTCTCTTTCCTCTTGCACAAACTTCCACCAAGTCAGTGCTTATCCCTTCAATCTAGATTTTGCAAATCTTACCTTATGGGCCTCTTTTTTCCCTTCACATTCAAAGTAATTTTCAATGCTCTCAATCCATTCTAGGACCACCTCTGCATCCATCTTGCCATGGAATAGTGAGACATTTTCTAGGCTCTTTCCTCCAAATGCCTTGAGGGCTTTGAGGAATGGTTCTTGTTCACCAAGTGGTGGATTTGGTTCAAGTATTTCATCCTCCAAACTCACCTTGTCTTTACCCTTGCTGACGTCTTCATCTTCTTTTTCTTGGGCTGCATCCTCCATCTCTTTTAACTTATCTTTCATCTCTTCTATGGCCTCATCAAGAAGCCTGGCCTTCTCTTCCATGAGCTTCTTTTGCTCATCTACCTCCTTTGCCAACTTTGCATTGGTAACCATCCTTAAATATCCACTTGACTCAATGGAGTACAACATACCACTACAAGCCACAATCTTAAGGCTTTGATACCACTTTGATAGGGAGCTTCTTCACTCTAGAGCTTTCTTGCTCTACCAAGGCTACTCCTAGCCTACGTAGGGCTTCTATTCCAAACCCTAACCTAGAGGACTTCTTCCAATCCCCTTTCACCAAGAAACTCTCCTATCAATTCAAGTTTTCATCCTCTGACTCCTAGTCACCAACTATGCAACTTTTGGTTCAATATGCCAAACCTTCCCCCAAGTGCCACCAGTAGGTCAAAACCAAGTTTGGACTACCGTTATGAGGTTCTTGACACATTTCATGCCATTCTGCATCATCCTATTAAGTTTCACACACCCACAAACCTATCTTGCCCTGTTTTCCCTTGTAGCCCTCCTAAAAAAAAGCAACTCTCATTAACTCACAAAACTCTTAACAAGGCATGTTGATGTCTTGAAGACTTTGATTCTTAATGACCTAAGCTTGACGATTTTTTAGGTCATAGGACCCCATGATGTCCGTATTGTACGATTCCAGTTTGCCTCTATTTTGAGGGTAATGGCAACCAAACTCTTATCAAATGCTCAAGATTGTGTATCAGACCTTCTCCTCTAGTCTAAGGACACCTAACACTCTAATCTTCCATTGCCCATCCCAGATTGGCACGTCCCAATCCTCTATTCCATTTAAAAGAAATTTACAAGCCTTCATTACACCTTGCCAAGCCTTTCTTGCTTGCCTAGGGCTCGCTTGTAAAAATGGCCACCAGACTCCCACCCTCTCCAAATTGGTTATTTACAAAATATATACAGACCATCACTTGATTCCCAAAGGCCATAGGTTTTCAACCATGGGAATTCAAGCTTTGATCATTTTCATGAAACCCTGTCAAGAATGGATAGTAAGAATGAAGAATCTAACTAATTTTGCAAACCTAGATAAATGGTAACTAATAATTAGAACAAGTGTGTATAGAATCACTACATCAATCCAAGAAACTATTTCATTCAAAACAGTAAGCTTTTCAATCCAAATTCTTGTTCAATTCTTCAAATCATGTTTTTTTTCCCAAGAAAAACTCTCCTTGCATATGTCATCTATACCAAAGATGGAATACTCACAGATTAGTCTCGCCGAGTACTTAAGTTGGGCGAGTAAATCCCAAAATAACTCACAAGGGAAAAAACTCGGCTAGGAGGCATTTACTTGCCAATTACTCGGCGATTACTCGGCCAAAACTCGGTGAGTTTTTAGTTAAAACTCGCGATTTCCTGACCCACGGACTGTGATGGCTAAAAAGGGTAGGAAGTGATTTTTTTGCTCATTGTTTGTTGTATTTGCATTGTCTAGAGCCTTGAGGTGTGGAGAGAAGAAGGTTTGGAGGCATTCTTAGCTGATTGCAAGTGATTCAAGGTGGATTTGAGTGGATTTTAGAGGATTCTAATCGGTTGTAGAAGACAAATTTCTTTCTAGGTATGTTCATTTTATCATAGTTTGAAAACTTTTTATAGTTTTATAACAAATGTTCTTTTGTTTTTGTTGTTGTTTGTAAATGTTTTCAAATCATTTAAAATCATTTTAAGTTTAACTCTATGTTTGAACTTTGAATCATTTGAAACCCTAGCTTCTAAGTTTTAACTTTGTTTGTTCATTTTTCTATACATTTATGTGTAGGGCAGCGGTCAAGCATTAAAAAAAATGACAAACCCACAAGAAGAGTGGCCACAAACACCATGCCCATCTGGATATGTAAGCACTTGGCCTAAAAATGCAAGAGATAAGGCATGGCGGTATGCCTATGAAGCTCCAAATGATGTTGGAAAGGTGATATGCATTCCATGTGAGAGAATTATTTCTGAAGGCATAAACCGCTTCAAATACCACCTTGCAGGCATAAAGAAACATGATTCAAATCCTTGTCTCAAGGTAACTGAAGAAGGAAAAAGATTCATCAATGCCCTACTTGCAGTTGCTGAAGAGAAAAAATTGAATAGGGAGAGGGAGAAATTAGCTATGAGGGCAACTGTAGTTGAACTTGAAGGAGCTCCTTTTGATATGCAAGAAGAAGAAGCACTTGAGAACATACCAGGATCTCTTCGTGGCCGACGGATCCGCAAACAAAATGTCTTTTTTACCGGTTCCACTTCTTCTACATGTCCTAGTTCTTCATCACCATCCGCATCAGGGATAGGGAGTTATTTTGTGCCTAGGAACACACCTGGAGCATAGCCATCATTAGAGGGCACTTCATGGTTCAAGGAGGTGCATGAGCAAACTGATATTGCAACATTTGATTTTTGGTTTTTCAACAATATCCCAATGAATGTGGTTGATAGTCCCTATTGGGTCAATATGGTGAATGCAATTTCAATATTGGGCAAAGGGTACAAGCCGCTTAATCACAAGGATATGAGTGGAAGGTTAGTATTTTACTATTTAGTAATTGCAAATAATTGTGATTCACTTCAGTTCATTGTTATGTTTTAAATGTTAATTGTTATAACTTATTTCCTATTTTTTACTAACACTTTATTACACCTAAATTTTGTAGGTTGCTTAACAAAGTTGTTGGGAGGGAAAGAGTATTGATAGAAGACCAAAAGAAAGAGTGGAAGAAGTATGGCTGCACCATTTTATTTGATGGGTGGACAAATGGAAGAAGTAGAACCATTATTAATTTTTTTGGTTGCTTGCAAAAATGATGTGGTGTTTTGGAAATCTGTTGACACCTCCAACAAAGTGAAAAATGCACACACATTGGCTTTAATGTTGGAGAATGTTGTCATGGAGGTGGGATTAGAGAATGTGGTGCAAATAATCATAGGTAATGCAGCGGCATATGTGGCAGCAAGTAAATTTAATTTTTTATGTTCGAATCAATATGAATCATGAATGTAATGCTATGGTATTCAATTTAGATTTGATGTAATTTGTAAATACTGAATATGGAAAGTTTGTATTTGTAACTAATTATTGATTTTTTGCTAATCTTTTAGGTACAATCCTCCAAGAGAGGCATCCCACACTTTTTTGGTCACCTTGTGCAGCACATGTCCTTGACCTTTTTTTGGAGGACATAGGAAAACTTGATTGGGTGAGTCCAGTTGTGGAAGATGCTAGGCAAGTCACCAAATATACCTATAATCACCCATGGGTTCTCAGTTTGATGAGAAATGCCACTAAAGGAAAAGATTTGATGAGACCTGCTATGACAACGTTTGCAACGGTCTTCTTGACATTGCAAAGTATTCTTGACCACATATTGGCTCTGAAACAAATGTTTGTGTGTGTTGATTGGGTTGCTTCACCTTATTCAAAGAAGCCCAAAGGAGAGGCTATGGCACGGATAGTCTTTGATGATAGTTTTTTTGCAAAGGCTAAAGGAGATTGTGGAGGTAACTTCAACTTCAAGAATCAAAACATTATATTTTTAGTTTATTCAAGTTTCATTATTAATTCATAACTTACTATGTTATTTACTAATTTGTATTTTTCAAATTTCAAATGTAGATGTCTCTGACCCTGGTTCTTGTCTTGCGCATATGTGATGGGCAGAAATCCCCAATGGGAGGTCTTTATGAGGCCATGAATAGAGCCAAAGAAGCTGTTAGAAGTTACTATCATGGGGACAGTCTCAGATTTGACCCCATTTGGGAAATAATTGATAGGAGGTGGAACAATATGCTCCACCAACCCATTCATGCAGCAAGCTATTTTCTCAACCCCAAATTCAGGTACTATGATAATATGATTGTCCTCGAAGTTGGGATTTTACTAAGACTTTATTTACTTTACTTTTTAAGGTTGTGTAGTAAGACTTGATATCATTTTCTATTTGTTTTAGGGCTGATGATTCCTACTCAGATCCTAATGGAGAGGTCATGGAAGGTCTCTCTAAATGCATTGAGAGAATGATATCCAATGAAGCGGAGAGAGACCTTATTGTGACTAAACAACAAGTCTTTATGGAATCGAGGGGTAATTTGTTCTCTTCTATGCTAGCAAAGAGAGCAAGATCTACTCAAACACCAGGTAAAGCATCAAACTTTAAAACTTTTGCTAATTAATAAGTTGTGTTTCTAATTTTGATTATCTTTTTTCATTGCTTTATAACTTTTTATATTTTGTTTTGTAGATTCTTGGTGGGCAAGTTGGGGTGGCAATACCCCCAATTTAAAGAAATTTTCTCTCAGAGTCCTATCCCAACCTTGTAGCTCATCATACTGTGAGCGCAATTGGAGCTTATTTGAGTCCATCCACACAGAAAAGAAACAGAATGACTCAAAAACGGCTTAATGACCTTGTTTATGTGCACTATAATCTTAAGTTGCGCATAAAAAAGTCACAGAGTTTAGAACTACTTGGTCCACTTGATCTAGATGAGATAGATCCTTATTTTGATTGGATAGCACAGGAGCCAGGTCCATTGTTTACACCAGATGAGATTGTTGATTTGGAGAGGCAGGCCATGGAGAGGGATGCTGAAACTGATTTTCATTTCACAATGGATGACATTGAGGACAAGGGCAAGGACGATGATGATTCAGGCTCAAGGGATGAGGATGAGGCATTACCAGTGCCATATATAGGAGGAGATTCATCCTCTTCTAGGACACTGAGCCAGTCAGTAGGGATGTCAAGCGAGGGGGCATAGCCACAGAGTTCACAGTCACACAGCTTACGCCCTATCCCAGTGCGGGCCACTTCTTCGAGGACTAGACCCCCTCGCTTTCCTACTAGTAGTAGTGCAACTAGAAAGAGAAAGATGTGATTGTATTGAATCTTGATGTATTTAGACTTTTAGTATTTACTTCTAATTTGACAAATTGAAACTATTTACTATTTTGCTTTCTGCCATGAGCATTCCGCATGAGAATGCAATTTTGTATGCACAATACATTTATATATATCTAAACTCTACTTGTTTCTTTTGTATTCTCTTTAATTAACTTATTAGATGCATCTTCTCATTAAATTTTGCAAAATAAATGTATTTTTAATTAAATTTCAGCCGTTTTTTTAGGTTCTCGAGTTTTTTTTTAAAATCGCCGAGTTTTTCTAGATTAAACTTTTGGAGGGCTTGGCGAGTTTTTGCTTTTGGCGAGTTTTCCATCTATGGTTCGTACAACTATATGTCCAAACCCTACAAATGAGTTGAAAGGTGTTTTTATAGTTTCTCCTAAACACCTGGTCCGTAGGCTCAAACCATAACTACCCATGTCACTTCTTTGCCAAAACTATGCAAAAATTGCTACTGCAATTTTGCAAAAAATTTCAAAGTTGTCAATGAGCAACTTCTTGACAACTTTTGCAATTTTGCAAACTAATGCTTCAAACTTGACCAATTTGTTTTCAAACCTTATAAAACGAACCTAAAACACCTAAGGACCTCTTTTGAACACTTCTTGCCCCTTTTTAGGCATTTTTCCATGTTTTGCCTTAGAGAGCAATTTTGAGCAATTTTTGCTTATCAGGACCTAATTGACAAAATTTGACTCACACTCCAAATCCTACCTATCCATACCTCCTAAGCCTATCTTGGGACTTTATATTGAGTCCTTATTCACTCAATGGTTGGTTAGACCATTTACAAACCAAAAATTGAGTTAGCATTTTACTTGACCCTAGGTGCTCCTGCACCAAGAAAGGCCACTATCATTGTTCTCGTCTAACATAAGAGTACTCCGAATAAAGCTGAAGGGCATTAAAGTACATTGCAAATACTTGGAAAGAAACCTACCTAAGCAATTAAACACCTACAAGCAGGTATTTTAACAAACAAATCATTTGCGCTGCAACCTCTTATATTGTAACATTTTAGACTGATTATAATGATTAAAAAATGCATAGGCATTGTCATGCCTGACCACTACTTTGGTTAATTTCATATTAAGACTTTAATATTATAAGTATTTATTTGATGTTACGTTCTGTTATCTGTTGAATTTGGTTGAGGATGTCCAAGGGACGTGTATTGTGGTTGAACTTTTATTAGAAGTTAGCATGATAAATGTTTAACAAAACAATATAGATACGTTTAAATAAAACATGTTGTGTACCTTTGGATTTTAGCAAATCTGGGTGATGTATGATTAAAAGGATTGATTTAATATATATTATTAAGGATAACATATTCATTTGTTATTTTACGTTCGCAGTTGTATATCCTTGTAACAGAGAGTTTATTTATTTCATTAGGTAAATACATTGTTTTAACTAGTTTTGATTTTATAGTTTAAAAAGCCGGCGATATATCACCGAAATCGCAGATTATCATGCGTCTAAAACGTGGACGAATTAAATGCGCATTATATCGGGTCTGAGTTTTTAATAAACTCGCAGCGGTTTGTATCACAATATATCGCGAATAAATCTAAAAAGCGGCGGATTAATTCGTTGACTGGGTCAAAGAAAATTAGGTCTTTTCAACTTTTGGCCGCGCCTTTACATACGCCAAAAAGAGCATCGTCGCCGTGAATCGCAATCACTAATAGCAGTTGGGACTTGGGATAGCAATCGCAGTCGCAGTGATAGCAAGGTCTTCAAAGCTAAAACTCCCGTCGCCGTGATTCCAAGGTGGCCGCAGTTGGAGGTCAGGATTTGCTCTGCAGTTTGCCGCGTCTTCTCTCCAGGTAGGGTTCTGAGTTCGTTTTTAATTATTTTTTTGCTGATTTTATATTTGAATTTTTCGTTTTCCATAGTTCATTGTGCTACTATATTAAATTTTAATATATATTATTGTATTTAGTTAAATAAAAATTATTATAAACAGATTACAAACGCATTCTTTTTTATTTGGATTAAATGTATTACAAATGTATTATTTTT
The DNA here is from genome assembly GCA_028749045.1 of Cupressus sempervirens. Taxonomy (NCBI): domain Eukaryota; kingdom Viridiplantae; phylum Streptophyta; class Pinopsida; order Cupressales; family Cupressaceae; genus Cupressus; species Cupressus sempervirens. The sequence goes on from CM053793.1 coordinate 235,718,188, forward strand.
TATTTGGATTAAATGTAATATATAATATGTATTACCAACAGATTAGAATATAATAAATTAATAATAATATATAATAGTAAAATTTTAAAACAATAACTTATAGTCTTATATATAATAATAAAATTATAAAACAATAACTTATATATAGTAATAATATAGTATTAGTGTAAATTTAACTTTTATATAATATTGTTTTATTATTATATAAATATTCGACTTTAATATTTACTATTTAGTATTTACTATATTTTACTATTTCACTATTTTACTAAATATTAAATATTAATAGCTGTAATGTAAAATTGTAACTTATTAAATTTTAAAAAAATTAGCAGATCCAAGATAAAATATAAACTCTAAATTTAAGGATATTATTTAAATGTGATTTGTGCTTTATAGATTCATACTATTTTATAAATTGCTACAAATTGTGTTTGATCTCAAACTAATCTAATATTTGATTTTTCATTTTTGTAACAGGATGACTGGTGGTGGCAGAGCAAAGGACCCTTTATGGAAACATGGTATTGCAGGAGCAAACAAAGGAGATATCTAGTGTATCCATTGCTTTAAATGCATGACTTCAGGGATAAGCCGATTGAAATATCATCTTGCAAAGATTCCATGCAATGATATTACACCGTGTCTAAAGTATCCAGAAGAGGCTACAAGAGAGGCTATGGCAAGCCTTCAACAATATGCACAAAGTAAGGCAGCAAAAAAGAGGATATTCGAGGCCATGGCAGCCCCAATGGAGACTTTTAGTGCTATAGGATCACAAACAGGTGGAGAAAGTTCTTCTATTGGGCCTCAGATACGGGGATCAAGAAGTGTGAGTGGGTCTTTAGTAGATTTTTGGGTTCCACGTAACACTCCTGGTGCTCAACCCGGCTTACTAGGTACTGCATGGAACAAAGAGATGCACGGACAAACAAAAGTGGCAATTATGAGATTTTGGGTCCGGAATAATCTTTCCTTCAATGCTTTATGCAGTCCATATTGGGATCAAGTGGTAACTTCCATTTCTTTGTCTGGTAAGGGGTTCAAGTCCCCAACTCCCTATGAGGTGAGTGGGCCGTTGTTAGATGACGAAGTAAGAAACATTCATCAACTTGTGGAAGAGCAAAGAAGAGTTTGGGAACAGAAAGGTTGCACTATTATCTCTGATGGGTGGACCGATGGTAGGAATAGGACACTCATCAACTTTCTAGTTGCTTTAGGGGGGCAGTTGGTATTTCTAAAATCAGTTGATGCCTCTGATCAAGTGAAAAATGCAGAAAATTTGTGTAACATGTTGGATGAGGTGGTAATAGAAGTGGGAGTGGCTAATGTCATCCAGATTGTGACTGATAATGTAGCTGCGTATGTGGCAGCCGGTAGACTTCTGATGGAGAGACATCCTACATTGTTTTGGAGCCCTTGTGCTGCCCATTGTCTCGACTTGTTTCTTGAGGATCTAGGGAAACTGAGCTAGGTGGAGAAGGTGGTTGAAGATGGAAGGAATATTGCGAAGTACATCTACAATCACACATGGGTCTTGAGTCTTATGAGAGAGCACACTAGTGGTAAGGATCTTGTACGAGCAGGGGTCACACACTTTGCTACTAATTTTCTAAATTTGCAAAGCATATCAGAGACATTGTTAGACCTTAGGCCAATGTTTCTTGATAAGAAATGGTTAGAGAGTCCTTATGCCAAGACGCCTGAAGCAGAGAAGATTGTGAGGATTGTGTTTGATGGTAGCTTTGAAAAGCTAATGAAGGAGACCCTCAAAGTAAGTTTTCAAATCTTAATTGATGATTTAGAATTTAATTTTGAAATATTTTCATTGGCTGATTTTGTATGTCTTATTATGTCTAGGTATCAGAGCCATTGGTGAAGGTTCTACGAATTGTGGATGCGGATAAAAACCCCATGGGGTTTCTATATGAGGCTATGGATAGCACAAAAGAGGCCATTCAGCACTTGTATAGGTCAAATGAGACCAAATATAGACCCATATGGAACATCATTGATCGTAGGTGGAACCGACAACTCCACCAACACATTCATGCAGCTGCGTACTACTTGAACCCCAAGTACTATTTCTCCAACACTTTTAAAGTAGATGTAGAGGTTCAAATTGGCTTGGACACATGTATTCAAAGATTGGTTGCTGATACGGACCTCCGAGACATCATAGTTGATGAGTTGCAGAGCTACAAGAGGGAAGAGGGGCCATTATTTTCTTCTCCTGATTGCAAGCGTGGGAGATACACCTTGCAGCTAGGTAAAAAAGAACTTGCGTTTAATTTTATTATACCATTTATTTCACTCGTGAAGTTTATTGGAAGTTTTATCGCATCATAAATGATTTTTTTAAACCTTGCAGATCTGTGGTGGGAAGATTATGGTGCCACAACGCCTAATCTTCGACAGCTTGTCATCCGAATTTTATCGCAGCTTTGTAGTGCTTCTGGCTGCGAGAGAAATTGGAGTACTTTTCAAGACATACACACAAAGAAACGTAATAGGTTGACCCAAAAACACCTAAATGACTTGGTCTATGTGAAGTACAACCTTCTCTTGCATGAGAAGAAGGTGAAAGGGCAAGCTTCATATGCAGCACTAGACTTGGATGACATTGATCCATATTCAGTAGATTGGATTGCTCCTCCTGATGGTGAGGGTGTAGATGAGGATGTGGGCGAACCTTTATTGACATATGAGCAGCTAGCTGAGTTTGAGATGGAGGCAGATGACTGGGATGTAGATGTGGCAGCACGTGAGGTGGAACCTGAGCTTGGTCATCCATCAGAGGCTTCTGTGGAGCGTGAGGCACCTACTAGGGCACTTGTTGAGGATGTTGCTACGGCAACTACTTCAACATCACTCACCCAGCAGCAACAATCTTTTTTGAGTTTTACTCGTAGACGCAATTTATGATTGCTACTTTTAGTTTTCATTGATACTAAAACTTGAACTTAATATGTATTCAAAAGTTGTAGTTTCAAACTTTCATGGAGTTTGATTGCTATATGTATTGAACTTATTTATATTTTGATGTTATACTTATTTTTCAGTTTATGATTCTAATTTCTATTACTATGTTAATCCACTAAGTTTTAATTGCTATGAAATTATGAATTATTGTTTAACTTAGAACTTTACTTCATATATGGTAGATATCTCAAATCATTATATGTTCTACAAATTTAGTGTGTATGTTACTATGTATGCATTTTTAAGAATATTTTAAGAAATTGTATATTTTCAAATGTTCGATAAAAGTGTCGATTTATTGCCGAATTTTTTGCCGAGTTTTTGCCGATTCCGATATTTTCAAAAATTTTGGGTCAGCCGAGATATTGCCGATACCGAATTTTTAAACTATGTAATTATAACATTAAATCTTTTGAATATATTTATAAAAATTATTTACCTTAAGTATGCTTGCTTATGTTATTGAGGATTTGGATACCCTAACAATATTAATTTACACTATGGTGTATTGAGAGCGGATATGAAGCCCACGGCTTTTATAATACTTTCAAGCTGATTATCATGTAAGCAAAACTTTGGCAAATATGTGTTAAGGATTTATATCCCTAATCTCAATGGTTTCGCATGCTCTAGTAATAAAGGGTTCTGCATTGTTTTGATCATGCCATATAATGTGGCAGAAGAAGAGGAAGCCGTATGCATGACTCTGTGTTGTTGTAGATGCATTCATTACCTTTTTTTGTTGAATTTTTATAGCACTTAAGGTTTTAGTCAGCCAGTACAGCTGGTATGGGGTTTTGTTTGTAGATTTGGCAAGGAAATTTATCAATTTTTTTTCTCTGTTCTATTGCACATCTGTAAGTTAATGCCAAGATATCGGCATCATGAAGGGGTTTTGTTTGAAGGAGTTAGGAGCATATGAGATTGAGCAAGATGGGGTTTCTTACCAGAAGTTTTGGTTGATATTGTTTGAATCATCTGCGTTACTCCATTCCGAGGACGTATTTGAGTTGGTTGTGTTGGCAGCGTGGTATTTGTTTTGGATTCGTAGCCTTGACAGCGAATCTGTAGCAGAGTTCTGTCAGTCTACTGTGATTTGGTAGGGGGCTTTTCTTTTCCCTAATCTATTCTATTTTGTATGGGTTATTTTGAAATTCGTAAATAATGCTGTTGTTGAAAATGATATAAGTCGACACCCAAGCGTGGGTGTATGCAAGGTTCAGCATGATGATGCTAAGTTTTGCATATATCCATACTTGAGTGTGGGTATAGTGTTTTCACTTTGGTAACATTGAACGCATTTGGGGTTTTGTTTTATAATGTGGAAATTGTATCAATGTATTAGGATCCATATTTATCGAGCTGATCGCTATGAGAATCATGCCTTTGTGATTAGTAATACTATTGTGCTATCAAAGTATTGCATTTGGTTTTTGGGCATAGACGAAATAGAGTAAATAAGCTTGGGTTTGAACGTTCTGTTAGTCGAGTTGTAAATAAGTTATGTTCACAGTCAATTACCCTGATGAATATACGAACCAGGGCAGGGTATGTTAATAAACAAGTTTTGGGAAAACTTTGGTTTGAATAGTAAGTTAAAAATTAAATAGTCTTCTCATATTCACTAGTAGATTCATTTTATTGTATAAAGGAAAATATATTTGGCTTTTCATCCAACAAGTCGCGAGTAATCTTTGTGTAGTATCTTTGTTGCGAAATTAAACCTGCATTGTAACAAACAGTTATGCTGGATCTTAAACAAGGTTGAATCAACATTATATCAGTATAGTTTGACACGCTTATTGAACTGTTGACACCCTGTTTGAAATACAATTTGGTTTGAATTCCTTAATAGTTGCACTGTAATGTCCCCTTTTTAGCATTCATAGCATGATGTTGTTGTTAGCCTATTTCCCCACGGTCCCGTAGGCTAACCAGGACATTAAAGGGACTTAGAGGCCATTTGGCCTAGATAGTTTCAGTTGTAGGTCTTTCTGAGGGGTTTTGAGGCAACTTTGGGCATACTTACTATTTATAGTAAGTCATCTTGGACATGGGCGGACATCCAGTGGCAACGGTATGTCGATGGTAATTGTTTAAAATCGACAGGAAGACTTGTTTATCATTGACAAGATTTATTATGCATTGATAAAGCTATTTTATAAAGTTAAATTTAAATATTTAACTTTATTAATGCATAGACTATAGTTTGTGGGAAATATTTAAATTAAAAGTCCTCTTTATTTTATAACACATTGGAGACATAAGTTACATAAAGGGAGTTATGTTTTATCCCACATTGAGAAAACAAAGGATGGAGCTCTTGTGAGAACACTATAAAAGAAATGGAAGAGCTTCTTTTATGCATGGTTGGAAATATCAAAAAAATTGGGAAATTTTCTAGAGATTATGTCTCAATAGTTTGAAGGACGAAATCCCTTCAAGCTGGAAATCTTGACGCCATTGAAAGATATGGTCTTGAGATTCAACATAGTAGCAATCCGAAAAAACAGATACGAAAAAGCAGTCCGAAAAAGCGGAACCGAAAAAGCAGGCTGAAAAAGCGGGTACGAAAAAAGTAGTCCGAAAAGGCGGAACCGAAAAATCAGGCTGAAAAAGCGGGTACGAAAAAGCAGTCCGAAAAAGCAAAGCCGAAAAAAGCAGGCCGAAAAAGCAATTCGAAAAAAGCAAAGCAAAAGGGGCAGCATTGAAAGAAATTATTACAGCCACCTACAACCAGGTTCTTTTGTTAGTATTGCTTTTTAGGGTGTTATAAGTTTTGAGCTATAAGTGTGCATTATACCAGCATTATAATTTTGTAATCCATGTAAATGCCAAAGTCTTGGCCATATTTCATGAGCATTGTATTTTTCATTGCAGTTAAGAAGATAATAGTTGCTGGTGTCATTTAAGCAATTTAATATCATTATTTATCAACTAGTTAGTTTGCATACCAACTGTTTGTAAAAATGCTAGTTGGCTGTAGGTGTTCATTTCTCATGCTTAGATCATATATATGCACTGAATATTGTCAAAATTAGTAGCACACTCATGTTAGGTCATTGTGTAGTCCATTGTAGTCTTCTAGCACAAGATTCTCATTGATGCAAATTGAAGAAAAAGTCATTTGAAGCTCGCTGAAATACTATATCAGTCATACGTCCCTTGCATGTGAATTGTTTGATGAAATTCCTTGAGTTTTTATCAGCATTTTTGAGAGCAGATTTGAGGCGGGCCATTGCATGCACAGGGTAAGTTAGTATGCTAATCTTGAGTTAGAAATTATATTTGGCAATTTGGAAATAAGTTTATTTGAATATATGGTATCATTGATTATGTTCTTTTTGTTTAAAAGCATTGATAGAGCTTATACCAAACGGTAAACTGAATGTTGTAGAAATCTGTTATGATGTATAAATTTAATTTGTTATGAAGTTCTTTTAGACATACCAATGATATATATATTATGTTTTTTTGAGATGAAAATTTTATAAATTAGAAGATATTATTCTAATGATGTTATTCTATCCATTACTGAAATGAAAAATTTGTTTTCAAATAAAGGAAGGATTATGATGTATGATGATATAATTTATTTTAAACAGAAGTATCATATTTATTTTGGTTATGATATCCTGGTCTATTCAACGATAAGTTAAGATGATTATTTCAGTAGGAAGATGTGTTATAGTATTATGATTTCATAAATACCGTTAAGTTGAGTTAGCAGTTTAATGGTAATTATGCCATCTTGGTATTATAAGATTTGTTCCTATTGCTGTAATGATCTAAATTTACCTTTGAAAGATGTCAGAATAAGATAGGTTGCAAATGGATGAAAAATGTAGTATCATGTGGTATACTAATTTGATACCTGATGCATGTGCATTCTTAGTAAATCTATTTGATGTGTGTTTTAAAAAAAGTCGTAATGAGCATATATCGGGGTGGCTGAATCTGGTTAATCCTTTTCAGTTATTTAATTCAGTGATAACATTAAAATGAATTGGGTGGGTTAATTTCAAATTATAAGATGATTGGCCTACCAATGACTTAAACCTATATGGTTAAGTACGGAGAATAAGGCAAGTCTCTATTACGTCGTATGACGAGTATAATAGAGAGTACCACTATGAGAAATCTAGGGGCATACCAAACATGGATGCAAAATCTTGGTACCATAGTGATGACACCTCAGTATATATATGAATCATTTACGAGATTTTCTTAGTGCGAGTTTAATTTTTGCAATGATAAGTAAATGTTACTTCTTGCATAGTAATTTTTGAAACTGCATTATGTTAAGTAGTTCTGATATCTGTAGTATGTTTATGTATATGTAAATCTTAACATTTATGCAAGTGGTTGATGTTTTTTTAACTTAGTGTGTACTGAGCCCCCCATCTTTTGTTGTGTTGCATTTCTGTATGTTTTACAAGTGCTTGAGTCAATTAACAAGTAGCTAAAGATGACTGTTGAAGTTATTCCTTGAATCAGTATTTAATCTCCAGTAGGGTCCATATGTTGGACATTAGTGATTAAGAATGATGTTGTACTTCATTATTGTACTGATTTCGAAATGTATTCACATCATTATGGATATATATTTGACGATATCTACTTGTATTTGTGTTAAGTTGAGTTGTTGTTTTAAAAAAAAAAAAGATATACGTTCATAATTCTTGGTCTTTGTTTTCTTATCTTTTGGTTATGTTTAGTGTATCATTACAGGCATCATTACAAATAGTTGATATGCAATACTTTTATACCCAGATTTCATGTTGATGACAGCAGATGTAAAAACTACCTGACATAAAATTCAGGAAGTGCAACCTAGTAAGCAAAACCTCAAATAAATTTTTTCCAATAAGTATGCCTTCTACACTTGACCAACTTTGACCGCTGCTTGATATAAACCCTGTATGCCAAGAGGAAGGTACTATAGCATCCCTGTTCATGTAGTTACTGTAGCAACAATTAGAAAATTGAAAACTGATATTAATGGCTTCAAATAAAGGCTACAGGTCAGCCTTTGTTGGTTCTTAAATCTGCAATGTCTTCCTTTAAATATGCTTCAAATTCCAACAAATTAATCTTAAAGCCCAATGGTAAATTCTGAAATGAATCTACTTAGAAGTAAGGCTTGGGTTTGCGTCCAACCTTCAGCTTCCTAAGGGTTTTTGTCCTTAGAAATCAGTAACTGATTCCCTGCAACAATGGAGAAATACTTTTTATATCCAATTTTCATAACATATCACAAATGAAAGGATGACCTTGCTTATATGGATTTTTAGCTGGTGAATGCTTGTACTTTCAACAATGTGGGATAAAACATTCTTTATTATTAATCCTTACTTATGATTCTATATATAACTTCAATTTAGTCTCATGAGTTTAGCCAACTAAAGGTGCCAAACTTTAACACTCCCTCTTAGCTAGGGAGGATGAACACGTAGATATTACACCATTGGTAATATTCGGAATGACAATATTTAAGGATATCTTTGATCAGAAGATTTCTACCATTTTGATATCACATTTGATTTCATGAGTATTGGCCTCCAGAATATCAACATATGATATTCACCAAATACTCTGAGTATTGGCCTGCAGAATATCAATATATGATATTCGCCAAGTACTCAATAAGGTAATGGCCTGCAAAATATCAACACATGATCTTCGCCAAATACTTATCATATATCTATACAAACAACTCATAGACCGTCAAGTGAATGACATCTAACACTTTGTTGATTTACAAGATATAATTTATCACGATCTATTTCAACATTTACATAAAATGTATATCATGATTTAAGTTATTTTGAGATCGTTACCTTCCAATAAATTTTGCAATATGAGTGATAATCATTTGGAAGTCGTCACTTGCTCATGATGTGCACGGGGGATAGGCCCACTAAAATCATATAGTCACACATATGGACTTTCCAATACCCTCTGAATATCAATTTTCAGAGCTCCTCATCCAAAGTTTCCTTTGAAGAAGTGTCAGACTCCCTCTGAATGTTATATCAATCTCCCTTTTTTCTGCAACAATATACTCGAAGGAAAAGATCAAGGCAAACATCTCTTATAGTACGTATTGAAATAATAAGAGAGAGACTTATACTCAAGGGTAATAAATGATTTTGCATAATAAGATCATTTCAATGTAGATAAATATATATGCATATACTTTAATCTATATTTTTAACATATTATTTCCTTGTTTTAATAATTATATCATTTAAATTTTAAATATTGATGATATCAATGTTCAGTCATATATTTCTTTTGATATTCACATATCATAAATATATATGAAAAAATCATATGATAGTTTCATAAACTAATAAAGATAGCTTTTTCTATTTAATAAAACACTAAGTTACCATGGTAACCCCCCCCCCCCCCCTTGGTCGTCAGTAAATGTTGTGTAGCCGATAAGGTGTGTGTCAGGATGTATGTTGTCGGTATCGGGAAGGGTCTTATTATGTAGCCGACATGTTGTATGTAGCCCTCGGGAAGGTTCCTGAAGATGTATATATACCCCCTTCGGGATCATTGTATTCATCATAAGCATAATGTAATGTCTTTGGCATATGCGACTAATAAAAGGAGTTATGTCGTTCTTATCTATTGCCTATATGCATTCATTTCTTTACCCCAGTGCGATAAACACCCCTGCCCTCGAACCAGGAAAAGTTTGAACCAATCCGCGGTTCTAGTCTAGTTTGAACTTGGTTTAGGCAGGGTTTGGTTTTTCCCTGGCAGGTACGATCGCGTTTGAACAAGGTTCAAACCTGGGCAAACCAACACCAAAAAGTTCGAACCAGCAGCGAACTGGGCCCCATGGTTGGCTAGAAAGTGCTTTTTTGGACAAAAATGAAATGTTTTGTAGCACAAGAGTAGAGAATACAAAGAAGGGGAGACAAAGAAGTGGGATATAGGTGTAGAGATTACGGACTTGGATGCTTCCATTGCTCAGCTTACAATGGATGATTTTGATAACTTTGATGCCAATAACATTGTTGCTTCTGCTGCTGATCCCATTGGCCTTAGCTCAAGTAATACTAGAGAAGAAGAAGAGGAAGAATATGACGAAGAAGATGAAGATTGCAAAACTTAGAATATTAATAGTTATTTTGATTTCCATTCCATTAGTTGAACAATGAATGTAAAACAATGATATTTATAATGTTTTGAATCTTTGATGTTGAAGTTGATTGAACTATATGATGGTATGGTCACTATGATTACAAGTTTAATTGTTTATGGTGTTTTTTTTGTTTAGATGTGTTTATGCTACTATGCTACATTCTAACTTTAACTCATGCTTCATAAATTTGTATATAATATATATATATAATTATTTTATTAATTTTTACATGTTTTTGTACCAACGAACCCAAACCCCTTTCCAAAATTTTGACAAACTTACGAACCAGTTCTTGAACTTAGAACTTGGAACCAAACCCGAACCGGCAACTTAGATAAAACATATAACTTATAATATAACATACCTCACATGCCTTGCCCTTATATTTTTCGGTTTATTTGCTCCTGGTATATTTCTTAGCATGCAGTCTTTGTGGCCTTCTTTATGATGATTATTCTATGACTATAATGTGATTAGGGAGGATCTAATGCACCAAATCCTTTCTTTCTTGACTTTATCAACGAATTTGTATGCCCACGTCATTTGATACGATGCTTTCAAATATATCTTGATGAGAAATCATCGTCCAAGTCACTAACTCAATATATTTGGTGTTACTATTTATTCCTCATTGCCAAATGTAGAACTCGCATGCCTTTAATATTAACTTACCCTTAATGTTGCTTGTTTATCCTTTTGTAGACAGTGAACGTATTTAATGAAAAAAATGCAATAATTATGTGCTTCATACTTCTCGACCTAATAGTTGTAGGTCCTCTATAGTTCATAAGCTAGTTGGAACTCTTCCTTATAACCCATATGTTCCTCAAGGAGGAAACTATGACGTTATTGTTTCATTATTGTTCTTATATTTTTGGTCTTGGCTTCATAGGTATATGCTTTTGACTCGACCTATGATGAAGATGGGAACTTCTTGTAACAACATAGGACCATAGAAATAGAGATGAACACTTTGATTACTCCACAGAATTTATGAGCAACTACGATATTATTTTTCTATCTCTCACCACTAACCATAGTTTGAAGACAATGAAACCCGATTTGAGGTAATTAGTGGAATCACGTATTGCAAGAGAAGTGCTCCATTAATGATAGTTATGTTAGTTTTAGGATAGAGTCAAAGAAGCGTTTGAAAATTCTTTACTTATTTTCTTATGAATTTCACTTCACAACCAAAGCCTTCAATATTTGGTGTCGAAATGCAATCTGATTCCACTATTGTTTCTCCATATTAATGGACCAATGGGAAGACTGTCCTTGATATTGATTGTCTTTTGATTGTCTCTATTCTCCATATGTGCTTCTCTATACTAGTCTTCTCCACATATTATATGTATATATACATCCTTTCAGTCCCTGACTTGACATTCTTCTCCTTCAATGTCACATTGTTTGTATTTAATTATTCATCCCAAACTTTGCTTTTCAGATCTACCTTCTAGCTTGTAATACCCATTTGAAAGAACCTAGCTCTGATACCATGTTAGGTTTTGTGATTGTCGCAAATGTCTGCAGCCATGTTAGGTATGTGCTTTCCAAGGGCAGCAATTTGTCTCTTTATATTGAGGATGAAACATGGAGAGACATGTCCCTTCCAGGGACATGTCTATTCATTTTAATTAATATGACAATTGATTATTTAACTACACACATACAAATATACATACATACATACATATATATGCGTGTGTGTGTGTGTAACTTTAGTTTAGTCTCATGAGATTATCCAACTGAAGCAACCAAACATTAACAATTTAACTATTGATCTTTGAATTTCAATGTTATTTTTATTTATTTATATTAAATTATATCTATATATTTGTCTATTGTTATATTTTAATATCATTATTTATTTATTAATATCTTATTATTTAATAATTATTTATTATTAAATCCTATTCCAAATCTGGGACATCAGAACAAATGAGGAAGTCTCCTTGCTTTTACAAACTCACAAGATAATTATGAGAAATAACAAACTTATAACTACCTTTACAACTAGTTTTGTGACTACCATGGCGACCCAAATAGTGACTTAAGACGTCATTTTTAACATCAAAGTATGCTGAAATGCGTAAATTGCACATTAGTTGATATTTAAAACATGATACTTGTGGTGAAGTCCACCCAACCTAAACATAACAAAATTTGTATTTTACAACTCATCAAGTTTCACAATAGCTCTTCACTTGTTGATGGTCTTTTTAGTGGAGGCTAAGTTGAGAAATTTGAATTGCTTCGAGTGAAGTACTTTTAAAGGATAAGTTGGTCAACAAGAATCTTTTCATTTTGAAGACTTCCAGCTCATACTTTCAAGGTGACTACATTGGAGAAGAGATGATATGCCTCCTTTACAAACAATGTTTTTGCAATGACCTTAGGCAATTGAAAAATGAATCTTTTCATGTGGTTACTAGTCTAAAGAAAAAGAGATTCTTTGCATGAATCTAGGAGATTGGAGGAAAGGGATGGAGATAATCACCTACATTATTCTCAAGAATGGTAGCACAATAGACTTGTAAGTTCAAATGAACACCAGTAACAATTTAAAGACCTCCAATAGTGACTACCATCTCAAGAACCTCATGGTGATGCTCAAGGGTCAAAACCATTTTTGAAGCCTAGAGGACGATTCCTAATGGTGTTTCATCAAAGGTGTGATTTGACGAACCTGCAATTGATTTAAGTAATGCATTATGCATATAGCACCATGAGTCTAAGGTGGTGAGAAAATCCTAGTGCACGGATACCATTTTTCTCATACCTTTTTGCAATGATATATGAATGATTGCATGTGATGCGCAAACTCAATATATGGATTCAACAAAAGCTTCAGTTTTGGCTTTTTAACAAGTCATTTCTTCTAGTAAGTGTGAGAAAAATATCCATTTTCCCCATTAGATCTAGAATCTAGGGGATCGGAGGCAAGGGATCACCTACATTATTCTCAAGAATGGTAGCACCATAGACTTGTAAGTTCCAATCAATGTCATTGACAATTCAAAGACTTCCAATTCTGAGGGGGAGAAATTAAACTACCATCTCAAGAACCTCATGGTGATGCTCAAGGGTGAAAGTCATTTTTGAGGCTTGGAGGTTGATTCCTAAAAGAGTTGCACCAAAGGTGCGATTTGATGAATCCACTACTGTTTTAAGTAATGCATTATGCATATAGCACCATGAATCCAAGGTGATGAGAAAATCCTTGTGCATAGATACCATTTTTCTCATACCTTCTTGCAATGTTATTTGAATAATTGCTTGTGATATGCAAATTCAATGCATCTATTCAACAAAATCATTAGTTTCGGCTTTGCGACAAGTCATTTCTTCCAGCAAGTGCTAGCAAAATTGCCAATTGCCCTACTTTATCTAGAATATCATCCTGATCAATTTGAGGGAAATTTTGGTAGTGGAATTTGAAAATATTCAGTTCATGTTTCCTTGAAATTCAACTCACACTTTGGGATAGCAATTTTGAGTAGCTTTTGATCAATGGGTGCAACAAATCTAATGTGGATTATCACTGATGCCTTCAAGGATTCTCAACTGATATGCATTTGGTTAGGTTTAAGTGAATTTAGGGGAGCCCTTTCTCCTTGCATAGCCACTCCCAAGAATGCCTGATTCATGGAGAAAATAATTTCCTCATGAAACTCATCACAAAATGTGAAAATATTTCTGTTTTTGGATTTAAACAATCAATTTATCTTCACATTGTTTCACCTTTCTAAGTCTATTAGGGCTCCTGAATGTATGGTTTATGATTATTTATCCTAGGTAAGGTTTCAATTGAAACGTGTGCACCACCTTTGTAGATAATAATCTGAACTAATAATCTGAACTACTATTTTCAAAATTGAAATTTTGCACTTAACCACAATATTTTAAACAGAAAGACTATAAAATCCTTTTCTTGATATGGTACAACTTTTAGAAAGAAGTTAGCAAGCCAGCTTAAGGAGAAGGAAATTGAAGAATAAAGATATTTTTTACATAGAATTCTGGTTCAGGAAAAAGTTATAGAAATGCGTTCTATAAATTAATTTTTGTGTAGTACAGAACTATAGGATTTGTGTTAAACTTTAAAAAGGGATAATTAAAATACTGATTATAATTATCATAGTCATAATTAGTAGTCTCCATCCAAAGCTATGATGGATTGAAGATAATGATATTGATCCATGGATAGTCATGTTGCCAATCTTTTAGTAAGAAACTGGGAAAGGGGGAAAACAGTAAAAAATGTGAATACCTGAATAACTTCTCAAAGATATCACAACTATTTACTTACCATCAAGGTCTAGAACAAGTTCAGTGTTATGATCAATGCACTGCACAAAAAACATGTCTACAAGTCCTTCAAGCTCACGTCCAAGGTCAAATTCTGCCTCCTCTAGTATTAGTTTGCCTGATTCAACCTGTACACATTATGTACATTACATGAGAGAATGAAATGAAACATGAAATCCTTTTTTCTTAAGATATCACTTCTGACAACAATTATTCATTTGAAAATTCTAAAGATAACATAAGATATAATTTTTCAAAGAAACAAAAAACAATATCAAAGATGCATCTATGGAAATCAAGAAAACACTAAACGATCATAGAAGGATACAGTGGGATATCATATGCCAGACAACGATGCATATTACATATTAAGATGGAATTCATCCATGGAAATTGAGAAAACACTGAAAGATCATAGTAGGTTACAGTGGGATATCGTATGCCAGACAACCATGTATTCAAAGCATGGCTCAGTTATCAAGGGTTAGACAGAAGAACAAGAAGGCCTTCTCTAACACGTGTATTCAAAATTCAGATTTATTTCAAATACAGTTTTTCTGCTCAAATAAGAATTTTAACGAAAAAAATATCTAAGGTGAAATTTCCAATAAAATTTATCCTCGGTTTTTTTAAATGTCAATGATTTACAACTTATGTAAGGATTTTCAACAAAAATGGACACAAAATAATATTTAGCTGTTTTTATGGTAGCCCCTACTTATCAGAACATATGGTCAAGACAGTTTGGCAGGTTTTCCTTATTTTAAAAAAAAAAATCAGTAGTGAAATAAAAGGAACAAAATTAATGGAGTACAGTATTTACAAAATTTACAGATAATGCTTTAAGAAGAAAAAATCTGGTCCTATTGTCATCTCAATCAGACATCCAAACTCCTTGGTCTTCTAACCTAGTATATAATGAAAAAACTCACCAAAAAGGCAACTGATGAAGAAGATAAAAATATTAAGTCTTCAAAATCCTGGTCCACTAAAATTTCAAGAAAACAGAAAAATACAATAAGATAAAGAAGGAATGGAAGAAGCTTTTTAATTGTTTCTAGGCTACCTATATTAATGCTAGTAAGAGTTAGGAACAAGGTCAGGATAATGAGGCTCTACTGTTTCTTTGTTAAAATCTCACAACCCTTCTTAGTTACTGTTAGATTCATAATACTTATAACTTTGTTCTGCAAGTCACCTAAACTAAAACTTGCTAATTTAATAAGAATCGACAAGTCCCTGTGAAATCCAATAGTGTTCACAAAATGCGACTTGGAATGATTGAAATTTAAAAGGTAGAAAGAGTTCTGGAAAACATTGAATTGAAATTGCATCTAATGTTAGTGTTTTAGAGGGGATTTATCCAATTTCATCAACAAACTTTCCTCAAAAATGGTATCTAAGTGATATATCACCAATGATTGAATGGTTCTCAACAATTCTTGGACAAGGGAGAACAAGTTTTAACCAATAGATCAGAATCATTTCTCACCATTGGATTGGACCGCACCACTTTTAGTTGATTTAAAGGCAATTTGTTACATTGTCACCAATCAGCCTACCTCAAAGACTTTATCTCAACTCTTGATAACATTACTCTACGAAATGAATAAGAGATTATTCTTAGCAAACCAAATAGTTTCATGAGTTCAATGACTGTCAAAGACAAACCTGCAATACCAAAAAACTAAACCTAGATCATTGAGAATTAGGTTTTGATAGATTCTTGGCTTTGATTTCAATGGTTTCCTATTGTAGAAGTGAACCTGGAACTGGGGTTTGTGGCAATAATTTCACCTATTCAAGGGAGAGGAAAACAAAAATCTTAGTTCAATACTGCAAGTAGAAACTAGAAACTCGATTATTATATTTTTTTACTGATTCTTATGTTTTTTAATGATTTTTGGAGATTATAGTGGGAGAATTATGGAGGTGCCACAACAAATCTTCAAAAGCTAGACATTACTATTCTGTCCTAGCCATGTAGCATTCTTGTGTGTGAATACAATTGGAGCTTATTTGAAAGCATTGACATGAAGAAGAGAAACAAGTTGAAGAAGGAGCACCTTAATGATCTCGTCTTCGTTTTGCACATGTAATGTCCCAATTTTTTAGTTGTCATCGATTTAATGGATTCAATCTATCATTGGGTCCTTGTAGGCTGTGTTAAGATTATAGCTACAGTCGGATTGATTTAATCATGTTGATATAATATATCATATATATATATTATAATTATACTACATATATAATATTATAAATATATTATATTATATATAATATATATTGACTAATAATGATTAATCATAGAGACATGTCTCCTACTCCTATATTTATAAGAGATTGGGATATGCATTTGGAACATACCTATAACAATGGCAGTATAATTACATTTGCAAAAACTGATCCATGTTACTCAACATGGTATTAGAGCCATATTGGAAATGTAAGAACATGAGACACAATACAGATACATACATATAAAATAGTTATGGGAAAAGGTGTTGAATCTCTTCAAGAAAATGCCAGAGAAAAATGTTGTATTATGGACTGCAATGATTGCTGGACTCGTTTGCAACAAGAGGTTTGATGAGGCCCTAAAGCTAACTTTTATGTCATTCTTCCAGCAATACCAAACAAGAGGATGAATAAGGAAATCAGAAACATTAATAGGAAATTCAACTTAACTCTGTGCAATAATTGAATTTGCATCAAATAGTAGCAAAAAGTATTATGGCACGATTATGATACCAAAGACAACAATGAACATATATATGCCATGTTTAATAATTCTTGAAGGCGCTAATACGATTATCTTAAAAACATCATTTTCTAGATAATGACACCTAAACTATACTAAGATCATCGACGGAGAATGTGGTTTCATTCAATCATATAATTATTTTTAACAAGAGGTTGTAATAAGCCTAAAAGGAGCATTAATAAGAATTCATTCATATTAGACAATTTGAGAAGTCGAATAAGTTGTGTAAACATATATTAATATTATATATGGTTATGAGTATAAGACGTGTCATCAGAGTGTATCCTAATAATGCACTTCATCATATTGTATTTCAAAAGAACATCAAATCTATTGTGTGCTAGGTGACTGTGAGGATGAATAAAAGTGGCAATTTCGTTGTTGGGATGAATAAAAGTGTTTGCGAAATTTTCTCATCCTCAAATCATCAACTCGATCCCCAGAAGGATAAGGATAGACTGCACTATTTAAATCGATGAGTATGTTTACAATCTCTGAGGGGCAAACAACAGAGATTCCACGAATACAGATCTATGCAGAATGACCAAGTCTTGTCGTTAACTATTAGCACATCTCCTAAGTATTCTGGCAGGAAGAAAAAAAAAGCATAAGATGAGACATGATGATGTTCATCGAAGAAATTTTCAAACTTTCAAAGACTTCCGATAAATTGTAGCATAAGAAAAAGACTCCGAAGGTAGCTAGAGAGATGGCAGTAGAAGTGAATGCAGAGGTGACAGGACCAGAGCTACAGGTAGTAGATCCCACCCATATTGAAATGAATCGAGGAGAGGGACGAACAAATAAAGGAGGCAAGTGGCTGGCAGAACTGACTATTGGATACTATCAAAATAAATGAGCAAGATCTACAAAGTCCTTTCCAATATTATTCGTATTTGCATCAAGCGGTTTGTATATTTGCTTGTTCAATGACTGACATTCCATTACAATTGTAATGCTCATTATATTTGTCCAGAGTATATCTGCCTTGGTCCTTGAAATTGGTGTAGTGATTTTTCATACTTCCATGTTTGATCATGTTTTGTACATTAAGCTGGCATTTTATCTCTTGCTTGCACTGGATAAAATCTAAGAATATGTGGGGTTTGTCTATTTCCTTGTCTTTTAACTTGGCTTGTGGCTTGTGCACTATGCTTATATCATTGAAGGGGTTTTGATGTCTTACCTCAAAGTGTGTGTGGGTTCGAGTGGAGTCAAATTTTCAGTCATCATCCCCTTCATTTGGCCATGGTCATTTGTAATAAAATCAAGGTGGTTGTATCAAATTTGGCATTTGTAGCAGATTTCACATAGATAAAATGCATCCGTCATTACTATTTCAGCACAAGTGAGGATATTAAATGAAACTGGATTACTTTAAGTCAAAGTTACGAGAATCGGAATTGTATCGGAATCGGCACGGCCGAATCGAATCGTGAATCGGTGATGAATCAACAAATTTGAAAAAACCCTTTAAATGTAGAAATTTTAACAATTTAAGACTTATTTCATGCACCCTTTATTGAATATAACTTAAACACACTATAACATCATCAAATA
Organism: Cupressus sempervirens; assembly: GCA_028749045.1. Lineage (NCBI taxonomy): Eukaryota > Viridiplantae > Streptophyta > Pinopsida > Cupressales > Cupressaceae > Cupressus > Cupressus sempervirens. Next base: position 235,736,970 of record CM053793.1, read on the forward strand.
GAAGTTAAAACTTAACATACAGAAACATGGAAGTTCGTGTTTACCGCGTGGGGTAAAGAGTTTTTATAAGACAACTGCCTTAGTTATTATAACACAGCTTCACATCCAACACCTACTCCAAGTGCTTCAAAGTGTATCACCCCTCTCGAAACGCTTGCTCTGTTGTTCTCTCCACCACAGTCACTCCATGCCTGTAGCAGCTTCAGGTCTCATCAACTGGTCAGATTTCCCACGACTAATAACTGCTGCGACTGGGGGTCTAGGGGGCAGTGCCCCCAACGGGGTTGAGGGGCAGCGCCCTCGCAGGGTCCTGGGTCAGAGCCCCAGGTGCACTCCCTGTCATGATACAGGGCGGGGTCAAAGGGCAGCGCCCCTGCCGCCAAGACCAAATTAGCACTCTGAAACCCACACAAAACTACATGGAACACAGTATTTTTGTGATTTTCTTCTGATCCCACACTCTTTTTGGGAACCGCTGATGTTTTACTACCTGATTATGTCTTTCCCTTCCCTTGGGCATTGTCCGTTATGCATTCTAAACATTTTTTATTTGTCGTTGTTTTTTTCTTTTTTTTTGAACCTATGGTTCTTTTCTCTTCTTCTCTCTCACTTTTCCTCTCTTCTACTCATGCTTAACAATTAGAAGGCCCGTTAGGGTTATAACAAAGAGGAAAGGTAAAAAAGAAAGCAAAAAAAAAAAAAGTGCATTTTTTATTATTTCCAACTAAACATGCTTGCCGCCTCTAGCCGATTCACGTGGCCAATTTTGGCGATTTTTGGAGTGAATCGCCGATACTAGCGATTCAACCGATGAAATCACCGATCACGATTTCTGACACCAAAAAAATCGGGGTGCATGAATTTGATCGCTGAATTGGCAATTCACACGATTTCAATGCGATTCTCGGAACTATGCTTTAAGTAGAGTGGTGAGTGGTACAAAGTAATAACACACTGACAGTAATATTGGCATTGGTGAGAGTAAGCTTCTCCACCATGTAAAATGTTTGGGGAGGGCCATTATGGATGACAATATTCCTTTCATGTGGAGAATACAACCTCTTCAATTATGAGGGAAAATTTCTCATTTATAGAAGAAAACATATATAAAGGATGGGAGGGAAAATGTGAGAAAATAATCAATTATTTCTTATTACATATTCATTCTTCTTGGATTTCTCAAGTGACCACTTGCTTTTGGAAATTCAAGTTGCATATATTTAAAGAAATCTGAAATCAAGAAAAGAACAATGACCTTCTATGACAGAGTGTGATGTGGAACAATGTATTAGAAGATATGTCTAACTAATAAAAAATTATATACTCTGAAAATTACATCATATGATGTGTTTGTCAGCTAGAGATAACTCGACCCAATCACTTCTATTGCGTCCTCTCATAAGTGCAAATAAACTACAGTTCTGAGTTCTATTATACAAAAAGAAGTTTTCCCTATTTGATGTGATGCAAAATTGTTCAATGATATAAGAGTGGGAATTTACATTATGGGAGGGGAATAATAACAAATGTTCCATTCCCACTTGAGCTATCTTTAGAAAGGATATGTTTCATTCTCAAATGTCTATGGACCCTTATGCACAGATAAGTATTTATTATCATTGAGTATTACATTTATCTACTCATTATAGTCTCTCTCTTATTTGTAATTCTATATATACTATAAGAGTTATTTGCCTTGATCTTTTCCTTTAAGTCTGAGGATGATGTTCTTGCAAGAAAAGAATCTTGGTACTTTACCAAATATTGTGCAAACTCAATCTTATGGCAGCAGCTCTAAAGAAGTCGTGATCTAGAATTCATTAGTCATCTTGAAGCAAATATCTTTGATGATTGGGATTATGTTTATCCTCCTACATTAAGAGGGAGTATGACACTTCTTCAAAGGCAACACAGGAGCTTAGAAGATTAATACTCAGAGGGAGTCTAGAAATACATGTGTGTAACTACATGATTTTGATAGGCCTACTCTTGAGTGCATCATGAGGAAGTGTTGACTTATCACCAGAAAACCAAAAGATTGATATCAGAATCAGAGTGAGTTCGACAGGCATCCTTGGGTGAAAAGAGCTTATAGGAAGTAACTAGAGGACTTATCTTCCCAAGATCATTGTTCAGAGGGAGAATTTTTAAGGTGCAATCCTTTGTAAATGATATCTTCTCTATGAGGAGAAGTTCTAAGTAATTCCTTGGAGTGCATTCTTCTCTGTGAGGGAGAATTGAGGTGAAAGCATTTATACCACCCTCTGACTTGGTTCATGGTGGTTACTATTTTGCATATGATATGTAATGAAGGTGACAATCTTTCATTGACATATATAAATAGAAGATAATCATTGGAAGATGACAATCTTATAAATGGTAGACCTGTTATCATGACAGACTTCAAGCTAAAAGATTTTGTGTGAATCAGTGAATTGAATTAGCAATAAAGGGTTTATGAAATAAATTACTAAATTTCAAGGGTTTTTTAAATTTGCCGATTCATGGCCGATCCGTGGCTGATTCCTGGCCTATTCACGATTCGATTCACACTTGTTGATTCCAATTCTCGTTACTTTGGCTGAAAGTCATGATAATGAATGTATCATAACAGACTTCATTAAGTTGTTGTCATAGGTAGATTAAATTTTTGCAATTGTGTTATGAAAGGTGACGATTTGATCATATGTGTGAGGTCACTATTGTAAGTTGACGACTTTATCAATAGTTGATCTATCTCCTAACACCAAAATGTGTTGGAGCAAGTGTTATCATGGTTCTTCGGGCTGGATTTTGCCTAACACCTTGATAACCAACTTATCATGGTTCTTCGGACCAAATTTTGTTGGACACCTTGATAATCAACTCATCATGGTTCTTTGAGCCAAATCTTGTCAAACACCATGAAAATCAATTGTTATGACTCTTCGGGCCGGATCTTGCCAAACACCATAACTTAAATCTATCTCAGACCACACTTAAAGTGGTGTTCAAATCTTGTATTATAATTGCTTCAATTCTCTTTTTGCTAAAGAGGGAGTGTTTAGAAATTTAGCCTTATAGTGAATTGAAGCCAATTCCATATATATATATATATATATATATATATATATATTTGTCTGTGTGTGTGTTGATGGATTTATGCTAATATCCTTAAATATGCCATTCCAGGAATATCAACAGTGAGATGATATATCTCCATATGCTTGAGAGCATAGTGTTCCATAACAAATCCTCCCAATCTAAGAGGGAGTGTTAAGATTATAGCTACAATCGGATTGATTTAATCATGTTGATATAATATATCATATATATATTATAATTATACTATATATATAAAAAATATTATAAAAATATTATATTATATATATATGTATATATATATTATATTATATAATATATAAATATTATGCATATATATTATATATAATACACATGTTATATTGTGATTTATATTGTTAAATATATTAACTAATAATGATTAATCATAGACATGAGACATGTCTCCTCTTATATTGATAAGAGATTGAGATCTACATTTGGAACATACCTATAACAATGGCAGTATAATTATATTTGCATAAAACGATCCATGTTACTCAACAGGCTGATACTGCTGTTTAGAGGACCTTGTTGTGGAGTTATTAGGCTCTCCAATGGCCAGTGGTGAGTTTTAGCTCTGTTTTGAGGGACTTTATATTTATAGTAAGTTAATAGATGGTTTCGATGAGCTCAAAGGAGTTAGAGGAATTGAGTGATACTCTCAGTTTTTATTTCTAGCTTTTGGTTTGGGCTCTAAGAATCTTGGAGGGTGTCTATTTTTAGTAAGTCACCCCCACCAAGTTCATTCATCATCTTTCTTCATCAAGATCACTCATGTGTTGTTAAATTTCGATTATGATGCTTCTTTAGTCATTTTTGCAAGATAGGTGAATTATTTTGATGTGATCAAAAAAGTAGTTGATAATCAAAATACGCACTTAGTGGATCTCAGTATTGGAAATAGATTTTGTGTATTATTACAAGGTCATTATGGACCTGTTTATGCAGCAAACTTTAGTCTTGAAGATAAATACACTTCACCTACACTTGCTGATAATATAGTTTGATTATGGGAATTCCAAACTAGATGCAAATCTTGTTTGCTACCAAGAACACATTAAATGTTATATGTTTGAACATTTAGAATACACAGAGATGTAAGTGATAAAATTCAAAATGATTGAAAGATGACCTTATCACCATTGATAACTATGACGAACTTTAGGTGATTAAGTTAATGGGAAATTCCTAAAGGATTCTTATCTCAAATATACTAGTATTTCCAAACCCAACAAAATCATAGACAAAGTCTATGATATGTAGCTATGAAGTCGATCTGTTATCCATTCTATTTCACACTTTACATTGCAAATAAAACCTTCATGATGGGATTGACATCACTTAATTTCTTGAGGCAAATATTGAATCAAGCATGTCTACATCCAAACACATTTGCAAATTGGGAAATCTCTGCCAATCCCAAGGACGACTCCATTCCAAATTTTGGGTGATTTTATGCTTCTACATATATGTTTCTAGGAAATATTTTGACAGATGCCAAGAGGTGTGCATGGTGTGCTTTTGGGAGGAAGGAATTGTGGCTACTGCCAATATTCATGCTCTTACTACAAATTGAGAATAAGATCATGGGTGTGCTATCAATCTCAAACTTCTTTTGTCTGAAAGACTAAATGTATAAGTGGCTCAAGGGTGTATGCTGTGTGGATTTCTCTGCCCAACCTAACATATGAAATAAGTTGTTGCTCATACTATTTCCACATACTGTTCTACCAAATTAGTGGTTTGAAGATTGTCTGAAGATGCTATGAAGGTCATGCCTCACAACCTGCACGATTTCTAAATGTGCCTTTACTTAATATTACCGTTGAAGCCCTTGTGTCAACGTTTCCTTGTTGACATTCTGAGGAATCAATATATTCAAGGTGATGATCAAATTATAAGGATAACTTCTCTTGTAAAACGATTACATACTTCATTGCGCCAACAAACTATTCTTCTAATATTATTTATTTCTGAGAGCCAACAACGGAGAGCAAGATACATTGGATAAAAAATGATAATCGTTGCAATATAACCATTACCTTTTGATCAATGGCAACAAGTTGTAATTACTATAGACAAACATGCTATGGTGATAATTAATTACTTGGTTTTATATTTACGAGAAATTACATGTATTGGAATGACCATACTCATCGGTGGGTATAAATAGAAGATGGTCTTTTGAAAGACATAAGAAAGAAAAAGAAGCAATATAAACATTATAAGAGATATTCAGTTTTTGTAAGGTGGAAAATGAATCATAAAGAATGACTTGTATTATAAATCAATATATTGCATTTAATGATAAATAAAAGATTTTTTGTTTGAATTTATTCAAGGCAGAGAGTATAAAATAAAATTTTGATTTGTCCTTTATGATTAATAAGGCAATTATTAAATTATTTCCAACAAACCTTATGCATTGGATTTTTCATTGCATTCTTTGTTTGATTATCAAGGATAGGTATTTCCTCATCTTTGTCTAATTGGGCTTCCCATCTAAGAAGTTATATTTCTTTTGGACTACATCGAATTGCATATAAGAATTATCTTTTGCATCAGAGTACAGGAGTAATTGATGATATTTTAAATATATATTGTCTCATAAAGTTGTACAAAATAGTCATTATTGTAATTGACTCTATTGCCCAAATAAACAAGGCACTAGTCTTTCAAATCATTGAAATGATTATTAGGTTCATACTTGAAGTCAATAGTTCTTTTTCGTATCACCTCCTTACAAGCATCAACTCAGTTATTACATAAACATTCAATCATATCAAGCATTCGCATAATTCTATTTTGGACAAGTTTTAAAGATCTTGCCAAGTTATAATTCACAAGGTTTAAATTCGCTATAGAAAAGCATTGAACCAAATAATTAGGATTTAAGGTAAAGGTTCAGCTGCCTAGGTTTAGCAAAGCTTGAAGTGCAGGGGGATTAAAGTTATTCCCATTCATTGGCCAAAACTAATTGGGTAATCCTATTGGAGAACTGGCAAAACTCTTGGATTTCCAATTTGTGGTTTTGGGAACCAACACGAGACAATGGAAGAAAAAAGATTTGAATTTTTTTTCGCATTATAACCCCTTAATATGCATACAAAGTAGAAAAAAGTATTCAAAACTTCTTTAAAAACTTTTTAGAGATTTGAAATTTTAATGAAAATCTTGAAAAAATCATTAAAAACAAAAACAAAATGAAGATTCACTCACCCTTGTCCACTAAATCTGCCTTCCCAAAGATTCCTAAGTCATTGTTGTGGGTATTAGACCTCTATAGAGTTCACCTTTGAAGAAAAATAATATGATGTATAACAAATCAAAATTGGTTAAATTCTCGACAGATGAAAGAATGATCATCAAATGACCAAATGCATGCTTTATCATTTAAATTAGAGTTTTTACATTTTTTTAGGTTAAATAAATTAATGAAAAATGATACATGGGGACTGTTTTTGGGCACAGACAGCCTTGGGTGCCTATAGGTTCCACCGGAATCTAGCCAAATTCCTCACAAGTGGTTGGATTCCTTGTGTGCAAAATCAGCACCGGAACAGTTCCATAATCAGAATCCAGGCCTATATATAGGTTTCCGGTAGCTTAGTTTTTCTTATTTGGTATTTTCACTACTTGTGATAAACATTGATTTAAATGACATGAAGAGGTAATGCTTTCATCAAATTCACCCAAGACTTGCACCAAGCCTCGTGATATAAAGAACTAAATGCATTGCATGTGATATTTCAGCTAATTTCAACAATTTGTAATACTTGGGGGGATTTGATATAGGGCTCCACTATGAAAGCCCCAATATTTTTCCCATAGGACCACCACTGATCCAAACATTTGTCTCCATTTCAATTTACTTGAGGAGCATTCTTAAGACTTTCTTTACATTTTGTTTATCAAATGTTTTAAACTTGTAATGTCCCCAATTTCGTTGGCATTAGAGTTTCAAGGATTAGCCTATTATTGTGATCCTCATAGGCTAATTATTGTGGATAGAGAGTCTTTTGTGACAGTGGCAGTGGCTTGGCTTGGGGGGGTCTTATCTTCTCCACATCTCAGTACGCTACAAGTTGGTCTTCGTTTGGCTCAAATCGGACTTCGTTTGGGCTTAGTTTTGTTTACTTACTATTTGTGGTAAGTTGGTGTTGATTGAGATGAACCCTTTCTATTTTTGGAAAGTGCATTTGGTCACATGGAGAAATAATAGGTATGACTCTTATTTCAGACGACATATTTAAATGATGAGTATTTTGGGAGTTATTATATTTTTAGTGGCCAAACTATTATTAATTATTAAACGGCTTATTATAAAGTTATTATCTAACTTTATAATTTCACTTTACTTGAGAGTTGAGTTATCATTGGAAAGTGTTATTTATTAATTAGTTAAGTCAAGTCAAGTGAGAGAATCTAATGGAAGCTTCTAATTAATGTTGTGTGGAGAAGCTTCTTGAGTGAAGTTACTTTATGGCAACAAAATGGAAATTGGAGGTTATAAATACAAGCCCATTTGTTGAGGAAAGCATGCTTGAATACATATTTGCTTTTGTTGCCATTGTGGCTCTTTCCTGAGTTCTGATTTCTTTGCCCTTGCTGTGGCATGAGGGTTAATTCTGAGTAGCGGCAATTCAAAGCCGAGGTATTGCGAATTGGATTTCTCAGAATTATTAATCTTCCATTTCTGTGTTACTGTTGCCTGCTTTGGAAGAAGTCTTTGTGCTGGGAATTTTTGTCTTGCTGAAAGATTGAATTCTGAAGGGTTTGATTTGAGGATCCAGTAGTCTGAGATCTGCAATTAAGCTACTGCTGAGATATAGTAGATTATTTGAATTTGTCAATTTCAAATTATGGTGTCTTCTTTCTGTATGTGTTGTTGCCAGAAGATGTTAAAGATCTGGCAGAAATTAACAATAGTAACTACTGCATATTACATCTCATCCTGGGGCTCATATCTTTGTTATTGTGAGCAAATTGCTGCTGCAAATTAAGGCGACTTTTAGTACGGGATTGTCTCTGCCTTGATGTCAAGAAATCTGGTTTTTGGCAAGGGTTTTATCTGCTGCAGATTGCTACTGTGCATTTGCTTTTAGAGTATCTCAGGGCTGTCAACCTGGGTGACTATCTGTGTGGAGGATGATTGCATTTCTTGTGAGGGCAGATTTCCCTATCAGGTTACTAGATGCTACAACCGACGCTAGTACATACGTTGCCACTGCCTGGACGTTGCTGCTAGAAAATTGTTCCATTTATTATCAGTCAATCTGTGTGTGGAGGCACTGCAAGATTGGGACACACATGAAAATATGGGAAAGGGATACTCACATGTTTATTTTACCGTGCAAGCTAGATTGAGCAGGTCTCTTCAAACTATAGTGGGCTCTTGTACAAACTGACTGGTTAGGAGCAGTGACAGGTTCATCTTTAATCATAATTTAATGCAACATTGATTGGTTTTCAAATTTGCAAGTCAATATAAATTTATGAGTGTGCATCTGCTGTTAATAATTACAATTCCTGGGCTGCAATTCGTTAAAGGCTGGATAATCTAGTGGCATACTGTCATTTACATTACCTTCAGCATTTGTCTCTATACATATATTTATTCGACACAAATAAAAACTTGATTCATGTTAGCATTTCTAATTACATTGCAGGAAAGTTTGTTTGACTAGTGTTTGGCAAAATGCCAAACATCTGATTAGTGTTAAGAATTGGTGAAATTGGAATTGTTTATAACCATACTGAGGGTTTTTACAAAACTCTAGACAAATACTTCTCAAAAAATTGGAAAAGTTTAACAATGATAATCCAAAACAATAATATGTACTCAAAACCTGATTTTCACAGAAGATAATTTAGGAAAGTAAATAGAAAGAAGAAAGAGCTAGCATTAATGTCTAAAAATGATCAAAGTCATATGTGGGACAGGAATACATTTCCAGTTTTTTCATACTCACACAAGAGGAAAAATGTGAAAACAAAGAACATAGAATTGATTATGACTTATTATAAGCATATGTTCATCTGAAAAAATAAACCATCACCACTGAAGTCGTTGCCACAGTCCTGATGGTTTAGAAAACAACAATGTATGTACAGATTTATTTGGGATATAAAGACATTACATATACAAATGTTCAAATCAAATATATAGTCCTTGGTTCAAAAACTATGGTTTTGTTAAGGGAAAGACGTGTTACGATTCTTGTAGCACCACACAAGATAGAACCAATAATCTGTACATTTTCTCCAACATATACATCATGAAGTTGAAGCATATATCTCTAAACAAAATTAGAATGTCAAGACAATTTCAACATATGTACTCTACAAACCTTTAATTGTCTTGATTAGAAATATAGATATAATGGTGGATCCCCTTTCCATTTTTACCTTTGGTCAGATTGGAGAGAAACTGGCAAAAAATTAATCACAGATATTTATACCTTGCTCAGGTCTAAGATGTTGTTCAGCAATCGAAGCAAAGCTGTAGAGCAACGACGAATCTGTGAAATCATAGATATTTGCTCAGTGGTGAGGTATTCATCACAAAGCAAGATGTCCAAAAGCCCAATCACTGCAGCCATTGGTGTTCGAAGTTCATGACTGTAATAGCAGAAAAGAATCAATTATATATCCTTCATGAAGAACATTTTTTGTCAAATGAACTGATTTGTTAAGGAATTATTTAATTAAACTCATCATGAAGACAACAGAAGCAGCCCAACAAAAGCTGCAAAAAAAATACTTTAAAGGAATCCCGCAAAATTGTCAACCTATAAGCCAAATACATGTTAATGATAAACTCTACAGCAACAGAGACCATTCTGAATGCAGCTTTATCCCCAGGAATCTGATGACTGTTTAACAGGAAAAGAATATATAGTAATCCACTGGCTATTGTAAAGCTACACAAGGAAAAACAATCTCAATCTGGTGTAAACGTGCCCGGGCAAAGTACAAATGTGATAATTTGAGTTATTCCTTTTGGAGGTATAACTTTGATTTTGCTGAAGCAGAAGACCCAAGTTTTGTGTTTGAACAGAGGAATTTTGTATTACCTAGTTACAAGCAAAAACACCAGCTAAGATAAGCCAAGAAGTTATACAACACATTTCCTGAAAATTTGCAGGAGCAAAAAGACAATACCTAATCTTTTTAGTGGCTTACCATGGCCATGGTCACATGCTACAATTGGTTCCATAAATCAGAGATTATTTGATTGGAAAGAGACTCTGAATCAGAACTAGCAAGTAGAAATTTAGTATTATGGAAAGTAAGTTATTAAAATTAAACCAGAAAAAGATATAAAAAATATCAGAAATAGGAATAAGCATCTGACACACTATTACTGTAGAATAGCACATAGAAAAGAGTTCCTTAATAATAGATAAGAATACAAGTAAAAAGAATACACAATAGACACCTAAAGATGTGTCCAAAATTAAGTAGGAAAGACCTGACAGAGGTACATGAGCTGAACAACACACAAAAACCATCTCTACAATCAGATAAAGCAGTAAACCTCAGCTAACAAACTAAAAATGAATATGGTCATTCAATATAAAAATACATAGTGAGGACACATACACATATATGCTCTAATCATTAGATGTTGTCTAATGTAAATTGAAATTACTTCCAATCAAGCTAAGAGCATAACATAAGCAAGAACATTGAATGTCACGCTAGAGTTAATTTCAAAATCCTACCTTCTCACCTATGTCATCTTGAAGAGAGTTAGGAGAAGCATAGTAGTAAATCCCTCTAAACATAATCTAAATGATTATCCCAACATTAGTAGCATAGAAACATAAAAAAAAACTTATGCCTAAAAGAGGTCTCTCAAAACTAGTCTGTGTGAACCATCTTCATACAAACATTTGGTCCACGGGTATTACGACAACATTGAATGTTTGCCCCAACCAGGATCTAGTAATTACCCAAATTTCTTTCATCAGTTCTTCTTTCTCCCAAAAATCATACCAAAAACATCTCTAATATTAAGCTCTTCCTAAAACTAGTTCATCACACTTTCTAAAGATCGAAAACCAAATGAAATAATATTTTTCCTGGTGTTAATGATAAGGCCTAATTTATGACGTTGATAATTGTTAAGCTACTAACATCCTTCGCAACATCCCTTGTTAGGTTGACTTTGATAATTGTTAAGCTACTAATATCCTTCACAACATCCCTTGCTAGGTTCTCAATGTCCAAATTATTTCAAACATATAGATTCTCAACCTTCTTGTTCTCAACATCCAAGGTTGAAAATCTAGATGTTTGTGTTGATCTCAGAATGGGTTTGACAATTGAGTGTCAACACACTTAAGCTATTTGCTAAGTTCATGCCGAGCTAGCAATATATGCCAAGTATAATATATACAAGTGCCGAGTTGCAATAGGTGCCGAGTCAGAAATATAGTAAGTGCTGAGTCACTCAAGTGTTGAGCAAACAGACAGTGCCGAGCAAGTTTAAAGTGCCGAGTGAACAATAGATGCCGAGCAAGTTCAAGTGCCGAACATCAGTATTTAATCAGTGCCAAGCAACACAGAATTGACATAAGAGTTTTTGAAGGCACAAACAATTATGTAAACCGTTTGCATGCCAACTCATGGAGAGATCTCGAAGCTTAGAGATAAGATCGAATCTATTTGGATTCCCTATGTGATCTACATGCAGCCAATTAGAAAATGGAGGGAATTGAGAGGGAAAGTTGGATGAATCTTAAACGTAGATTCATACCTAACCCTAAGCCACCAAAGTCTTTTTAAAGGGAGACGAAGCCCCATAATTCAGTGTGTATGAGAGAGCATTAGAGAATGCATGCGAGAAGGTGATGATAGTAGTGAAAGGGGTGAATTGATCAGCATACAATCGAGGTGACTTAGAAGAAGCACTGAATTGCAGAATCAGTTAGCAAAACAGAGGATCAAGGTTACAACAGTTTCATATCAGATCAGAGAGGATCGAGATGAACTGAATTGGGATCTAAAATCAGCAATACAAGATTGTAAGTGTATTAGATCAAACATTCTACTGTACTTTCTAACAACTGTATCAGCAGGATGAAATCCTTGTATCAAGGTTGACTTAATAGTCATAGAGAAATCCTTTAATAGGGTGGCATTCCAAGTGAGTGTTCTAAAGTACTTTAGCCAGGCACACTTCTAACAGGGTGTTAAAATCCTTTAACAAGGTAGGATCTAACAATCCTTTGTAAGCCTTTAACAAGCAAGGCCTTTCACAAGCAGATCATGAGGCAGATCATGAGAATGGTCAAATCATCTAATCTTAACAGGTGAACTTTATTGCTACAGTAGTGAAGAATTGTGGGTGTCATCCCCACCCCAGTTTTACCTTCTCATTGGAGGGTTTCTAGGTAATCATATATGGTGTCAAGTGTTTATGCGGATGCATTTACTTTACAAGTTACTTCAATATGTTTATGCATGCAATGTTTTAAAGTTAAAATTTTTATTAGTTAGTGTTTAGTACTTCTGATTCAACCCCCCCCCCCCCCCCTTCTCAGAAGTATACATTTCCCATTTGTACTCCCAACAGTTTGGAATAATCTAGATGTTTTTATGAAAGTGAAAGTGGAATGATGTCCTTTCAATCTTGCTCCTCCTTTGCACGCATTGCCACAAAGTTTCAAAAAGAACTTTCCCAAGTTCTATAGAGATGGGAAACAACACCCTAATGAACACATCAAAGCGTATTACATTGCATGTGGCATGTTGGGCATTGAACATTGGGACAATTTTGTAAGGCTCTTCATAGAGACCTGACAAGGAATTGCGGACAATTGGTTCTAAAATTTGGTTGCTAGAGAAATCACTGATTGGGGTTCATTGCAGACTCAGCTTGAAGCACAAGATGCTTTGCTTTGCTTGCTCAACTTACTCAAATGAAGAAGGATGTGCATGAAGGTGTGAGGGAATTTATTACCAAATTCAACAAATTGGCAAACTCATTGTGTGAGCAGTTGGCAAAGGTATCTACTACTCATACATTTTATATGAATTCATATCTTGTATACATTGCTACATCTTTTTGGACATTGTCAGGGTTATCCTATGAAGGAGACAAAAGTAGATTACCAATATCGATGTACTTCACTCAATTGCCCGTGGCCATAGGGAGACACCATTATCGTAGGTTTCAAGATGCTTTCTTTGGAAACTTCATGTCATTATTTGATAGAACACTTGAGAATATAAGGGTTTCGAAGAGAACATGGAGAGAGATAAATGAGTTTGGACGTATGTTTTTACAATTCTCGACTTTCACTTACATGAGAGTTGGCTGCTTTGATAATCATCCTTATATATTGAAGTTAGGAGATTTCCACAATCCATGAAGTATGCAGTTGTCTTTTTGGGACAAGATTGTGTATAAATTTTTAAACCATCACGTTTCAAATCATACTCCATGATCCATCATCAGGATGAGAGAGTGTAAGAATGTATTCTTACACTCTCTCATCCTTATGATGGACCATGGAGTATGATCCATTCTTACACTCTCTCATCCTGATGATGGATTATGGAGTATGATTCGAAACGTTGATGGTTAAAAATTTATGCACAATCTTGGCCCAGAAAGACAATTGCATCCTTATATATGTTGCAAAGATATCCAACTAATAAGATTGTCCTAATGGAATTGGGGAGGCAACTAATGCATGTGCATGCAAGACAATCTGCATCTCATAAGACTAGCTTTGCAATCTCAACTCAACATCCGTTGGTAATTGGCATGTATTCGCTAGCTTCTTCTGTAAATGCTGAAGCAATGGAAACTGAGTTGCAAGAAATAAACTAAAAATTTTAAAATCAAAGGGGATTTTTCTATCGAGGCATGAAGGACAAAATTGGGCGATCTTTCAGTCGTGTGCACCATATTGAAGATGTCTAGATAGATCTTCGTATAGATAAGGACATCAAAAGGATGGACTATTGTAGGATATCCCATGAATAGATCATTGATATGGATCTTACTAACATTCCAAAAGGAATTAAAGATGACAAAGACATACTAGATCTAGAGTATGAAGTGGCAAAAGTTGCATCTTGGGACCTACCCCCAATACAATGGTTATTAAAAGAAGAGTGATAACTGACAAGTTTCAATCAATCATGGCTAATACCCATGCTTCGCTCAAGCGTTATGGTATTAAGATGGGAAAATTTAAATCAGGGACAGATGATGATAAAATTGGCCTGTGGGTCAAAAATCAAAGGTCAGAGGTAAGAACAAAGATAATGCTTCCCCCTACGAGAACATAGTAAAGTTTAAGTTCAAATCAAAGGAAAAGGAACAAGAGGTGGTTCAGGAAATAGAAGATGATCAACAAGAATAGGAAGGATAGGTAGTTGGAACTCTTAGAGGTTCTAGTCACACGACCTACCTCTGTTGAAACTACACGAATTCATTCTTGTGGATGTATCTAATTTCATGATTGATGTTGATATTGACTCATTCTCTATAGTCTTCACTCCTACAACATCTCCTGCATCTTCTCAAGCTATTGAGCCTATTCAAGATACACCTTGTGAGAACTTGGCTAGTATTTTCTCCTATGGCTCTCATCAGTCAACCACAAATCCTTTTGTGGAAGGCCATTCTAGAGATTTTGACAATTTCATGGAAGAATCAATGTCTAATGTCACTACAAGGACTGCCCCTACTATTGTCCAAAATTGAAACACCAACTAATGTTCTACCACAGTATGTTCTGAACCCATCTCATCGCAGGCCGTAGTTGAAGATCTTGTCATTGTCCTATCTAAACTTCCTTTTTGCCTTAGTGTTTCTGCTCCTAAGAGAAAGAATCAAGAAGTCTTGCCAAATGACTTTGACTTTGAGCAATTGAAAACAGTTAAGACCAAGGGTGCCAAAAGAGCCAAAACATCAAGGGTTTCAATAAATAAAAACATAACCAAATATGTGGAGATAGTGAAACCTCTTATAGAGAAGCCTCGTGATATAACGTACAAGATCCACCTAGGAGTCGGAGTTGGCTTTGGAGATCAAAATTCAAATGTTCATATAGAGAACTATGTTTGTCATACAGTGGAAGGAGATCAGTCTATACGACTATATAGATGGTCAATCTATATAGTGTATGTATGACTAACCATATGGTGGAAGTGAGAATAGTTGTACAATATATGGTAGCAAGTATGCAAAGAAATGGTATGGTGAAGAGCCTAATCTCAAACAGTGACTAGATGTACAGTAAGATAAGAGATGTCATACAGGGGTGAGTAATGTGCGAACAAAGCTAGGCAAGGATTGGCTTGCAAGTCGTACGGCTAGCAGGCCGTACGCTCTTGTTGTGAAAGCCGTACGGTGCCAAAGATGGGCGAAAAGTATTGTGCCAAGGGAAAAATATGAATTCGGATGGACTTGTTGAATCCAGAAGTGGAAATTAGTGTAAGACCCACGATGTCAGATAGATATGATTCAACTCAACACCAAACACCTATAGGAAACTTACCAAATAGTGATTTGTAAACCAAGGAGAGAGATATATGAAATTTGTCACCAAAACATAGAAATAGATTCTTAGACAAAGATGGCACTACAGATGTGCCAGATCCGAAGCAAAGTAATATAGAGAATTACAATAGGGTGAGGGTTGATTCCCATAGGAATGGAACTAGCCAAGTATGGAAGATCTTCTACTACTTCCAAAATGGTGAACAATACTGAACTCCTACATGAATTCACAGTACAATAAAATAATCCAAGTTGCATACCTAAACAACTCAACTTGATAGACATATATACCCCTTCGAGGGAGAAACTACATGTCGGCAAAAGACAAGAAAAACACCTATGGAAATGATCAAAATAAAAATAGGTTTGAGAAACACTAAATCAACCAGTCCCATAAACAAAGGTTTAATATATTATTTATTTTATGACGAGAACAATACACGTTTACTATCCCAGATTTTGCTTTCCCTCAAGCAAATGCAATGTCAGATGCTGAAGAACTTGTTCACCTTCCCAAGTGGAGTCATCAAAGAGAAAATGCTTCCAGCATAGCAAGTATTCCTTTATGGTGCGATTTTGTTGTTTTCTCTCCTGTATGTCAAGGATTTGGACAGGTTCCAATATTAGCTTCCTGTCTTTGTTTAGAGGTGGCAGGTCAGTGGATACAGTGATGTTCTGCCCCACTGCTTTCTTTAGGCAAGATATATGGAAGACATTGTGAACCCAACTTCCCTCCGGTAGCTCAAGCTTGTAAGCAACTTTTCCTATGCATCGGGTTATGCAATACAGACTGTAAATTGTGGCCTTAGCTTTTCTTTGTCACCTACCTTTGGCGATGACTATTTGTATGGTTGAAGTTAAAAATATACCAAATTGCCAACCTCAAAGCTTCTCACTTTGATGTTTGTCTACATACATTTTTTGTTGATTTTGTGATTGTTGAAGGTTTTCCTTCAAGACCCTCAAAATGTCATGACCTTATAGCCAGTCCTTTACCCATGTACGATTGTCACCTAGAACCATATCCACTAATGAAGGGGGTTCATATTTGTAAAGTGCCTCGATAGGAGCGATTTTGGCCGACATGTAGTAAGTGGTGTTGTAGTAGTACTCCACGAGATGGAGCCATTTGACCCACACCCTTTGTTGTATCGAAACATAGTTGCTAAGTTACCCATCTCTCCAATTGTTCACAAGTTCTGCTTGTCCATCCGTCTAAGGGTGATAATTGGTACTTGGTGATAATTATGTCCTGGCCAACAGAAATAGTTCTATCTAAAAAGTGTTGAGGAAACAATTGTCCCTGTCACTTACTATGTTTTGTGGTACTTTGTGAAGGCAAAAAATCTCCCTAAAAAAAAAAATTTGTGGCTTGTGTAGCAAGGAACTCGATGGAGATGACAAAGAAATGTGTGTACTTTGTCAATCTGTTGACCACCACAAAAATGCAATCTCGTTCATTTACCTTTTGGAAGTCCAGTGATGAAGTTCATGGAAATGTTATCCCACTATTGTTTAGGGATTGACAATGGTTGTAACAAGCTCATTGGTAATGTGTGTTCGGATTTATTGTGTTAGCATGTCACACATTCTCACACGTACTGCAAGACATCATTCCTAAGACCCTTCCATGAGAATCTCTCTCTGATTCGTATGTAGGTTTTGAGGAATCTCAGGTATTCAACTAAAGGTGAGGAGTGCATTTCCTTCAAAACTTTATGCTTCATTATGGATTAAGGTACCAAATATATCTTGTCCTTGTAGTAGATGATGTCATCAACTACCTTGTATTGGTCATCTTGAATGTCATCATCCATCAATTTGTATGCAAAAGAGTTCTTGGAGTACTCCACCCACAAGTACATCTTCCAATCAATTGAAATCTAAGATAATATATAGATGGAAATTTTTCTTGACAAGGAATTTGCCACAACATTATTCTTTCCCTTCAAATATTCAATGTCAATATTAAAGGCTTGAACCAACCTTACCCAATTTTTCTATCTCTCATTCAAATCTCTTTATTCCAAAAAATATCTTACCCTATTTTGATCGGTACAAACGACGAACTTGGCACCCACCAAATATTGTCGAAACTTGGTCAAGGTGTACATGATGCCAACATCACTTTATCATAGATGGAATATAAGCATTCCTCCTGTGTGAGTTTTTGAATCTCAGAAGCTATCGAGTTTTGTTCTTGCCTCAATACAGCGCCAATGCCATCACTAGAGGTGTCGCACTCCAGAATGAAAGGTTGAGTGTAAAAACAAGAACCAGGAAAGTACTCATTGCTTCCTTTAACTTATTGAAGGTCTGTTGTGCCTTTTTATTCCACTAGAACGATTCCTTCTTAGTAAAATCCATTAACGGTGTGCTCAACTGAGAAAACCCTTTTACAAATCTCTGGTAGTAATAACACAAACCAAAAAATCTGCGCAACTCTAAGAATTTTTGGTGGCAACCAAACCAGAATAGCCCGAATCTTCTCCTGGTGGACCTGAACTCCCTGCCTACTAACAACTTTTCCCAAGTATAGTATCTATGTCATCCCAAATTCACACTTGACTGCTTGGAAAACAACGATTATGCCTTCATAATTCCAAGAACTTCATCCAAATGTTTCAAATGCTCTTCCCATGGTTTTTTATAAATAAGAATGTCATCAAAGAATACCAGCAATAACTTAGGCAATTGTTGGTTGAAGATGCAATTCATGTAGGATTGAAATGTAGTTGGTGCATGTGTTAACCCAAATGGCATGACCAAGAACTCATAATGTCTATAGTGACACCGGAACACCATTTTCTCCACATCTTGCTCCCACATGCCAATCTAATGATATTTGGAATGGTGATCTATTTTAGAAAAACAAACTACACCATGCAACTTGTCAACTAGTTCATCAATCTTGGGAATGAGGTATCTACTTTTTATCATCTTTTTCTTTAGCGCACAATAGTCCACACACATGCATAGTATCACATCCTTCTCTTTTACTACTACCAATGATGAAAAGGGACTAGAATTCGAACAGATCCATCCTTTGTCGAGTAGAACCTGAATCATTTTTTCAATCTCATCCTTCAATTTTCTAGGATGGTGGTATGGCATGGTGATGATTGGTTTGGCGTCGACTTCCAATTCAATGGTATTCTCAAAACCTCGATGGGGAGGTATGCCAAGGGGAATGTCTACAAAAACTCTGTCATGCTTATTTGAAATGGCTTGAAGCTTATTATCTTGATAATATGCATGTTTCTCTTTTATTGGTTCCACCAAAATGAAGCAATGTGTAGCCCACACAATGTCATCATGCCGGAAGATGGCCTCCATGAAACGCATCCCCGGGTAACATTGTATATTATACATGAAGAGTGACCATTATCTAACTAAAATATTTAAACTACCATTTTGTATAATTGAAAGAAGTAAGAATATATATATATATATATATATATATATATATATATATATATATATATATATATATATATATATATATATATATATATATATATATATAACTGCATTGAAATAAGATAGGAAAGAAAATAAAAATACCAACTAAGTTCAATTCACACCATGCTAGGAGTAGTCCCAATCTATCTTGTGCAAGTCTTGGCATTGGAGGAGAGAAGCATTGGCAAAGGCTTAACCTCCCAACCATGGACCTAGTGCAATCCCCACTCACTCTCAACTAAGAATGGCCCTACCTTGCGCGAGATAAGGCACGGGTACACCATCTCATCCTGCCACCTAAGAATCCTAGTGTTAGAGTGTCAACAACACAGTCGGCTAGACTGCAGAACCCTCCTAACAGACTATCTATCCGACTGTTAGTTTTCCTGGCCTCTCATGGTCATAGCAGCATGATTTGCCACCAAACCTACCCTAGCTAGGGATTTCAAGGACACTATGTGTCCAATCACCCACTGCTCGACTTGACAGACCAGACAATACCCCTTTCCACACCATGAGCTGACGAAATTTCTAAATTCAATTTGTAATATAGACATATTGGTTTTGATGCCTCTCTTCAATTCTTGCAGGTTATCCATTCTGTTCAATTCACTTCGAAGACACCTTTCATCTATGTCATTCTTGGAAAGCTTTCCTTGATGATTTTTGGCATATATATTCAGCTTCCATGATGCTTATTAACAATATACAATACCATTACTTGCTTCCAAGAGATTTATGAATGAAAGTAAAAATTGAAATAAATTTCATGAATCTATGTACTAGTCATTTGTTAGTTGTAGACAGGCTTCCCAATTTCAAAGGCATATATAATTGGATGGCCCAGTATTGGGGAGTATACGACATGCACAGGATTCATCTCAATTTGTACATAAGCATTTTATCACATGACAATATAATACAGAGTCCTTTACAAGCTTGCGACACTTTGCATGATTGGTGTATCAGTCTTTTACCGCTTCGCACTAGATGCATTTAACTTGCAAGGTTTGACTGGATGATATAGGTGAATGTGTGCTAAACAGCTAATGATTGTTAACATAAAATACCATAGAGAATCATGAAGAATCAACCTGATTAAAGGAAATGATGTATTGGAATGCACTCGCTTTTCCTGACAACTACAATCTCCAAAAAGACTTAATCGAAATGTATTAATCTCTGTGAAGGCTAACTGAACAAAGGAACATATAAGAACATAAACTATTATAGGGTGTCAACAATGAAAGGGCAAACTGAATGCAAGCCTCTGTCTAGCTGCGATTTCAAATTATATGACAAGAAGTTCATCTATTTTATGAACGTATGGCTCAAGGAGTTACACACATGAAGAATGCAAGGCGGTGAGTTATGCACTTGAATTCTTGATAAATTATCAAAATATGTAAGGTTGAAAATTACAAAGAATCATAAAGGTCGAAATGTTAAAGGAATTTGTGAGGGGCCGAGAAACTTTCATGCATAAGGCTAAATTGACGAGAAAGAGAAATAGAATCCTTGCCCATAATTTATTATTATTTTCGTAATACTCACACTAGTTATGTATGTTTATATGTGTTACTTATACATACATATTCATCATTCAAATATACGTAGAACAACATATACTTTATATTTTTAAATTTAAGTATACGTACATGTACTTTATATGGGTATTATTGATATAATAAATTGTAACTGTCAACACAAGAAAAATGCAGAGCATCCAGATTCCAAACCAAAGGTAACAATTTTTATTTCACTTAATGTTTACATAAATCTATATATATGTATGTATGTATGTATGTATGTTTGGATTAGACAACCTAGTCAGCTCATGGTGGACATTTGGCATTATCTAGTCTATCCCAACCTACATTTCCCTGACCAAGGTGGTTTAACAAAAAACCTAATAACTCAGTGGCAGGTGTGTGCTCGTGCCCTCTTCCCTCTCTCCCAATGCTTCCCCCCTTCGCCACTCTTCCAAGAAGAAAATAACATGGGCATATTTCCAAATCATTCAAATACAATTTACTTGCCATAACTAAAAACAATATTAACTTACAATTTCCAATTTGTGTAAAATCATAATGGACCAATATTTTCTATTTGACATGAAACATAAGGAATAACCAATATTTCCAAATCGCATAAAAGGAAAATGAATAAGCAATTTAACTAACCATTTCCAATTTTCTTAAAGTCTTGATGGCTATATAAAACATTTAAAATTAACAAAATAGGGATGTAATAGTATGTGTATAAATAAATGCTGCATTGTATGTCATTTGGCATATGTGCATATATGCAAATGATAAAGCTACATACATACATATAGTCATCAAATCATAAGCGAGTATATGTATGTATATATGATGAGTTTGAATATCTACATATATGGGATGTGAAAATTGGCACCAAATATTATGCACATGTATGCACTATATCTATGTATGTATGCATGTATAATAGTTGGACATATGTGAATGATATAATCAAAGATAAATAATTAACATCACATTGATTCTTATTCAATATATTATCTCTTTCTTGGCAATAAGCATATTCTTTAACTTAAGGGTGGCAAAGGTCTCGAAGGTGCTCATCATCAACTAATCTTCAAATACATGTGCCCAGACCAACCTGAAACTCTAGACCTGTTTTGAAAGAGAAGTAAAACTTGGGGTTCAAGTAGTAGGCAACAACATGAATATGTTGGTGGAATTGTTTATTTCACCTATGATCCTTGGCCTCATAGAGATACTTTACGAAGTTTTTATCCCCATCCACTATTTGCAGAAGTCTCACCAATGGTTGTAACACCTTGACATAAGAAATTTAACAAAGATCAACAAAATGCTGTATTTGAAAATTAAGTAATAAATCATCTATCAAGGTTTGAAAACTTAAATTGATTATCTCCATCATTTGGGCAAATCTAACATCAACAATAGCTTTCACAACTTTCTCTGCTTCAGGCTTCTTGCCTTAAGGACTCTCCAACCATCTCTCAGTCACAAACATTCACATAAAATTGGTCAATGTGGATAATATGCTTTGCAAGGTGAGAAAATTAGTATTGAAGCATGTGACCTCCAATCATGTGAGATCATTATCACCAATGTGCTCCTTCATAAGACTCAAGACCTATGTGGGAATGTAGATGTACTTCGTGATATTCATTCCATCTTCAACTTCCTTCTCTACCCAACTTAGTTTCCCGATGTCTCAAGGAGCAAGTCAAGACAACGGACAGCACAAGGGCTCCAAATTAATGTCAGATACCTATCCATTAAAAGTTTACTTGTTACCAGATACGTAGTTACATTATTAGTCAGAATCTGGAAAACATTACCCACTCCCACTTCCATCACCACTACACTCAACATGTTAAACAAAGCCTCTATCTTTTTCACTTGATCAAAGGAATCAACTAATTTTAAAAATACTAATGGTCCCCCTAAAGTAGCTAGGAATTTGATGAGTTCCCTATTCATAACATCTATCCACCCATTGGATATAACGGTGCAACCATTCTATTCCCAAATTCATCTTTGCTCCTCCAAGTCGATGAGTGTTGTTGGATCACATCCTACGAGAATGGCCCACTCACCACATATTGTCTTGTCATTGCAATAACCAATTGAATC
The DNA here is from genome assembly GCA_028749045.1 of Cupressus sempervirens. Taxonomy (NCBI): domain Eukaryota; kingdom Viridiplantae; phylum Streptophyta; class Pinopsida; order Cupressales; family Cupressaceae; genus Cupressus; species Cupressus sempervirens. The sequence goes on from CM053793.1 coordinate 235,759,710, forward strand.
CTAATACATACCACATAAAGCATTGAAGGAATATTATTGTAGTACCAAAGTCTTGCAATTCCAACTTTGTCTTTAAGTGCATCTCTTGCTCCATGCAGTGTCTTCCCATCCGGGTTGAGCACCAGGAGTGTTTTGTGGAACCCAAAAATCTAATATATACTTGACCACATTTATCAACCCTCGTATTTGTGGCCCAATCAAAGAAGATCCCACACCTTTTTACAACCATGAATAACTATACTCAGCCATAGGGGATGTCATTGCCTTCGTTGTCCTCGTTTTTCCTACTTTTTTTGCACATATGCTTCAAGGCTTGTTAATGCCTCCACCATAACCTATTTGAAACAACTAGTAAATGGTGTAATATCATGGGATTCAATCCTTGCAAGGTGATATTTGAGCCTACTTATACCCCCAAACATCTCCTTAGGGCAATGGTTACATTTGACATCTTGATTAGTTTCTAGTGTCCCATGTTTCCATAACTTGTCCCTCTTTGTGCCACCAGCCATCTTCTGCAATTACTGGCTCTGCATGTCTACAAGTGCAAGGATATAGAATCAGATATTAGCCAAGTCTGAGATCAAATATTAGCCAAGTCTATGAGTATGAAGTTATGAACTTATGAAGGAACTGATATCAAAATTTATCAGGCTTTTAAAGAGTGCAGTCACCAAATAACTGTCTATGTCTGAGATCAAATATTAGCTAAGTCAATGAAGTTCCTGAGATCAAAATTTATCAAGCTTTTAAAGAGGGTATTCACCAAACAATTTCCCAAGTCTGAGATCAAATATTAGCTAATTCAATGAAGTAACAGAGATCAAAATTAATAAAACTTTTAAAAAGGGCAGTCACCAAATAGTTGTCGAAGTCTGAGATTGGATATTAGTTAAGTCTAAGAAGTAACAGAGATCAAACTTTTGAAAAGGGCAGCCACCAAATATTGTCCAAGTCTGAGATCAAATGTTGTAAAATCTATTATATGTTATAAATTTTGATGATTAATAGTTAACTGCACCAAGGTTGTGATCAGTTTGTTCAAGCTTCAAGAATTCTAAGTCCAGTATAAATCGTAGAATAAGAGTTCTAACTCTCAAGACAAACAAAATTCTAATAAGGAGAATGACCTCCATTTTAATCTTGAAGATTTTGGCATTACTGAAGAACACTTCATGAATGATGAAAAATCTGGAAGGCAAAATCCAACCGTACTTCTTTGGAAACTTGAAATTGAAGTGGAAATGAGGAGATCTGAAGGACAAATACATGCTTAATTTGTGGATAATTGAATTAAACAAACAGAAGTTACTTTGGTGTGCATAATGTAAGCGAGAACAAAAATTCTCTTCTATCACTCTTCATGGTCTTAAAATTATAATTTATCGTTTTATCTTTACAACACAATAGTAATTCTAGTCTCTAATCATTCAAGAAAGCACTGTGACTGTCATTACAAGTGAATTCAAGTAGAAAGGCACTTGTGTGATCCGCATTTCTACCTAAGTTGATATGCTGCAGAGTTTATAGATCATTAGTGTCCATGGAAATAATTTTTAATAAAAATAACTGAAACAGCTTCAGGCTGAAACAGTGAAGATGCAGCATCATGATTGGACATGTTTGTATTTCCCAAGCCTTTCCAGATTGTAACCTTGGGGTTTCAGAAGCACATTCATAGTTCACTACTCCAGAATGCCAAAGTCGTGACTTCAGTCTAAAATAAACTTTGTGTCACACCATTATGAAATAAACCTGTCCATCACATATGAAACAAACCTCAATCCGTTGCATGTGAAATAAAGTGACTAAACCTAAGTCCACTGCATTTTGTTCCTATAAATTTATTGTTTTTAGATTTTACCTTTTTCCCTGGCAACCTTTTTGCCCTGAACATGTTGATTTTGTGACTTTTTGGCATAAATTCATCATGCAATATTGAATAAATTGTTCCCAATTTTAATGGTGTTTGAATCACCCAGCATTGTGATGCATGATATATCACAATATTTGCAATATATAGCATCTTTCTTCAACCTTGGTGCATATGATATAAATAATATTGCATACACTTGTAATGTTAAGGAAATGAGGTATTCACTAGCTTATGCATGCAAACTAGAAACAAGACATGTTTCACATTTTCATTGCATTAAGGAGAGTTGGATCCAGTCAACAACCTCAAATATGATTGAAGGATTGGGCACAAGGTCGATCTAGCAGCCCTTTGTTTGAGTTGAAACTGACTGTTTGAAGATGTGTGTTGAATGTTATAACGAGGACTAAAGAGGAGGTATTGAGGACTATTAACATGCACGTAAAAACTTTTAAAACAAATCTATAGACTAGGTTTATAGATCTGGAAAGAAGAGACGGAAGAGTACCTATGCCAAAAATCTGGGTTGAACCTACAAGGTCGACAGTGAACCCTTGACCAAGGAATGTCGAAAGCAGATGGAAGTTGTGTTTCCAGGATCAAAATACTGCTCAAAAGCTTCCCCAATTTTTTTGTCAAAAACGAGTAGGTCAATGATGCGCCAAATACTTCACTTTTCTTTTTTGGAACTGCAGAAACTCAGTCTATAGGTCTCTCCTTGATATGTCTGATTCCAAAGTTGTGTCTTCCAATCATGCCACCTACACTGCAAAAGAATACAAAATGATGGATTGATGGGGGTTTTCCTAGGTCAAACCCTGGTTATAGAATTAACCAAGAAATTGAACTGAAATATGAGTAAATTGAAAGCGCATAATGGAGCAGAGGCTAGATTTGAAATTGAAATGTTTGAATGAAGTAGTGTACCTTCATTAATCTTCTTTGCATTGAAGTATTAATGACAAGATTCAATTGACTTTATAATAGGTTGATCATGGATGCCATCTTGAATACTTAAGATCTGAACTCTACTTCTTTGCTTCAATGCCTTGATGATACTCGATTGCTTGCTCAATAGAAATATGTAGATTCTTGATTGAATTGATAATTGATGATCACGATTCTTGATATGAGATGTTCAAACGAGGGGGATAGGGTTAAACTCCCACAATTCAACCATTGGAGGGTCCAAAATTGGGCCCTTTTTGGCAAGTCAAGGGCACCCCAGGCACCCTTGGGCAACCAATCAAGGCTGGGTCAACAACTAGCAACCACGAAATTGTTAAAGTAGTCAAATTTGAGCTATTGCAAATAGAATCAAACATGAATAGGCATGAAAGGCCAAAAATGCTAAAACAGGGCCTAGGTGAGCAGGAAATCATATAGGATACAATTTATTATGCTACAACACCAAATATGCCCAAAGGCTACAAATTTGCACTGTAAATGTCAAAAACTAAAACATAATGATGAAAAGAATGTTTGATGACACAAAATTGACTTAGGAGCCCAAAAGTTTGAGGGGCAATAGGCATGAGCTACACCAAGTGTTAGGTGTGAGAAAAGCCCAACAATCTTCATTTTGGGAAGATTAAAAAGACGAAACAAAAATGAAAATGGGGACAGTTAGCCATCTCAGATATTTGGTGATGTCTTAGATGTCCTGGATGTGTCCTAGGGATGATTGGCTATCCCCTTGGCATTTTTGAGATGCCCCCTTCAGTCGGCAAGGTCCATGAATATAAATGCATTTTATGGATACCAAGAAAACGTCCCCAAGGCATCTCTTGTCCCTGGAAGCTCCCCAGCACAGGGATCCTCATGGACTGTTAGAAATATCCATTTCACATGATATCATTCCTCTTGTCTGATAAAAAATAGCTATATACAATTTCTGAATGTAAGGATAGAGTAAATTTTTTATATCTTCAAACAATTGCTATGAAAGAAACTTTTCTTACAACAGAGAACAATTAAGGGCTAACAAAATCTATGAAAAATGAGCACAAATACCTCATATTTGCCAAAAATTGGCTTTTAAAGTTGCTTGAAGCTTCCGCTCGACGTCTAGCATCAAGATGACTAATCAACTCTGCCCGTAATTTCATTTCTTTTGAGACTCCACTTGTCAAAATTAAAATGCAAACACATCCTATAATGAGAATACAAAAGGAAGCTGATATAAGATAAACAAAAGTAGCATGACCACGACGATCAACCTCCCCCAGTACGAATGACCTCGGAATAATAATCACTCCCACCTAGCATAGATAAAAACCATTTGTAGTTTCATTACAAATATGAAAACTTCTTGATTTTTCTTAAATGAATTCTATGAAAAAAATATGTAATAAATATTCACTAAAACATTTAAATGCTTTGAACACTCTGTTCAGAGTTGGATTCTTTCATAAGATAGCAGTTTCACAAAAGGCTTTTGCAAGATAAAGATGGCCATCATAAAGTAACAGAAACATTTATATGAGTGAGGATTGAACCCACTAATATTTAATCGTAAAAGGAATTAAAAGAAGCATTACGAAAAATACATGGGGGAACAAACAAATACTCAAAATAACTTCCCCTTAAATCAGAACAGACTTCCATAGAGAAATTAACAAATACATAGTGTCAAAATCCATGGAATTTTATAGTCTACAAATGACAGGACAAAAACTGATGTGAGAATAACAATATCCTCAGGGAATTTTCAAATAAAAAAAAAAGCTAAATTGATTCTATTTGGGTATAAGATGTGTTATGTCAAAGTATTTTGTAAAATTATTTTCAACAATTCAGGAATGTTATATTTTTTTTTCCTTAATGTGTCCTTAACAACTATGCAAAGAAGTCTAAAAACAACAGATTTATAGTAGTGCCTAACAGCAATCACCAATAGCAATGCAAGCAAATAATAGCTAGAGTCTAGACATTAAATGGATGATCAGGAATAGTATAATAAGAGTATAAGATTACCATTAAATGTACAACATCTCATGAAACCTTTCCAAAACAGTACTTTAACTACTTGAAATATGTTCAGAAGCATAATCAATCAGTATACTTGGTGCTCAAATGTATATAAAATACCCCTAAGTACCCCCTTTACCAATATAAAATGAACTTGACAAAAATGCCTATTTCAAATGAATAGACAAATTCTTGTTTCATAAATCTAATGGATGGCAAAAGACTAGCAAGGTATATCTTTTATGAAAGTTTTTAGGATGCAACAAAGCATTCATTGAATTTCCAAGGACTCTAGTAAAAATTTTAAGACTTCTGGATTGGAAAATTTCCCCTATGGACAATTTCTATGAGACCACAAATAAGGCCAAGGAAGAGACGATGGGTAAGATGGAAAATAATAGGGGCAAGTACATACCATTGTAGAAAATAATAACAATTACACATCCCTCTCCACAACAATAGATATAGAGAACTCATCTAGTCAAGAAAAAATTTAAATAAATGTCATTGATTATTGAGCCTTGCAATCAAGGTAAACCAAGTAATCATAATTTTAAAATATTTATATCCTTACTAAGGATAACTGGAACATGTTGGCTACACTACGGAATTCATTACCCAAACTGTCACAATGGGAGAAAGTGTCCATTGATTGCAAAGTCAGCAAGTTGCTAAGTACTTAAGTTTTCCTATCACCATGTAATCAAGCTTAACTTGCTAAATTTTAGTGCACCGAATTTGCACCCTACTATCACTTTTAAAGTTCAGTAATCTGGCATAACATGGGACTCAATTTCTGCATGTGGGATATGCAATTATGAAAATGAGACCTCCAGATCCCAAGCCGGTTCCTATTAGATAATCACCTAATTTGATCTTCAAAACTAACTCTAAGGACATGATAAGGAAGAGGGAAGAGATTTTGCAGAAAACTTACAAAAAAGCTTGAAAATTTTAACACTAACTTAACAGGTGATTCACCAAAGACATCGACACAAACATACAACTGACTTCACGTTTTGAAGACCTTATTATGATGATTTAACACTTCAGTTTTGTAAAGGCTTGCATAAATAATTCATAGTGAGGTCTTGAAAAGACAAAAAGCTAAGGCAAGAATGATATTCACTTAATAATCCCAAGAAACATAATCAACACCCACTGTAACTTGCAAATAAATTTACACTTTTGCAATTTGACAAGAGTTGAGACAAGGCAAAAGGAATCCTGAAATTCATGGATTGCCCTTATCTATCACACATTTACACAAAACTACAGAAAGAAAAGAAGGTTCCTGATCAATATAAATTTTGCTGCAAAATGATTCAGTCTATATATTGAGCATCCAAAGCTGAGTTACAAAAAATGCAAAAAAAATACATCAAGGACACAAGAAAATTTACACCCTTTGCATAATCAGAATTGAGAAACTAAAAGGAGTTTCAAAAGACTAAGTACAAACCCCTTGGGTCGAATACATGGAAAAAGCCTCCAAAATAGGAGTATAAAACCATCAAAAATGATGACTGACTGACTCATAACCTCCACTAAATCATAAAGAACCCTATGACACATGTCAAAGTGCCCCTAAAGTACTCCAACCAGCCATAAAGACCCCCAAACTACCTTGGCAAAGTCAAATTCAACCTTTAACCAACTCCTACAATTACTCTACATGTTTCCAACTGATTCACACTTACTCAGTCAACACATAATGACAACTTTGTCCTCATAACTTCTAAGACTAAGCATTATGACATATGTCATATTTGACTCATAAAAACATAAGGAAGTATTCAAATTTTCCTTTATTTTACATTTTGAAATAACTAATATATTAAGTAATGTATAAACACCATTTAATATATTGTTATACAATATTGACTTAATTCAAATGTAAAGTCATAAATCCCTAACTTCAAACATTTCCTAAATCCCCAAACAACATATATTAATCTTCAACCCACGTAGAAAGAATGGAAATGAAATCCCATAAAACCCATAGACTTCAAAATTTATGGAATTTGATTTGGGGCAAATATGTCTCCACATTACAACCCTAGACTTGTTCATTTGTCATGTTCAAACGTTTTGGAAACTTGGAGCTAAAGGTCGACCTGGGGTTTGGAGACAAAATACGCATGATTTTGGCTGTCATTAATAGGTTTTCTTACTAAATCTTGTTCTGCATAGGCATCTCAGGTAATACTCTTTCAATCTTGCTCCTCAGTAAAACGTTTCATATGAGATTTTTTGGGCTCTTCTACTATTTGAGACTCCATTACTAGAGATTGATGCTTTGTCATTCTTGTTGGAAATCTAGAGGATACTGTCATTGAGGGTTTGATACATTAAATTTGAAGCTCTCGCTCAAGATCTTGTTGATGCTGAATTGAAGGCTTGATTTTCCTATCCATTATACATTCATCTTTTCTTTTCCAAATATTTGTGAGTCGCCATTGCTAGTGGCGTCTGCCATATTGTCCTCTACGTGATTTGGAGGTAACTATGCTTGTGTGATGAGAGTATAATACCACTTTTCTTCTCACAATTCCGCATTTTGATAGCTGCAATATGGGTTTTTTGACCAAACTACTTTTAAATTTGTCTCTCTGTGGCATACATGTTGTTTTAAGACCTATACTATTGACAACAGGAAAAATAAGACTACGCTATCTTTCATTTGGGTTATTGCAGAAATAATTAGTTCTTTCTTTCCTCAACAAAACCCAATGTGGGTTTACATTTCTGAGTATAGCTTCCTCTATGACTTCTAGGTGTATAGTCAATTCTTCTCTATATAATCTCCTTTATCTTCCCTTTCATGGCAGCCTTTGTATCTATGGTTTTATCACTTCTTCAAACATGAATTTTTTGCCATTAATTCGAATGACACTAGGTGTTTGAAAAATGTCATTTTGTTTGCAGCTTGAACCCTTGCGGTTTTGGGCATTTCTATATAAATCTTTCATCTCTAGAGATTTATCCACGAATCCTTTTTTTTATCTTATCTATTTTTTGTCTTACAAACAGGGATTTCTTTGTCACAAATACTGTAGACAACAGCTTCCATTAACCTACATAGGGGTTTCATCCTTGCTTCAAATAATGTGCAATCATTTATACATACTGTGTCTATGGCTCTCCATTGACCATGACCCACCATCCTTGTGTAATATCCCCGATTTTGGCAGGTCTACAGAGTTGATGGAGTTAGCCCATCATAGCGACCCTCGTGAGCTAACAGGGTGTTTTGGAGGTCTCAGTTGTGGACTTACTATTTTTAGTAAGTCTATTTTCGGCAAATGCTATTTTTGGCAGTGCAATGGGTGGCTTCAATAATTGGTCGTCACCTGCAGTTAATAAAGTAATAAATTGCATGAGCTCTTATTTGTTTTTAATTAATGTTTATATTATTATAATAATGACTTTAAGAGATATTCATAAAAAAGCGAGTTGGAAAGTTTCTAGTGTTGAGTTCTTTTGGGAAACTTCCACAATTTCTGAAGTGGAATTTTAAGGAAACTTTAGCATACGAAAGCTTATAAATGAGAGCTCATTTCATTAGGGAATGCATGCTTGAATATATATTTTCATTTTTGTGCCTTTGTGGCTTTTCCTGATTTCTGACTTGTGAGCCCTTGCTGAAGTATAAGGGTCTCGTTTGAGAAGTTCTTGGCAATTGTGCAGAGGTAAACAATTGTCACAATTCTCCTACTGTGATCATTGTGGCTACGGTGATTGTTCTCTGAAGGGAATCGATTGTAACGTGTGCAATCTGGCAATCGATTTAATAACTGATTGAAGGTATTGGAGTCTGTCATTTTTTATTATTGGTTGCGTCTGAGATTGTTATCAGCCAAGGTGCCAAGTTGTGTTGAAGGTAGCTGGTCTAGCAAAATTGGGTTGGGGCAGAAGTAAAACGCAATCCCAACTCTCTACATGGTCTCACATCCTTCTGAAGTCATTTGCGATCTGTAATTACCTTGGACACTATACCCAGTTGGCCGTGACTTGCAATTAGGAGCTGTACGAGTAAGACTAAACTGCCTTTTGCTTGCGTTGGAAGATTGTGGGGTGGCTGCGTGCTGACTAGGCACAAATTATGCTAGCTGTGGATCATATCAATATTGGTGTTGCGCATTAGCTACGGCCTACACATTGTCATTGACTTGGCAAGTTGACAATACAAATTGAGAGCCGGCTAAGTTCAGTAAATTAAATCAGGTTCTTAATTCATTCTAGCTGTTGGTTATGAAGTCATTATGCATTGTATTTGTCTCTTGGAATAAGGCACAGTTTGAGTAATAATTCTCTATGCTTTACTTTTGTTTTGCTATCATTTATATATTCCAAAAAATACAACAAAAATCAGAAGAAACAATAAACACAGAATATCAAGATTGTCCTCATTTAAAATATTATGTTCAAGCCAAGGAAGGGTTTTTACACCTTGCCCAGCTTTAACAAACCTTGTCCTCAGTAAATAATACCTCATGGATTATAGATTTCTCTTACTTCCATTTACCTTTCTTAGATGTTTCTATTTGATCTGTATATTCTTGGGAACTCACACTTTTGATACGTAGTTCAACTTCAAACTTCTTGGAGTTGCTTTGAATGAAATCATGACATGGGTTTTCTTTCACTCTTTGAACATGGATAATCTCTTCTATATTTTCCTTCTTGACTTGAGCTGGGTGTTTCTATGTAATGTCCCCTTTTTAGCATTCATAGCATGATGTTGTCATTAGCCTATTTCCCCACGGTCCCATAGGCTAACCAGGACATTAAAGGGGCTTAGAGGCCATTTGGCCTAGATAGTTTCAGTTGCAGGTCTTTTTGAGGGGTTTTGAGGCAACTTTGGGCATACTTACTATTTATAGTAAGTCATCTTGGGCATGGGTGGACATCCAGTGGCAGCAGTATGTCGATGGTAATTGTTTAAAATCGGCAAAAAGACTTGTTTATCATTGATAAGATTTTTTTTACATTGATAAAGCTATTTTATAAAGTTAAATTTAAATATTTAACTTTATTAATGCATAGACTATAGTTGTGGGAAATATTTAAATTAAAAAAGTCCCTTTTATTTTATAACACATTGGAGACATAAGTTACATAAAGGGAGTTATGTTTTATCCCACATTGAGAAAATGAAGGATGGAGCTCTTGTGAGAACACTATAAAAGAAATGGAAGAGCTTCTTTTAAGGATGGTTGGAAATATCAAAGAAATTGGAGAATTTTCTGGAGGTTATGTCTCAATAGTTTGAAAGACGAAATCCCTTCAAGCTAAAAATCTTGATGCCATTGAAAGATATGGTCTTGAGATTCAACAGGGTAGCAATTTGAAAAAGCAGAAACGAAAAAGCAGTCCGAAAAAGCGGAACCGAAAAAGCAGGCGGAAAAAGCGGAATCGAAAAAGCAAGCGGAAAAAGAGGAATTGAAAAAGCAGGCGGAACAAGCAGAATCGAAAAAGCAAGCGAAAAAAACGGAACCGAAAAAGCAGTTCGAAAAAGTAAAGCAGAAGGGGCAGCATTGAAGGAAAATTATTACAGCCATCTACAACCAGGTTCCCTTGTTAGTATTGTTTTTTTTAGGGTATTATAAGTTTTAGCTGTAAGTGAGCATTATACCAGCATTGTCATTTTGGTAATCCATGTAAATGCCAAAGTCTTGGCCATATTTCATGAGCATTGTATTAGAAATTTGATTGCAATCAAAAAGATAATAGTTGCTGGTGTCATTTAAGCAATTCAATCTCATTATTTATCAGCTAGTTAGTTTGCATACCAACTGTTTGTAAAAATGCCAGTTGGTTGTAGGTGTTCATTTCTCATGCTTAGATCATATATATACACTGAATATTGTCAAAATTAGTAGCACACTCATGTTAGGTCATTGTGTAGTCCATTGTAGTCTTCTAGCACAAGATTCTCATTGATGCAAATTGTAAAAAAAGTCATTTGAAGCTAGCTGAAATACTATATCAGTCATACGTCCCTTGCATGTGAATTGTTTGATGAAATTCCTTGAGCTTTCATCAGCATTTTTGAGGGCAGATTTGAGGAGGGTTATTACAGTGGTATCAGAGCTTGCCTGCAAAATGTTTGACGAAATGTCAAACAACTAAAGTATAAAGAATTTTGGTGTTTGAAGGAGTTATAACCTGTTGGGGTTATTACATTCTATAGGCCTGTAGATACCTCTTGCTTTCTGGATTTGCACAATACAACCATTTTGGCTGCAATTGTCAAAGAGCAAAATGAATTTCTGTAGCGTGTTCAATAACAAATACATCCATTCTCTTTGTCTAGGCACATTTCTCTTTTCTTCTTAGCTAAAACCGAATTGAGTGTATACAAAATGTGGCTTTCATTGCTTAAACAAAAGATTGTATTCTTGCACTTGTGTACTTTAATATCCTTTGCAAGTCCATCATTAAAATTTAAGCTCTCCACCTTGGGACTACCGAGGCTTCCTATCACTGTGTAACCCAGTCCTATGCTGAACCATTTTAACCAATAGTAATACTTCATTTGCTGATTGTTGAATTATTGATTGCTCTTGTCAGCACACCATTATTATACTTGCATTCACTCACCCATTTCCTGCATCATGATTATCTGCTATACTTACATCTTGCTTACTCTCATTAAAGCAAAAGGTTTCAAAATGACAAGAGTAACTTTGTCCCTTTAATGCTCTTTGATGCTTTCGATTATCTTTGATGATCCTATCCCTTATAAGCACGTTGGGCTCAATAACCCTCATGGGAGCCTACGGTTATATCCACACGCCTATAAGAGAATGGATGCTGCACATGAAACAAACATGTTAGAAACTAAATCAGGATCTTAGGATGATGGGTGTAAATGCATATGCAGACAAGGGTAGGATGGTATGATGGTGAGATGTGTTAGCCATTGCTTATATCTTTTAGATCTAATCCATTAATGTTGTACTTGCACGACTTGGGGCGGGAGCGTGGAGAGTAGGACAACGAGATCAAAGATGCAAACAACCATCAGCGCAGCCAGTCATTCCAGGCAATAGCTAGCACCCATGACCCATTTTACTTTCTTATTCTTTCCTTTTGGCATTTACATTTACATGCATAGATCAGAATTTGGTTTATTTCTATTGGTTAGTTTCACGGCATGTGTAAAACATGATGAACACTTAATGAATAAATTAGATTTTTTAGAAAAGATTATGGTTTATATTTGCTCTATGTGATGCTTTTTCCTCTTTCATCATAAACTGTAATCTATATGCATGAAATCCCAAGTGTTTATCATAACCAGATGCATAATCATAAGCATTCCATTTAGCAGTCAGTCTAGAAATCAAGGCTTTAGTCACGGTGCCTACATAAATGGTATATCCTTCTTCTAGCTCAAGCAGAACTCAATCATTGTATTTTTTTGTGCCTAAAACCATACTGGAAGCACAACCTTCATGGAAGCTAGAGGGTAAGACAAGAAAAATACACAAAGAGGGAGATAATTCATGCACAAGTTTTTTGATATTACAACAATTGCCCCTTCGACATGCCAAGGAGTCCATATTGGGAGTATTTAACACTTTCCCCAAGTTATTATTGCAGATACAAAAAAAAAGGTGGAAAATCAAAAGTAGTGGTAAAAGTTTGGATGCAAAATTCTTTTAGATGGGTGGAGAAAAAGGAACCATAATGTTGTCAAATTTTTAATGGCTTCAGATGATGAGTTTTTTTTTTTTTGAAATGAATTGATACCTCTAACAGAATATTTAATGCTAAAACTTTGAACTTCATGCTAGAGGAGGATGATTTAGAGGTGGACATGCACAATGTCATGTAAGTAATTACTGACAGTTTAGGGAAATACATGGTGGCTGGAAGATTTCTTTAAGAGAAGCATCCAACAATCTTTTGGACCTCGTGTGTAGCTAATTGCCTTGAGCTTCTTTTGGAGGACATAACTAAAATTGAATAGGTGAGAGTGATTGTAGAAGATGCTAAGAATAAAAACTATATATAAATAATATAGTTACACCGCCCTGCAGGACAAGGGGACGGCGGAACAGCAGGACAAGTTTTCGAGACAGGTGGGCAAGGAGGCCTTGATTTGGGGACGGCAGGGGAACGGCAGGGGTGGTGGAGGGAGCAGGGGTGTATATTTAAATTGTTTGTTATGAAAAGATGTACTACAATAAAAATTGAACATTAATTGAAGTTTTGAACTGGAACATCATGATTCATGATCAAATGACAAACAATGAACATTGAACATCAGCAAATGAAAGATTGTCAAATTATATAATTTTAAATATTAGTCTATATATCAGTTTTCAGACCAATAGTATGAGTATCTAGATTCTACTATCTAATAGTAATAAATGATCATATGAGTCATGACTCCTAAGTCATGACATAAAGATGATTACAATAAGAATCATGTGCCATGAATCATGATATCAAAATAAGTATATAATGCAAACAAAAACTACAAGTCTCCAAGAGTCCAAATCGAAATGCCAAATTAATGATCAATGATCATCCCCTAGAGGCTGGAAGTTGAAACTCATTGCCACTAGAACTATCAGTTTCTCCAAGATCAAGAGCCAAAAAGGGAACACCAACTAGCCTTGTGGCTAGATCTAAAGCATCCTCCTCATCAATCTGTGATGGCTCCTCAGGCTCTGCATCTCATCGTGATGTTGGACTCTCCTTGTACACACGTGTCTTGCAGTCATCGATGTGTAACACACTATGTATAGCCACTAGCTTCTCTGCTCTCTAAGAGGTAAGTCTATTCCTCTTAAGAGAGTAAATGAAGCAATATGTAGACCAATTCCTCTAAGTTCAAGTTGAGGAACTAAGTACCTTGGACAGCAAACGAATAGTTATGTGGTGGTTGTAGATTTTGCTCCATAAGCTGACCACCACAAAATGGGATCCTCTTGTGCCATAGTCTTGATATCCGCCTTTTTTGCTTGATTGTAACCCCTAAGAGTAGAAAATTTGTTCCACTCAGTGCGAATCTTAGCTGTTGTCTCAAGGTCATACATCCTATCTATGCACTTGAAGAACCCTTCCTTCACTTGAAAAAATTAAAAAGTACAAATTATTAGCAAATAGAAGAATCAAGATGCTAGTAATGTAAATGATTTTAATTTATAAAATGATAAGAATCTAAGTCTTAAGACAAAACCTTAGAGTGTTATATAAATAATATAAATCACCTCATCATTGTGAAATGGTGCAACTCTACCAGGCCTAGTCATGTACCACTTTGGATTCAATGCATATGCAACCGTGTGTAAGGGTGTGTTAAGTTTGTTCCATCTACACAAAATAATAGGCCGAATGTGATCATTGTAGAAGGCTAATGTGGGGTCCTTCTCTCGCACAATTGCCCTCATCTACCCAAGCATAGAATCAATGCACTCGTACACCTCTCCAAGTGTAGACACATCCCCATCTTCATACCTGATCACCTCGAAGACTGGCCTAATGATAGAGACAATGTATTTTACATCACTCCAAAATACGTCACTCTTAACTATTTCCTTCACCCTCATGCCTTGCTTTGACCTGGAACCATCCCACCTATTCCATCCATTCGTCATAACCATTAGTTGCAGTGGCTCCTGCAACTCAAGCATTCTCTCCAAGAGAATGAAATAGGTTGCATACCATGTCTCAACTGGCTTCAAGAACTCCTCCTTGGCGAAGTTCCTAAATAGTGCAAGTGAGGTGTGGTGGTTGTAGATATACATCTGCACATCTCTAGCATCACTCACCACTCCCTTTCTCTAGTTAATCTTCCCCATGTCCTTTAGAGCATTGTTCATAGCATGCACACAACAAGGAGTCCACCAAATATGCCAATATGTGGCCTCAATAAGCCTCCCTGCAACTTTGCACACATGAGTTGCATCTGTCACTACTTGAACCATATTTTGTGGCCCAATCTCCTTAATGGCTTAATCTGAAACTAAAAATCAGCATCTTTTTGATGCCCTGAACAATCAACCACCCTAAAAAAGAATGAGCCCTCTCTGTATGTGACTATGATAGTGGTGAGTGGACGGTGTCTAATGTCCATCCACCCATCCATGATAATGTTGCACCCTAATTCCTCCCAAACAACCGTCATGCTCTCCATGGACTCACTAATCTTGAATACTCATCATCCAAGATTTTAGTCCTCAATTTGTGCTCACCTGGTGGCACATATAATGGTAACCCTGCTTTCGCTACATTCTGAAATGCCTCTTTAAAATAAGGAGACCGAGCAATATGAAGTGGAATGTCATTGGCAAATAACATTCTCCCAATGCATGCATCTAACTTCTCTCTCGTTTGGGCTGCAAACAAATTTGTTATAGGGTTGTTATCACTAGACTGTGCCTTGCGTTTCCCCTTGCTCGATTGGGTTGTTGCTACACCTATAGAGCTATAAGTAGAGGAAGTTGCGGAGGCTGCCCCTAGCAATGTAGTAGTTAAAGCTCTATACTATGGTCTAGAAGAAGACATGTGTCAGTGTTGTTGCCCCGTTGCCCCTATTTTTTTGCTCATGCACTTGTTGTATAGTCTGAATCTATTGCCTCCCAGCCAAGGTAATAGGCATTGGAATGCCCAAGTCCTATAGAACTCCCCAAAGCTTGTTGAATTCAATTCTAAACTTTAAGTTTTTGGATTCAATCAAAAACTTACATGGTCCAACACCTTTACCTGTCCAAAAGAGGTGTGCATTCACTCTAGTGATGGTACAATACCATACATCACCACAAATATTGCATCTCCACTTTCTTGTTCCACCTAATGCTGATCCGCTTGTTATTCTACTAGCAAATTGTTTTAGAGGAGATTTTGGATCAAACTTACCCATAGCCCACTCTGCCAAAGATGGGGAGGGGCAATCAATAGATGGAGTGCTAGGTAGTATAAAATCACTACCCATGGAAGTGGAACTAGTTTGGGCCCCTTGCTGATTTGGCCCAGCCCCAATGTCACTCTCATGCTCACCCCTCTCAATGGTGTCATCATCATCCTCAACCCCAACCTCAAGCTCAAGTTCATATTTTGATTCACTGCCACCCTCTGAATGAAATTCCATCTCATGGTCACTATGATAATCAATGTGGGAGCTCATTTTGACACAGCATTTCACAAAATGAAAAATAAATTAATAAAGTTAAATAAACAAACTTTCAGCCCATGCCCTAGTTTAAATTTCTTAAAATTTGAAATTAAATAACAAGAATTTGCAAAATGAAACATCAAGAATTTTAATCTATTATAAATGATTCAATGAATGAATGATAACTATAACAAAATGAAACAACACACATTTAAACTAAAAACATTGAGCAATAATTTATAAACATGCATTTGAAAATCCAAAAAATAAGTTAAAAACCTTTCCTTTTGCTTGAAAAACTTCTTCAACAAGATGGTAAACCCCTTTCCTCTTCTTCTTCTTATTCCTAGGCTCTCCAATTTCACTTGCAAACACTTTCTTCACTCTTGCACAAACCCTTATCTCAGCTCTTTACTCTTCTTCTTCTTGTTGTTGCAAACAATGAGAAATGCAAATGTGAATAAAAATGAAGAATAGAAGGCTTTTGAGGAAGGAATAGGCCCCACAACCCATTATAATAGAAATAGAACCAAAAAAACATTAAAATAATGCCTTCATTTTTAAATTTTTCAATGTCCCTTGTAGAATGGAATTACCAACCCATTCTACATCCCCCTTTTTGTTGCCATGGAAGACATCCCGCCATCCCCCCACATTAAAGGGGATGTAGTCGCATCCCCCCCCACCCACAAGGGACATCAAGACGTCTCGGAGATGTCTCACCATCTCAGGCGGAGGTGGCGCTCTAAGTGGCACCGCTCAAGACACTGAGACGTCGTCCCCCCGTCTCGAGTGCATCCCCGTCTCAGGTGTGGCCCAGTTTTGGTGGGGGGACGCGTCCCCATATTACACTGATAAATAATCACTTGTGAAATTGAGTGCCACAATATTCACAACTATGTTGTGAACACTGCAAAGTAATTATAATTTATTAATTCCCTTGAAGAAACTTTTTGTGAGTGCAGCAATCCACCCTACTTTTTTTCTCTTAAAACTTTTGCAATATAGAAATGTATATGCAATGCCTCCACAGTTTTTGATCTCCTAGATCCCAAAGTAGGTAAGATGAGAAAATTAAATGCGACAACCACACCCCTATGCATGATGATCCAAGAAGATGAATGGAACATGCCGAGCAGATTAAACAAGCGATTGTGCTAGCCTAAACATCTCTTTGCCAAACTGCGCCAATTTAACGCAATCCATTGGCAAAATGCCTTCGCTTAGACTAAAATGGTCAACAATGCAAGCTTGTTCTGTGCCGAAAGGAGTTCTACACTAATGATATAATGGTTGATGTAAACCGGCTAAGACTACAAGCTGAAATGAATGCAAACGAAAACTCTTTGGTGTTACCAATTAGAGTTTAAATAGTTAGGAAATGCATTTTACAATATGATAAAGACAAGAAACTATTGCACTTAACTTTAATAGAAATTCAGATAATAAGTAAACACCATTGCACTTAAATTAATTAGTTCCCAAAACCATGTAAGAATGGAACATAAGCTCCCAACCTAAATCAGCAATTTGGAAATGGACAATTGCTGTAAAAAACAAAAACTTTGCGCATTAACAAGAAATGTGAGCATTGTAATGACTGAAACTACTTCTATAAGGACTAAAAGTTCTTTCCTAACCATCACATACAAATACTCAATCCCTTGGCTGAAAATGTAATATTCCAGCTTTGTGTTCACGTGTCAAAGACTGTGATGACCGTACCAGCCAAGGTGAAGGAATGACCACAACACAGATTATGGATGGTGACAAGAGATTCATTATGAGTAGACATTATACCCATAGAGGACGTACTTCTCCGCCTAGGGATGAAGAACCTATGATACAGTTTGGTATTATGAAACAGTTGAATGCGTTAATAAATGAGTTGAATCAAAATCACAAATAGATTACCCAACTGATTTTGAATCCGAGACTTGAGCAGAGCATGATATCACTTTTTCGAAGATAGAAATGCGATGATATAGTGGTGGCTACAGATGTGCGGGACATTTATTATGAGAAGCTACATGAGTTGAACACGGTGGATGTGGATTGTGATGAGAATTCATGTCAAGTTGAGTTGAATGATGCAATTATTGGCATGAGTTTCTAAGATCATGCATTTGATGACAATGCAGCAATAGTGGGAGTAGGAGCATGAGATGATACAGTCATATCATCGGCTACTTCTGTGCCAACTGAGCCATATATTTTGGAGTTTAGCGATATTCATCCCAGTTTTATAGTTCAGATCAGCTATTACATCTCAATTTTTGGCCTATTAAAAATAATCATATAGCCATTGTATATTTCATGTGAATGACAGTTGGATGGCTAGAAACAATTGAAATGTTATGATTATGTGAAATGTAAAATATGGTTGATCGGTTTGATTCATGTTAGGCTGACTTTTGAGTTGTTTGTTACAATTTAAAATGATAATTACTTCTTTTTACAAGAAATTATAGTTGTTAGTGGTAATGGTGGGTAACCGTTGTGAAAATCTTGAAATACTTTTAATACTTTTTATTATAGTTATCTTGAAGACAAATTGAGGAATATGTTATTATCGTGGGAATATTCTCTTTGGATGCAGGAGAAGATGAAAGGGGGTAAGCATTGTTAGACAAGATATAAGGATTGGAGCACCAAAGGTCCATTGACGAGTTATCGGGTATGGATTCTAACGATCTTGGTTAAGGATTTTATGGCTAGGCAAGCAAGAGTATACCTTGGACAACCATGAGCTACCCAGTGGGAGGTTAAGCCCATGTCAATGCTTCTCCTCTTCACTAGATGTCAAGGCTTGCTCAACACAGTGACTGTCTACGACTACATGTATGGTACTTGTTCCTTTATGTGTTTCATTTTCATAATTTGGTATCATGTTGAGTAAATATATATAGCCTTACATTATTTCTCATGATTGTAATAGACTTGGAAAGCAATTAGAAAAGGAAGTTATAGCAGTTTCCTTTCATGTGAACTAGTTTAGTCCATTACTAGTTTCCATTTTAATTTCATAAAATGTAATAAGTTGATTAATTTCCCTTTCATGTGAAGTAACTATTGTAACTACCATCATGTCATTTTTTTATAAAACTAAATTTACTTTAGAATATGATTATTCATTTGGCTATGGGAAAATGGCATGTTACAGCAGCACAGTGGTGAGGTTCACTTCATGGACAATCCTATGCTCAACTTGGATGCAGCATTGTCTTATGACAATCCATTGTTTGAGGTTGATGTTGATCACTAATCTGAGTGGAGTTGGACTCAATTCTCACCATTTGTAGGTGTAGTTCAAAGCCATATGGCCATAGTTGATGATGTTCATGTATCTAAAGATTATGACGTAGCTACACCCATTACAATTATCAGAGTTGTTGGTATAAGTGCCTTTGCTGAGATACGCAAAGAATCACAAGTTGCACCAGGTTCTCCTGTAGCTACGTCTTTTGCAGGATTGTTGGTGATGATCAGGATTCCTGTCCAGTATATATTATTTGGGTAGAAACAAGGAAGAAGAGTATGTTGATACCTCCTATGGAGTTATCTTTTAGTGATGCCCTAACTTTTACATCATCACCATAGGTACTAGGTGCTATATTGCAAGCTATGCTGATGGTCTCGATGATATTGACATGTCGTTGGTTCAGTGTTGCAGGGATGCCACGTACTTCTTCATTTCAGATCCAAGTGGAGGTTAAAATTCACTGTGTTGTCAAATTGCTTGAGCATAAACAATCTCAGGAGGGAGGACTATAAAGTCCCCATTTTTAACAATTCTCTGTCATTGATTGAGTCAATTCATCATAGCGACCCTCATAAGCTGATAGTGGGATTTGAGGGTCTCAATTGTGAAGTTATTTGGCTTTCCATTGGCCTATGGAAAGTTTTGGCTCCATTTTGACGGACTTACTATTTATAGTTAGTCAATAGTTGGTTCTGATGAGCTCAGTTGAGTTAAAGGAGTTGGGTGATGCTTTCAATTTTTAATTTTGGCTTCTAGTTTGGGCTCAAAGAATTTTGGAGAAAGCATCTATTTTTAGTAAGTCACCCTATCAAGTTCATTCATCATTTTCCTTCATCAAGATTGCTCGTGTTGTCAGATTTCGAATCTTATGCTTCTTCAATCATTTTCGCAAGACTGGTAAATTATTATTATTATTCGACTGAATATGATAAGGTCGCTATTTTTGCTAATATTGTACTTTGGATACCTTAGTGTCATAGCTCATTGGAACCAGGTTGGAAAGTTTTAAATCATGGGCATAGGGAACAGTGCCCTTCTGTGTCAAAAATAATATGATATGGTTGAACAGGTTATTTTTGGGAGCCAAAAGAAATTAATAAATTATATTATATGGCACTTTAATAAATTAAAATGATGTGTCGAGGAAGCTTTTCAAGTGGAGTTACGCATAGAACCAAAAATCATGGCGATTCATGCAATTTTGGCAATTCGAGCAAGCCCAAGCGATTTTTTCTAACTCGGTAACTCGTCTCGGCAATTTTTTCTCAAAGATGGCTAGAAATCACCTAACTCGGCGATCAAAAATCACCAATTTTTAATACGTATGTGCTAGATTCATTGTCTTTGTTCCTTGTTTATGTATGTTAGGCTTTAGCTTCTATTTGATGATGTTATAGTGTGTTTAAGTTATATTCAATAAAAGGTGCATGAAATATGTTTTAAATCGTTAAAATCTTTAAATTTCAAGGGTTTTTTTCATTTGCCAATTCGTAGCCGATTTATAGGCAATTCACTATTCGAGTAGGCCTTGCTGATTCTGATTCGATTCCGAGTTTTGGTTCTTTGGAGTTACTTTTGGGAAACTTGTGCCATTTGAAGATTATAATTCTGAGCCCATTTGATGAGAAAAGCATCCGATTGAATATTTATTTGCTTTTGTTGTCTTGGTGACATATTTTGAGGTTCTGATTTTTGTACCCTTACTCTGAAGTATAAGGGTTATAATTCTGAGAATTATTATTGTCTTCTTGTAGCCATGTTCACTGTAGTTGGAAGAAGTTAATGGTGACTGTTCACTTCTCTACTGTGGCCTATTTTTTATGAGAAGTTAGAGTTCGTGGCCTTGCTGGAATTTAACAAGTTGTTGTGATTATATTCTACCTGAGTTTAAAAGCTAGAAGGTGTCTGTGTTCACAATTGGCCTATTGTGCATCACTGGAGGCAGCATTGAGGGCTGTATGTGCCTGGAGACCACCCCTATACGATCCACATTCATTTCCCATCAGCCTACAGGCAAGTGCAGGTGTTTTTGAGGGGCTGCAGCTGGAAGTTTAGGACCTGCATTTCATAAATTGAGGCCTTTGGCTATCTTACTGGGCGTATATGTGCAGAGAAAATGCCTACGTTACAATTTTTTAGAGCTGCAATTAATAATGCAGGGCCAACGTTGACAGGGCTGTGCTTTATTCATTGAAGATAGTATACTGTGGAAGTTGCTGCATTGGCCCAGGTTCTTTGTAATAAATTTAGTTTGAGCGATTTCAATTTCTATCTTCAACAAATTATGTGAACAATGAAATTGCTAGCAATGTCATGGTGACAGTAGAAAAAATTGCAATTAAAAGTCAGTGGAGCCCTAGTTGTTTATGCATTGGAAGGATTTTTAACATTCAATACTGTTCTAAAAGTTCAGACATGTCACATATTGTATTCCAATTAATTGTGTAAATGGTATCATAAGTTGTGTGCAAAGTGTTTGATAAAATGTCAAACCATCCATTTGATTAGAGAAATCAGTGAAGTCAGAATTGTTCAAGTCATAGGCAGGTCAGGGTCTTCACACTTTCATATGATTATCAAGGAATGGGAATTGGAGGGACAAATGCATTAATCTCCTACCTTACTGGATTCAACAATCTTTGCAATGTACTCCAACCTCCTGTTTTCAAATTCCATTTTGTACTTCTCTTCATCTTTGTCTGCTCTCGACTCAATTATATGTGCAGTATTAATAAGTTCCTTGAGTTCTTTCTTCTTTGTTAATGACCCAAGATCAAGTGCTGTGACTTTACATTCCATTCAAATAATTTCCTCTCTAGACTTGTCAACCATTTGAACTGCTACTTGCAAGATGCATGATCCTAGACTATCTCTAGTGATTAAGGAGAATTTCTTAGCATTCATTTCTTGTTTAGCTCTACCAACCTCTACTAGAAAATCATCTAAGACCTCAATTGGCTAGACTTCCTCTAGTAACAGCTTCTCCATGCCACTCTTTAACCAATCAAGCAATGTGGATAGTTCCATCCCATCCTCAAGTTGACCATCGTCATTAATTCCTCTTAAGGCTGAAATGATCTCTTTATCTACATTTTCATCGGGATTGGTGACACTGGATTCTCCTATAATTGTTGTTTCACTTTGATGCATGACTAGCAATGTTTTTTATTTTGTTTCTCATCCTCATGCTGCAATGGTTGTGTTGATGTCCATTCATCATGGGACTCCTTGGGATAGAAGTTTTGTTTCACACCCTCATCCTGATTCATTCCCTACATTTGAAGTATCAAGCATATCAATTTCCCTAATAGACAAGGTGCAAATGGTAGAATGAGTAGTATTTGACATATGTTTCTTAGACCTTGCTCCCTTAGTAAAAATCTCCTTATCCTTAGTATCTCTTGCTTGCGAACCTCTAACCAAGTCCTTCCTCTTCCTCGAAACCTAAACTTTCCCATAAATATTCACTTCATTACTTTTCATTATTTCCTACTATTCGCAAGAAAACTCTTCATCCTCCATTTTCTCATTAAAGGAGCACCTTGCTTCCGCAACTTGTTAACTAGTTGGTCTAACCATTCCCTTGAATAATCTATCACTTCTCTCATCAATATGTCTAAGTTTGTCATTTAAAGTTGTGACCAACTTGGTGCCAAAACAAGTTATCTTTCTCTTGCTCATACCGATGATGTATGTGGTTTCTATTGTCTTTTACTTGATTGGGGATTGAAAAGATATTGCACTTTCTTATGAAGTCCAAGGACATCGTTGACCGCATCTTCCTTCATCAATAAGGTTCGCCTAGTAGTCCTCTAAATCAATTCCATGTGTTACATCCCAATCTTCATTCTAATCTAAGAATGTTTTGAATATAAATTATAGCCATTGAGATTTCATGTGAATTGGAAATGGTTAGTTAAATTGGTTATTCGTTATGATTTTATGAGAATTGGAAATGGTTGGTTAAGTTGGTTTTTTGTTATGATTATATAATTTGCATTGGAACTTATTGGGAATATACTTTCACTACATTATTTTCTTTTGCAGGTGCGCGGCAAAAGGGGAAAGCAGTGATAGAAAAAGATTAGGGCACAAACACCAACCTGCCACCGAGTTTGTCAGGTATTCATCAAAACCACTTTGGCCAAGGAAAAATAGACTAGAGCGGGCTAAATAATACCAAGTTTCCACTCTAAGCTGACTAGGTCATCAAATTTAAAAATATTTATAAAAATAATAAATGAAATAAAATTATTACCTTCAAATTGAAATCTAGTTGTTCTGCATTATTTGATGTCGGATGTATTATATTATATAAGTAATACTTGTAGTATTTATGTATATTTGTATGTATGAAAAAAAAATATTAAAAAAAATAAAATATATATATATATATATACTTCTATTTTTAATATAACGTATATATATAGACAAAATAATACATATAAGTATACATAAATAGTAAAAGTAGTATTTATATAATAGTATGCATTAAAAATATATTTCCATGTTAAATTTAATTTTGATTCATGAAAAGTCCATCAGCTTCTAATTCTTTTATTATCAAGGCCTTTCATATTTCTTCCTACATTGCATGTTCCTTTGGCCAAGATTGTAACGTAACTTAAGTTGTATGCCTCCTCCACCCTTTTCTTTCATGCAAATCATAACTTTATTTTTGCTCATTTATTTCCCATGTTAGCCAAAAGAAAAGGGGAAACATTCTCCTCAAGTCACAAAGTTTCCTTCCTCCACAAGAGCATCCTTCTTTATTACCAATTGTATATAGTCAAAGCTAGCTGCCATTATAATTATCAGTCGCAGTTGTTCATTTCCAGACCGCAACTCACTCAGTATATCAACCATATCTGCAACTGTGAATAGTGGTATCTCATTCGAATTTTATGCCACTCAGATAGCATTGCAAAAACTGTGATTCTAGTTGAGCAAATTCATTGAAGTTCATTGATTATCAACCAAGTCAAGCTAGAAGAAAGTGTAAATTAAAAATCAGAAGCTCCTCATTCATGTCGTAATTCCCCACTATTCATTTGAATTTCATGCCAAACTCTCTTAGCATTGTAGAAACTGTGATTCCAATTAAAGAAAATTCATTAAAGTTCATTGATCATCAACCAAGTCGAGCGAGAAGAGCAAGTGAATTACAAATCAGAAGCTCCTTAATCAGCTCATAATTCCTTAAAGATTGTTTATTTTATTGTCATAATAACAGCCATTAGATTATCATTCATAGCATGCATAAAAAAGGTTTCGTCGGACCATTGTTTGTAGTATGAAAAGACCATTTGAGCCATATTTGAACTATCTTACCAATCGTGCCAAGAGCATTCATAGGTTGTTTATTGCTTCTGTTAAATATTGTTTTCTGAAACTTATTTGTGTCAAGAAAAATCGATTGAGCATGTCACTTATACTTCCAAAATACAATGACATTAAAAGTACATGTCCCTGAGATTTATGAAAGATTGTCCATGGCTGAAAGAATTTGGCCACACAGAAATCATAATCTTTCTTTCTTTTTTGATTAATGGGTACAAAGAAAAATTACTTTACATAATTGAATATTATATAATGCAAGCTGAAAAATCACATCAGAGATCATCAAGGATAATCAAGAATGGCTGAGATAAGTGGTGTAGTCCATATGAATTGGACGGATTGATAAACTTGCAAAATCGAAAAAATGTACCAGAACTATGAAAAATTATATGAATAATTGGGAAATAGTAAATCTAGTCATCTCATAGTGGGAATTAGATATTAATTAAGGCTGTCAAGTCAAGCAGTAGGTGATCGGGCACATAGTGTCCTTTGAAAATCCCTAGCTAGGGAAGGTATATTGGCGAGAAATGTTGCAATGATCAGCAGAGGTCAAGATAACTCATAGTCAGATGGATAAAACTAATGGGAGGTACCCGTAATCTAGCCTGCTATGTAGTTGACAACTCTAACACCGGGTTGTTCAGGTGCCAAGACGAGATGGTGTACATGTGCCTTATCCTGTGTAGGATAGGGCAATTCTTAGTAGAGAATGAGTGGAGGTAACACTAAGTCCATGGTTGGGAGGTTAAGCCTTTGTTAATGGTTTTCCTCTCCTCCAAATGCCTAGACTTGCATAAATAGACCAATTCAAACTCCTCTTGATGTGATGCAATCTAAACCTCGATAGTATTCCGTTCTTTTCTTTCAGTTGCATCTTGATCTCAACTTCAACATCAACTTTGTTAAATCCCAATTTTTGACCAATTTAAATGTTCATATAGCCGTTGAGGTTTCACATGGAGTCAGTTGACAGTTGAAATTTGTTATAATCATGTGAAATGGTAAGATGGTTAATCGTTATAATTTCATATGAAGATGACATGCTAGCTAACCATTATAATGATATTTTAAAGCTATTGCGAATAGTTGGTTATTTATCATGAATTCATGAGAATTGAAAAGGCAGTTAGCCGTTGTGATCATTTATGATTTATAACTTGTTATGATAATATGACTTAACTGTGGAGAATTTCCTTGTAGGGAGCACATCAAAGGGGTGGAAGCATTGTCAAAAAAGAATTGGGCATTGGGGCAAAACCATCACTGGGCAAATGAGTATGAAACTTGAATCACCATGGTTGAGGACCTAGTGACTGCATAATAGGATACACACATTGGACACGCATGAGCTAGTTGGACAATCAATGAAACATTAAACATTTAAACATAATCAAAATATGTACCTTTAAGTGGTTTATGTTGGCAGTCTCATCATTTCATTGTATATATATGCACATAAGTATAAAAGTATGGTGCCACCATAGTATTAAATTATTCAAGCTCATCTCTATTAACATACATATATATAAATATGTGTATACATTGAGACGATATGAAGATAAAATAATCTCCCAAGTATACACTATTAAATATTAACCATGATAATCATACTGGTCTAAGAAGTGCAGAGCGCATCTTAATCTTCACCCATTATATCATAGAAAGCATATATATACACTGGACTTGGCATTAGAATGGGCGGCAATCCTTGGCAGAAATTATATTTTGTATTAACCATAGCAAATGGTTATGTTAGTTAAACATTCAATTATTTCCTTCTAGGCACCAATTTCTACAAGTGGTGTTTGGGCCAACCTAGAGAGGGTCATGTCCCTTTAAGGGACATGCCCTTTGGTCTTGATATAAAGGGTAGGTTTTATTGTAGTTTGAGGACACACAAAAAACACAAGTCTGCTCCCTCAAGCAATAATACCTATTCATATATATTGCAGATATAAAACAAATTAAGATCAAAGTTAAAGGTGATAACTCCTATCTTCAAAACATTAAGATCATATTCAGCAATATAAAGGATATTATATAAGTTTGAGTTTTTATAATAGAATTTGCAGAAACTTTACATGGTATCAGAGCCAGTTGTCGAACCTAGGCTCTACAAATTAAGTAATAAAACCTTATATATGTGTAACATCATTCTCCTATCTTCAATGGCACACAATCAAACCTGAGGACAGGTTTGATGGGAAAGAACACTTTGATGCTTGGAAATTCAGAATCATGATGATTCTTGAAGAAAATGATGTAAAACAATTTGTTGAATCAACATCCAGACAACCTACAGTTGAACCTCATAAATCCTTTTGGATTAAAGGAAATAGGAAAGCCATTTAGATCATATTAGAAAACATCAAACAACATTTGCTATGATGAATGCACTGCTAAATGCATATGAGGTTAACAATGCAACTAGAGTTCTCGCACTAAAAAGGAAACTAAATCACACTCAAATAAAGAAGGTAGAATCGATGAATTCTTACTTCCTAAGGGTTGCCAACATAAGAGATGAACTTTCAAGTATAAGAACCATCATTAGTGACACGGAACTAACACTGATGACTATAGATGGATAACCCAATTCATGGGAAACTTTCGCACGAGGAGTAAGTACCCAAGATAAACTTCCTGACTTCAACAAACTTAAGGGAGATTGTCTTCAGGAAGAATCCAGGAAACTAAAGGAGGGAAAATGAAAATGGAAGATGAAGAGCTTCATGTTCTTAATACAAACTCCTATAAACGAAACAAGAAGCATTTCAAGAAAAAAAGAGGAAATCAAAAGAATGACAAATCTAAAAAAGATCTATCCAAAATAAAGTGCTTCAAATGTCAAAAGTTTGGACACTACAAATCTAATTGTCCTGAGAATTCTAAACAACAAGTGAATTGTACAAATCTTACTAGGGAAGAAGATAGCTATGATCCTGAGAATCACGTATTGCATTCGTCACTATCAAATGAAGTCTCAAATAAAGCATGGGTGATTGATAGTGGATCATCTAGACATATTACAGGATACAAAGAAGCACTAGACTCTATATCAAAAAAAGTTAATGGCGAAGTCACCATCAGTGATAATTCAACACATTCCGTCAAAGGAATTGGAAATTGCACCTTGAAACTAAAATCAAAAAATTCTCTTCTTCTCAAATGAGTACTCTATGTACCAGAAATAAAAAGAAATCTAATCTCAGTTACAACACTTGAAGATGATGGACATAATGTTGCGTTCATGGACACTAAAGTAATAACCTGAGCAAAGAACTCCTCAATTAAGAAAGCAAAATTGATTAGTTGGAAGAAAAGGTATTTGTATGAATTAAATTCAAAACCTAGTCGACCTATCCAAGCCCTAATTCATGAAGTTGCAAACATAAATGAAATATTGCATAGAAGGTTAGGACATCCAAATTTCAAAACCTTATCAACTATGGAGATGGTTAATGGTTTACCTAAACTAAATAAAGACCACTCAAGCATATGCAAAGGGTGTGCTCTGGGTAAGAACACCAAAAGTCCATTTCATTATAGCACTAGAAAAAAAAACAATGTTTTGGAATTAATCCATTCATATTTATATGGACCTATGTCTATTCCTTCTCTTGGAGGATTTTGGTACTATATTTTGTTCATAGATGACTTCTCTAGGAAAACTTGGATTTGCTTCTTAAAATGCAAAGAATTAGAAGATATCCTAAAGAGATTTAAAAAAATTTAAAACATTAACTGAGAATTTATCAGGACATAAAATTAAAACTCTTAGAACTGATAATGGAGGGGAATACACCTCAGATTTGTTTAAAAGGTTTTGTAAAGAAACAAGAATTAAGAGGGAGTATATTATTCCTTATAACCCAGAACAAAGTGAGGTAGCAGAAAGAAAGAATAGAACAATTATAGAAGCTGCTAGAGTTATGATCTTTGATCAAAATCTAGAATATTTTCTTTGGGTAGAAGCCTCTTGTACTACTGTCTATATTCAAAACAGAAGCCCTCAGTTCTACCTTAGAGATAAAACACCTGAAGAAGTCTTTACTAAAGTTAAACCCAATATAAGTCATCTTAGAATTTTTCAGTGCCCTTTATATATCCATGTTCTAAAAGAAAAGGGAACTAAGTTAGAAACCTCCAGGAGGAAAGGTATTTTTGTAGGGTATAGTGAAACATCTAAAGCATATAAGATTTTCATGCCTGGACAAAAAAATATTTAACTTAGTAGGGATGTAATTTTTGAAGAAGATCTAGCATTAAAAAGAGCCCTAAGTTCTAAAGAACCCTCTTCTTTACCTAGTTTTGCAAGAAAAACTGAGTCTTAGTCTCAAAGGGAGAACATGGGAGAAATTGAAGATGAAATTAAAAACCTAAATCTTGGAGAAACTCAAAATTAAAAGAAAAGACCACTTTGGGCCATTAAAATAGTCAAGAAAACACAAGACTTTGTTGTACCTTCTGGAACAATCAGAGAAAGCAAAAGACCCAAAAGATTTCCTAGTTATACAACAAACATGAATGATTTGTCTAAATCAAAACCAACCAACCAATACTTCAAATGTTATTAAACATACATCTTGGAAAGAAGCTATGATAGAAGAATACCAATCTATTATGAAGAATGATGTTTGGGAAATTGTTCCTAGACCTAAAGGGAAATTTGTTGTTTCTTCCAAGTGGATATTAAAAATAAAGCATGCCATTGACAATAGCATTGAAAAATATAAAGCCAGATTTGTAGCCAAAGGATTCTCTTAGAAAAAAGGGATTGATTATGAAGAAACTTTTACTCTTGTTGCCAGATACACCACTGTAAGAGTAGTCCTAGCCATTGTTGCATCAAAGGGATGGAAAGTACATCAGATGGATGTAAAAACAGCATTCCTAAATGGAAAAATTAAAAAAGTATATTTGGAGCAACTTGAAGAATTTGAAACTCATGATCCTAAAGTTTTTGTTTGCAGGATCAAGAAAGCTATCTATGGGCTTAAACAGGTTCCAAGGGCTTGGTATGAAAGAATTGATAAGTATCTCACTTGCTTAGGATTCTCCAAAAATGAAGCCAATCCAAATTTATATTATAAAAGAAATAAAGATGATATGATAATTCTAATAGTGTATGTTGATGATTTACTAATAAGAAGGATCTAATTTGAGAATTCAAGATGAAAGACTTGGGACTCCTTCATTACTTCCTAGGACTAGAAGTACGATAGAATTCAGATAGCATTATACTTAATCAAAGAAAGTATGCATAAAATATTTTGAAGAGATTTGGAAAGTGGAATTGCAAGTCTACATCTTCTCCAATGGAAACTAATCTACATAAACTTAAAGAAGCAGTAGTAGAATCACCTTCCATAGATTCTACTCTCTTTAGACAGATGATTGGGTCCCTTATGTACTTGGTAAATACAAGACTTGATATTTGCTATGTTGTTAATGCCTTAAGTTAGTTTATGTGTGAGCCAAAGGAGATTCACTTAGTTGCAATCAAACACATTATGAGATACTTACAAGGCACTCTTAATCTTGGGCTCAAATATGAGAAAGTTGACTTAGATTTACATGGATTCACTGACTCAGATTGGGGTGGAAGTGTTAAAGACAAAAAAAGTACTTCAGAATGTTGTTTCAATTTAGGATCAGCAATGATATCTTGGATATGCAAAAAACAGTCTTCAGTAGCACAAAGCTCCATAGACGCTGAATACATTGCAGCAGCGATGGCCTCCCAAGAAGCAGTTTGGCTAAGGAAGTTACTTGTGGGATTATTTGGTCAATCCATGAATCCTACGATTATTCATTGTGATAATCAAAGTTCCATCAAGCTTTCGGTGAATCCATTTTTTCATGACAGGTCCAAGCAAATTGAAATTTCTTACCATTATGTAAGAGATATGGTAGACACGAATACTGTAAAATTAAAATACATTTGCACTGCAAATCAAACAGCAGACATTCTCACCAAACCTCTCTAGAGTGAAGATAGATCACTTCAGGAAAAGACTTGATATGGTTGAATTGTAATTCATTTGTATTCTTTAAATTATTAATAAAATAATTTTATTTGTCAGGCTATTGACTGTTATGGGCTCTACCATTTGTATTCATTATTTAAGAGGTGATGATCTTTGAGGTAATGAATACTTGTATTAAAGACATTATGAGAGATGACGGTCCCTCAGATAATGTATTGAATAGTATAGAAATACTATTAGATCTAGGTGAGTTCAAGATCATTTGTGACATAAACATTTCCATGTCTATGAATCACAACTTGGATAAAGGAAGAATTTATTCTTCAGACTTTATCCTGTGTTCTGGTAGAGCTTAACTCAAGATCA
Source organism: Cupressus sempervirens (assembly GCA_028749045.1). Taxonomy (NCBI): domain Eukaryota; kingdom Viridiplantae; phylum Streptophyta; class Pinopsida; order Cupressales; family Cupressaceae; genus Cupressus; species Cupressus sempervirens. Next base: position 235,790,651 of record CM053793.1, read on the forward strand.
AGTTCTAATATAAGTTTGCCAGTTCCTATGAATCACAACCTAGATAAATGAAGAACTTAATCATTCTTCATATTTTATCCTGTGTATTGCATTACATGCAAAACTAACATCACTAGTATAAAGTGATAAGTCATAGTGTGACATGACTTAGTATCATATGATAAGTAGGAGACAATTTCCACAGCAAGTCAAATTGTGATAGTGCTATCAGAATTTAACCGTGTGATTTTTGAGTCAAACTCATTGACCCATATTTCATAAGTAGTGTTTCAACATGAATCCATCTCTCATGAGAATAAATGGAACACTTAGCACTCATTGGATCTAGGTGATGCTCACAGGGGTGAAGCACTGGGACTTCCCAGGAGGTCACCCATCCCAGTACTACTCCAGCCTGAGCGCGCTTAACTACGGAGTTTCCTCCATGGTTAAACCCAAAGCTTGCAACCCCATTTGCAAAACCTTCACCAAGTGTTGTGCTTTATGAACCATTCATTAGAAAGCCCCTTAAGCTCATCAATTGATAAGTAGGAGATAATTTCCACAGCAAGTCAAATTGTGATAGTGCTATCAAGATTTAACTGTGTGATTTTTGAGTCAAACTCATTGACCCATATTTCATGAGTAGTGATTCAACATGAATCCATCTCTCATGAGAATAAATGGAACACTTAGCACTCATTGGATCTAGGTGATGCTCACAGGGGTGAAGCACCGGGACTTCCTGGGAGGTCACTCATCCCAGTACTACTCCAACTTGAGTGCGCTTAACTACGGAGTTTCCTCCATGGTTAAACCCAAAGCTTGCAACCCCATTTACAAAACCTTCACCAAGTGTTGTGCTTTATGAACCATTCATTAGAAAGCCCCTTAAGCTCATCAATTGATAAGTAGGAGATAATTTCCACAGCAAGTCAAATTGTGATAGTGCTATCAGGATTTAACTGTGTGATTTTTGAGTCAAACTCATTGACCCATATTTCATGAGTAGTGATTCAACATGAATCCATCTCTCATGAGAATAAATGGAACACTTAGCACTCATTGGATCTAGGTGATGCTCATAGGGGTGAAGCACCGGGACTTGCCGGGAGGTCACCCATCCCAGTACTACTCCAACCTGAGCATGCTTAACTACGGAGTTTCCTCCATGGTTAAACCCAAAGCTTGTAACCCCATTTGCAAGCTTATCAATTGATGAGCTTAAGGGGCTTTCTAATGAATGGTTCATAAGGCACAACACTTGGTGAAGGTTTTGCAAATGGGGTTGCAAGTTTTGGTTTTAACCATGGAGGAAACTCCGTAGTTAAGCACACTTAGGCTGGAGTAGTACTAGGATGGGTGAGATGGATTCATGTTGAATCATTACTCATGAAATATGGGTCAATGAGTTTGACTCAAAAGTCACACAGTTAAATCCTGATAGCACTATCACAATTAGTATCATATGTTACATGATACCATTTTTCTAAGAAGATTCAGATAGATATAGAGTATCAATCTATGCTTATTCATCATAACTGATGATGCTAGATATGTTATCTCTCAGTATAATTAGCAAGTTAAGAGGGGGTGTTAAATATTAACCATGATAAACATACTAGTCTGAGAAGTGTAGATTGCACCTTAATCTTGACCCATTATATCGTACAAAGCATATATATACACTAGACCTGGCATTAGAATTGGCAGCGATCCTTGGCAGAAATTATATTTTGTATTAACCATAACAAATGGTTATGTTAGTTAAACATTGTATTATTTCCTTCTAGGCATCAATTTCTACAAGTGGTGTTTGGGCTGACCTAGAGAGGGTCATGTCCCTTTAAGGGACATTGCCCTTTGGTCTTGATATAAAGGGTAGGTTTTATTGTAGTTTGAGGACACACAAAAAACACGTCTGCTCCCTCAAGCAATAATACCTATACATATATTGTAGATATAAAACAAATTCAGATCAAAGTTAAAGGTGGTAACTCCTCCTATCTTCAAAACATTAAGAAGATCATATTCAGCAATATAAAGGACATTATAGAAGTCTGAGTTTTTATAACAGAATTTGCAAAAACTTTACATACACGTATTTGCACATGCATATCCTAATAGGTATAACCTTGGACACAATAATAATATGATGTCACCATTTGAAAATTTTATATATAATATATATATATATATAATTATAATTATAAATTATTCTTTTGATTAAGAGACCTTCAAATTCTTCCTCATAAAAATAGATCTCTATGAGAGATGAGGAATACACTTGGCATCATTCTTATAGAAACCGGTGAACCAAGAAGTCAGTTATCCTTTGTATAACTGCTACCAAGAGTCGCAGCTTCCTTAAGCCTTCTTCATTATTTTGTATGTTATATATGTTCGAACATACGTTGGAGAGAAGACATCCCGATTTTGGATTTTACTTCCAAAATTTTGTATTTAAGGAGTCGATTTCAAGAGTTGACCTTTCAAAGTCAAGCAAGGACCCATTCTCTTCCATTGATCAGGTTATGTGATCAGTCCTTTTAAACTTAATTTGATATATGTTTTGCATTCGAAAGTATAGATGCAAGAATAACTTCCATGATTTCCAAATAATGATGCTCTGCCTTGATGTAATTTAAGTCTATCGAATAGTACATTCGACCAAGCACACCAAGATATTTCACCATGTTAAGTCTGAACCACATACACATGTCGTGCTATGGTTTCCTCTTTACTTCAGTTGTTCTTTCAGATTTGAGTTATATACTCCGAAGTTTCTTGAGTCTTAAGGACTATATTGTGCCAATACTGAAATATTATTTCCATCAGCTGAGATGAATTGATATCCTCTATGATTAGACACCCAAGACTCACCCGGCTGGTTGGCCAAGAAAAAGGGTGAAGAGGTAGAAGGAAAGTTCTGCAAGAACAAGAAAATGGAATCAGATTTTATATGATAATTTTATTACTTTTAAAGAAAGTATTCAATAGCTCATGTTGTCCAATTCATATACTCTATTGTCAAGTCGAGTGGTGGAATTAAGTACCAGGATGTTCAATGGCTGGACAAGGTCTTCCATGTCTATTCTGGGTAGGGAGGGTCTTTCTAGTGAGAGAAAGTGTGGGGATAAGTTTAAGGTCCGTGGTTGGGAGGTTAAGCCTCTGACAATGTTTCCCCTCTCCACAAGATGTCAAGATGTGTATTAGACAAAGATAAGATAAGCATTCAAACATTTATTGGTAACAGGTATGTTACTTTGATGATGTCTATACAAGTAGAAGATATGATGGATTGATTTATATCAGCGATTCAGTTATTTCCTTTAATGAAAATATTTTTTCTCGTCAATGTAATCAGTAACCAATTAGATTGGTTGATCTCCCAACTGAATATGGAATATATCTATATGCAAGAGATAGGTTTATCTGATGGATTGTTATTTCAGTCTTCCATTTATGTGATAATGAATATGAGCATATTTTCTACCTAATGTTATTGCCATAGTTAGCAATGGAAGGAGAAGGAATGATACAGTAGTATTTGATGCCCTAAATGATATAATTGTATTTGATGGTAATGGTGTTTCAATAAAGTGGTATAGTTATTTGTTCCTAAGTGGCATATATGTATTAACTTGGGTTTTGCAAAAGCATCCCTAGAGGGATTTCGGTTTTGAATTCTGTGGTATGTAGATTTTTCCCTTGATAAAAATCATTGATGGTGTTTTCAAATTGTTAGTTATGAAATTTTCCATTTAACTGTTTTCTAAACTCATTCACATGAACATAATTGTTATAACTATCTTCCCATGAATATGAAGTATTAACGGTATTTAGTTGATACGACATGATGTTAGTTAAGCCCCAAGAAAAGTGGATGTTACAAGCTTTATATTATATGCAGTTGCTTGCTTGTTCATATGAATGGCACTTAAGAATTTGCAGTTAGATATTATTTTACATTTTGTGTAATATAGATAGATAGTCAATCTATTCTGTTGAAATCGTTCTTTCTCAATCATCAAAAAGGTAGTTTAAATCTTTTAGTTGGCAATTTAAACCTTTTCATGAGAGTGCAATTATGATTTAACAGTTAATCAATTATTTTATGTTATTTCGTTTTCATGTGAAAGGTAGTTTGTTTCCTTTAAATTTTTAAGTTGTTACATATGATATCAGAGCTCCAGCTTTGACATTGAACCTTGGGCTCACCATTGGCTTTAAAACTGGAACTGAAATGTTTGAATGAGAGCAGGAAGAGAACTCGATTAATGCCTCAGAAGAAAACACATCATTTAGTTCATAACTTTATACTTAAGAACATGTCTCAATATGATTACTCATTATGTTTCATGCCTAGAGATGATGAAACATTAGCTCATGCCCTAATCAGAATCAAAAAGCAAAATAGTCAAATGGACTCTTGCCAAGAAGGAAATCATGAGAAATAAAATTATCCATGTCTAGAATTGAAAGCAAACTAATCCACTTATGATGTATTATGCACCTTGTATTGGGCAGAATGAGCCCAAGGAAGGGGAAATGCGGAAAAACCCACGGATAGGGTGTCCAATTTCCTTAAAAATAAATGTTTGAAATTTTGTTCTTAAATTAGTGGGAAAACTTTGTAAGAAATGATTGTGATCTTATCAATTGCTCTTGAATTAGTGCATAACCTACAATCTCCACCTTTCTTGGGTGCCAAAACAATTCTTGAATCTGATTTATGATCTCCTCATTTTGCTTGAAGGTCATCTTGTATGCTGCTTTGTTTGGCAAGCTTGCACTGGGTATGAGATCAATATGATGACTCACATCCCTTATGGGTGATAATGAACTAGGGAGCTCCTCCACAATTACGTCTTCATACTTATCCAACAGGATCAGTACTTCCTTAGGTACCCCTCCTCATTTGTTGCTGCCATAATTGATGTAGGCTTCCCAATGATGGCATAATCCATGTCCACTTCACTCAAACTCATCAAAAATATTTCTCCTTCACCACAATCACACTTGGTCCTTCATGGACAGCCTTGTCCTCTTCTTGTAGGGGTATAAGAGTGTATGACACTCCATCCTTATTTGTCATGTATCTATTTTCCCCATCATGTTTAGTGTTCCTATAAAACTACTAAGTTCTTAGGAGCAAGTGGCATACATCCATAGGGATTATGTCACGCAATATCATATCTTTGTAAGAACCAATGTTGAATTCAACCCAAGTCTTCCCATTCAGCAAAACTTGCTGACCCTTATTAAGCCGTGAGACTTTGTAGGGTGTAGGATCTAGGGTGATAGTTTCTCTTCATTGTCAATTTTTTACCATCTCTAAAGACACAAGATTATCAGTAGAACTATGACGCAAGGTAGGATGGGAAATGAATAAAAGATAATTCACCAGACACATTGCTAAAGTATACACGCAGAAGCCAACAAAAATATGGAAGAAACCACAAGATATATATTGATTCCAATGCATATATGATGAGACAATCTTCATACAACATGCCAGGCATAAGGCCTACCTAGTTGCAACCATATACATTCAAATTACAATTAGCGAGCTTAGAAGCTCAGGCTTTCAAAGCTAAATTCGTTTCATCTATCATCTACCAATCTTGATCACTCCCTACTCTAATCCTAGATCTCGAATATATAGCCACCAAGACCACAAGTCGGCCTATCAAGTAATTTATTACAAAATATAGGTCTTGCCCCAAAGGAGAAATCAGAGACCACACATTTAAACAAACTAATATCCTTGGGGACAAAGATAGGTCCACATGTGATCCGAGAAGAGATCTCCAAGGCAAAGTCTTGATATCACAAAAACCTTGCAGAAGCCAAAACCCACACATTAGTTGGTATGTCAAGAAAAGAACATGCCTTGAGAAAAGATAGAGCATAACTCCCACATATAATGAAATTAAATTTCACAAACATAGGAGAAGGATCCACAATAGGTTCACATTAAGAACCCAACTAAGAAGAAAGAAAGAACACAAACAGCAAGGGCCATTCCACGAATAGCAGGCAGGAACAATACGTAAGAAATATTTTTGGTTGATGCAAGATTGCCAAATAACCCACGATGCTCCTACCTCAAACACCTTGGGTGAATAAGGACTGATGTCCACATCAGCAAGCCTTGATATTCTAAGAAGTATCATAAAGATCCAACTCAACTTGAGATATCCAAGCACTGTCTTCAAATGGTTTTTTCTACCACTGAACTAGTTATTCCTTGTAATCCTTTCCTCTAGTACTTTTTCTTACACTGGTGTCCAACATTTTGTCAATTCCCTCTGTCTTTTTCTTAGAATAATCAAATTTATCAGATGTCTCTTTATCAAATTCAAAATACTCATAAATGTTTGAAATTTCTGAAAATAGGTGAAATGTCCATGTCTTTAGGTAATTCAACTTCAAAGGCATTTCCACTATCATGTTTCATCAAGATCTTACAAGGCCCAAATTTTTTTCATCTTCAACTTACTATATGTTCCAACAAGAAATTTGTTCTTAAGGTGTACCATTACTTCATGTCCAACCTTAAAAGGCTTATATCTTCTTTTCTTATCTTCCCTTCCTTATATCCTTGATTACAGTCATTCGGATTACTCTTTACTTCCTCATGCAAGTTCTTCATAAAGTCCATAAATTCCTTGGCTTCAGCAATGTGTTTCAACTCAATATTCAAGCCCCTCACCTCTATAGTACCTCTAGAATGCATTCCATTCTGTTCACCAAACTGTTATATGCAAATTTTAATTGTGCCAAGACCAAGTGCCAATTAGAAGCTTTATCTCTAATCAAACATCTCAACAAGTTAACCAAACTTTTTTTTGCAACTTTAGTTTGTCCATCTATCTATGGATGAAATGTAGAACTAAACTTAAGCTCAATATTCAACTTCTTCCAAAGTGTTCTCCAAAAATAACTAGTAAACTTAGTATCTTTGTCTGAAACAATAGTCTTAGGTAATCAATGTAGTCTCACAATCTCTTTGAAAAATAGATCTACTATGTGTACTGCATCTGATATCTTCTTACTAGGTATAAAATGTGTCATCTTAGAAAATTTATCAACCACTACAAATATAGAATCATTACCTCTGAGTTCTAGGTAATCCAAGAACAAAGTCCATATCGATATCTTCCCAAGGTCTACTAGGAACAAGTAAAGGTGTATACAAACCCACATTCTGACTAGTTCCCTTAGCTACTTGACAAATTCTGTAAATCTTCACCATTTTTTGAACATCCTTTGTCTTTAGCTCTCAAGGCATACAAGTATGCTTCTTCAAGACTTTCCCTTTCACAAAACTGATTTCATCTTCAATCAAAGTTCTTCGTCCATTCAAGTATCTAGCAACCTTTACCAACCATTTTCACCACGAACAGAAAACAGTAACAATACACAGGAAAATATTTTGGGTTGATGCAAGATTGCTAAAGAACCCAAGATACTCTAGCATCAAACTAGAATCTACCGCTATCTTACATTCCTTTCCCTGTGCATTGCAAGTTGACCTAAATAATGCTTCCCTTTGTAGGTGTTCTTTGGTGGTTGGCACTTTGATCAACATCCTCCTTATCATTAAGGACTCACCTACCTCAGGAGAAACATGTAGAGAGGGTGAATTCACACTCTCATTGACCTCTTCTTGCACGGTTTGAGTTCTCCATTCACCAACATTAGAACTTGTACCTTGCTTGTCCATGTCGTCAGTAGAAATTGTGTATCAGCCGACGGGTCCCTTCGGGAAGGAAATTGTGTATCAGCCGACGGGTCCCTTCGGAAAGGAAATTGTGTATCAGCCGACGAGTCCCTTCGGAAAGGTTCTTGTTATGTAGCCAACGGATCCCTTCGGAAAGGTTTTTGTTATGTAGCGACATGTTTTATTTGGCCGATGGACTCCTTCGGGAAAGTTCTTCGGAAAGTATTTATAACCCCTTCGGGAAGCATTGTATTCATCAGATCTTATCATTCAAGCATAATGTAATGTTTTGGCATATGCGAATAATAATAATAAGAGTTCTGCTGTTCGTGTTCGTGTTCATTATCTGTGTGCAATTCTTAATTAACCTATGCGGTAAACATTTGGGGCCGTTGCCTTGCAACAGTACAATTGGTCTGCTAAAAAGTGGAAGGAGGCATCCGTATGCAATCAACAGGCAGTGTCACAAGTTTGAAGCCATACGGATTTTATAACAGAAGGAAGGGTCAAGTTACCATATGCAACTCTATAGGGCACTGTACGGCTTGATTAACCATACAGAAGATTTCCATCATTTCAAGCATACGGATTCCTTGTGAAGAGCAGGGTACGGATTTCACTGTACGGATTATTGAATGCAAGGTACGGATTTTTATGGAAGCAGTACATGGTCTCTTCCTTAGTACGAAATTCTAGAGCCAGGTAATTGTACGGATTTCCATCCATATCATTGGGATTATGAGATCACAGGTTCTGAAGGTTAAAGTACAGAATTCAACAGTAAGCAAGGCGGTTTTTGCAGTATATCAGTTCTAGTCAGATTCAGCATACTATGGTCCCTGTACGGTTGATCAGTGAAGGGCATTGAAAATACCACCGTACGGATTTGGGGAGGGAAACTGTTGTATGGATTTGTGGTCTTCTGGTGGTACGGCTTTGTTATTTGATTTTCCTTCTAACTTTTTCAGAGTACGGATTTTCATTCCAAAGGTTGCAATTCACCATACGTGTTGAAAGAATTCTCCACTGTACGGATTTGGAAGACCGTTAGGAAAAGACAAAGATATAACTGATGGAGTCTGCAGGTAAACGACAGTGGAAAAAACAATTAGCACAGTCTAAAGTTGTGGAAGGCAGGAGCATGGCAGGTACAGGTAACCTGAATGAAGGCTCGAGCAACAGCAAGTAGAAGCGTAAGACTACAGCACCTGCACCAGCTGAAGTCACACCACAGACTATACAATTTGAAGGGTTGAATGGAATGGATTGCCGGAAATGGTGGCAAGAAACCCTTGATGATCATCCAATAAAAGCAAACATCAGAAGAGCACAGGTTGAATGGGCCATTCAGATGCCTGTTTTTTGCATTCGAGATTATGAATGGTATCTGCATACCATGATTGAGACATATGGCAGAGCTTCTCGGAGGAGCACATTTCAGTATTTGGAAAGGAACTTGGTGGTATCATTCAAGGCAGCCGATTTCACACGTGTTTTTGGCATTCTAGGGCAGTAGGGCAAAAAGTTTCAGTCAAAGAAAATTCCAAAGGATGGGAAGCTATTTTTAATCAAATTAGTATGTGGAGATTTGACTGAAGCAGAGCAGGCGGCATTAACTGAGACATCAAAGGGAAGGGGTTTAAAGAAAACCGACATTCACGAGAGGCCATGGCGATGTCTAATGGACTTGGTCAAGAGCAGGCTCATGGGATCCTCTAGGGCATCGAATATCTCATTCCCGCAGGTGTCCATGATGAACGGAATAATGACTGGGAAAGTGTACGATTGGACGTCTGTGCTGGCTGAACGGATGCATGAGTTCATGACTCTCCAGCACAAAACCTTCTATATGCCCCATTACGTGATTGGTCTCTTCCTTGATGCAGCAGCACGGATGATCCCAACGGAGGAGTTAGAGGCAAACCCTGGACCACTGGCTCCAGGAGAACCTCCTATCATGCGGTGGAAGCACTTGGACACAACCACTAGGCAGAAGGGTGCAGCAGGCCAAAAGAGGCCTCGGATGGACATGGCAGGTGATACTGACAGCGGCCGACAGGAGACATCTTCTAAGCAGGACAGTGTGGAGGAAAAAGAAGGGGAAGGCGAGGATGATGAGGAGGTTTAGATTGTCACGGCTACCCCCTTGCTATTTCCGTATGCTACAGTTCCTGTGACTTCCGAGTTGGTGTCAGGAGGTCTACACATGGCTCACATTCCTGGGTTTGGACAGACTCGGCGACCGATATTGATGATTGGAGGATCCCACCAGGCAATCACACTAGCCGCACCGTGGCAACATGGGGTACGGCCTTCTCCTGTCCGGCCAGGAGTTGGATTTGCGGTAGGCTTTGCCCACCTGATAGCACCCGTCACCCGAGAGACTTCTTCAGCCCCTGTTGAAGCACTTCCAGTAGCAGCACCCGTGGTGCCTGCCATAAGTCAGCCAGCAGTAGTTGTTACCATAGCACAGTCAGTAGAAGTTCAGGAACTTCCAGTAGAGAACATACTAGACGGAGGAATGCAGGAGTGTACGGACCCAGCACTGTCCGAACAACCAAAGGTCATGGATAGAGCTAGTGTTTTTCTGAGGCAACAGTTCCGACTCGTTCCTGACAAGCGTGGCCCGTCCATTCAGTCTCCCAGCTATTTTGGAGTAGCACCTGTACCAGAGCATCAGTCTCAGGAGGAGGGAATGCCACATGCCGTGATTGCGCCGACAGCAGAGGAGGCGGCACCGGATGTGGGCATGGCTCCCGTTGATGAGGAGGACAATAGTGATGCAGAATGGTCATTGGAGGACTTCGCCAAGGAGGATTACGGGTCGGATGAGGAAAGGTGCAGGGACTACTTCAAGACTATGAAATTTGCATTGAAGAAGGGGCATGATGTGGCGATTCAGGCTCTCACTCGACGAAGGGAGTGGCATTTGATCCGAGCGTATATTCGTGGGGTTTGTCCTAAGCGATTTCAGACTTGTTTTGTGGATAGAGGTTGGCCGGCAGTTGAGACACCAGAGATGTTGGTAGATTGGGCCACTGAGCTAGAGTTGGGACCAAGTGACAGTCCGATGATGAAGCTGGCACATGAGATCGTGGGATTGTACAAAGAGGTTTACTATGCTTGGCAGCGCGTGAAGGCGGATAGGGCAGCAGATAGTGTTGCAGCTCAGAGATCTCTAGCGGTTGAGAAAGAGGCAAGAGAAAAGTTAGCCGCTGACTTGGCCGACCAGCAGGCAACATGGAACCAAGTGGGCAGCACTATTGAAGGATATGGCAGCAATGGTATAGGAGAAGGACGCGGCTATCCGGGATAAAGATGTGGCAGAGCATGAGTTGCAGTTGGCCAAGAGACAAGCTATGGATGCTGCGCTTCTACTGAAGGAGGCCGTAGAGGTGAATTCACAGATTCAGACAGATCTACGTATCCGGACTGACCAGGTGTATCAGTTATGTTGTCAATAGCACTCTTCTGGGACACCTCCTTCTCTCTAGTATTTCTTTTATTATTTTGGGTCGTTTTCTAATTTTGCTAGTCGTCAAGAGACGACTTTTCTTTTTGGGGGGATGATGTCGTTGGTAGAAATTGTGTATCAGCCCACAAGACCCTTTGGAAAAGTTTTTGTATCAGCCGACGGGTCCCTTCGGGAAAGTTCTTGTTATGTAGCCGATAGGCAAATAGTTTGTAGCGGACATAATGTATCTAGCCGACGGATACCTTCGGGAAGGTTCCTCGGAAAGTATTTATAACCCCTTCGAAAAGAATTGTATTCATCTTATCATTCAAGCATAATGTAATGCTCTGGCATATGCGAATAATAATAAGAGTTTTGCTGTTCGTGTTCGTGTTCATTATTTGTGTTCAATTCTTCATTAACCTATGCGGTAAACATTTGGCGCCGTTGCCCGATGGACCTGGTCCGCAGGCAGGTGGATATGAATTAAATGTCGAATCAGTTGAACAAAGATAAGAATAAGCTGAAGGAAAAAGATGACATACGCGTTGCGTAGGAAAATTTAATTCTAGCTTAGCAGACAGAGCGTCGAAGGAGATTTCAGAAGATTGCCGACGGAAACAAGAGCGTGGAAGGATTGTTGAAGGAGACTCGATAGCGGCTCGTTTTGGTGGAAGAAGCGAGGCAGGAGTTTCTGAACCTGCATACGCCACGGGAAGAGAATCCTGACGGAAGGAGATCAACTCGCATGGCTCGAAGTGCCGAAGGAGCACGAGCATAGAGTGACCTCTTCGTTTGAGATATACTTCCGGAATGAACAGCTTCGGTTGATGAACCCTCTTCTTCACCACACAGCGCGGAAGTCGAAAACAGCGCGGGTGTTGAAAACAACGTGGAAGTCGAAAACAGCACGGGTGTTGAAAACAGTGCGGAAGCCGAAAACAGCGCAGGTGTGCGGAACAGCGCGGGTGTGCAGAACAACGTGAGTGTTGAAAATAGTGCAGGTGTGCAGAACAACACGGGTGTTCAAAACAGCGCGAGAACTCAGAAAAGCACGGGTGCTCAAAACAGCGGAGGCATGCAAAACAACGTAGGTACACAACAAAACCCTCAACATACAGTGATAATGGTAGGTCTGAAAGAAAAGTTACCTAAATTTGATGGTGATGAAGCAACTCATCCCATTCGACATTGTAAAACATGTGAAACGATCTGGAGGGAAAATGGCATAACAGATAGAAACGAATGGATCCGACAATTTCCCGTTGCCCTACGGGGTGTTGCGATTGATTGGTTTACTAATACTGATCCACAAAAGTTAAACACTTGGGATAACATTAAGGAGTTCATCGCAGAATTTCAACTCCTACACGACGATAATGAAATTGTAGCGGAGATATTCAATACCAAACAAAAGAAGAATGAAACAGTATGGGTCTTCGCTAGGAGGTTGAAAGACTTAATCAGTAAAATGGAGAATAAGCCGGCAGATGGGCTCCAGAAAAGATGGTTCATGGAAGGCCTTCACCCGAAGCTGTGAAAGAAGATGAAGATCGTGCCACCATCAACATACATTGAAGCGTACAATCGGGCAATGAACCTCGAAAGTGACCAGAAGACAAAGAAGAAGAACAACAACAACTCGTCTGATTTAGATGACGATGCATCCTCAGGAGAAGACAGCAGTGATGACGAGGGAAGCAACAAGAAAGTTCGTGCCCTCCAGAAGGACATGATTCGGATGATGAAGGAGTTCAAGAACATGAACAAGGAGACTAAGGGCAATGACCTATGGTGCACGAAATGCAAGAAAGAAGGCCATACGAAGGGATCCTGCTCGAAAGAGCAATTTTGCGAGATCTGTCAGATTCTAGGACACTCGGTAAAGGAATGTCCTTTCAACCTGAAATCAAGAACACCACAGCAAGTGTTCCTCGCGTAGGAGGCATCCCCGTCAGGAGGGAACGAGAACACCAGTACGGAAGGTGCCACATCGGGCGGATACAAAAACAACCTGCACGGTCAAAACAACAACAATAGCAGCAACAACAATACAGGCAGAAGGAGTCGAATTCAGTATGATGCGAATGGTCGGCCGATAGTTCAATGCCACGCATGCAATCTGTGGGGTCACTTTGCCCAAGAGTGCACAACAGCGAACACACCGAAGTTGCAATGCCAATGGTGTGGACCTAGCAATCATGACGATGCTAAGTGCCCGAAGTCTAGAGTAAAGGTGATTATCGTCGGGATAGACGAGGAAGAAGTTTTGGCAATCACTCGGAAGCAGGCGAAGCTATACCCTGATTCGATGGAAGAAAAGAAGAGACTGGAGGAAGCACGGGCAGAGGTCCAGAGAGCAACGCAGATAGAAACGGCACACCTGAAGGACACGGAGAGTACCTCAGTACGGAACTGCGCAGAACAGAACATTGTACGACAAATATTGCAAGCTGAGATACCCGTCAGGATAAATGATCTGTTGCTCACTATGCCTCAACTCCGTACGACCCTCACAAATATAGTCCCGCTTGCTAAGCAACTAGTAGAGCAAGGAAAGGAGAAAGAGGGGGGCGCAAGTGCAGAAGATCCGATGCTGTTAGCTCTTTCATCCAGACGCTATTCGGCGGTTGTTGAAATGGGCATTCTCGGGACTGTGCTAATGGACACAATCGTGGACGGAGGATCCGGTGTCAATGTGTTGCCTGAAGACACTTGGAAAAAGTTGGGACAGCCGACATTATGGCCACCTACCTTCCAATTGTTAACAGCCGATCAACATGGAATCAAGCCATTGGAAGTACTCATAGCGCAACTAGTGACGATTGGAACACAACCATTCCTATTGGACTTTGTCGTGATCCTACTAAAGCAGAGAGGATATGATGCCATTCTGGGCCAAGGGTGGCTGATACAAGCCAAGGTAAAACACGATTGGAAGAAAAATACTTTATCACTTGAAAGCAAAAGCCGGAAGTATGTCATCGATCTACACACTCAGATGGTTGGAGAAGAAGCTCTATTGTCGGATTCTAAAGGAGAAGACGATGAGAGGAGGCAGAGTATGGAACCCGATCAGGAGGGAGTCCTACGATTGGAAGGAGATGACGATCTGGATTCAATAAATGGTCTTTACCACTGACAGATAGAGGATTACGAGCTCTTTCCAAGTTGTAATATGCTAAGGATCGACGAAGGTAAGAAAGAAGGAAATGAATGTTCGAAGAAACACAGAGAAGCCGAAGGAGGAAATGAATGTCCGAAGGAACACAGAGAAGCCGACGGAGGAAATGAATGTCTGAAGGAACATGGACAAGCCGAAGGAGGAAATGAATGTTCGAAGCAACACAGAGAAGCCAAAGAAGGAAACACGGGTATGACTGAAGCTGAAGGACAGGACATACAGTATGAACCCAAAAGAAGGAAAGATTCTACTGTACGACTGCGCAGGAAGAAAGTATTAGGTCGAACCACAGATATAGCAGAAAGGTACCGGCAGCAAGGAAGACACACGATACGGTCTGCACAGGCAACAAAGAGGAAGGGTTCAATAAAAGTTGTAGCAGTACAAATTGAATGTGTTATTGACGGACAGAAGGGGCAGCTGACAGAGTCCATGGTAGCGAGCTTCAAGAACAAACTGGGTGATATGGAGATGACACAGAACAGGCATAGCAGGTTTCAACTCAAACAGTGGGTGTTGAAGTACGACGACTGGAATGAGATCAAACCAGGCAAGTTCAAAGTTAAGTGGGTTGGGCCATATCAGATCCGGGAAGTAGGGGACAATGGAGCAATAAAATTATGGACTTTGGATGGACAGGAAGTGCCTTAGGTGGTGAATGGCTCGAAGCTGAAGGTATACCACGGCCGAAAGACTTCTGTGTCAGAAAATGACCTTCAAGCGACCCCTTCGTCGTTGTAGACCAACGATGCTGACGGTCGAAGGGAAAACTCACTCTGCTGTTAAAATATATTTTTAAAAAAATTTAAAAAAAATATTAAAAAAATTTAAAATTTTTTTTTTAAAAATGAAAAGAGAAAAAGTACCGTATGGATTTATAGTCTACTCACCATACAGTTTTCACTTGATTTTTGAGTTGTACGGTTTTTGAAATCTTCAGATTGTGTGTGGTTTTTAAGTTGGGAGTTGGTGTACGGTTTTAAATTAAACTCTGAAGCACCGTACGGATTTTACCCTCCTCATCGTACGGAGTTTGGAGGAAGAGTACCGTTTTGCAGATTGTAAAGTATGAGATGTACGGCTTTCTCCTGTACGGATTTCCAGCAAGTGTACGGTTTTCTTTTTGGTGTACGGATTTCAATATTTGAAGACAATGTACAGTTTTCAGGAGCTACACATTGTAACATCAATTTGAGACCACCGTACGGTTTTTTTAGTCTGGGAATGTACGGATTTTTTTCACTGAGAGGATTTCACTGCTCACCGTACGGATTCTATGAAGACTTGGAGCGTACGAATTTTTAAAAAAATCCTTATAAACTAGGAGTCTCAGTACGGAATTTCTGGAGGAATTGGAAGTGTACAGATTTTTAGCTATTTTAATCATGCACTGTATAGACTTTATGGAAATTACCGTACGGTATCTCTGTACGGAATTTTGAGGAAAGCCATTAACATTGTGGATTTTGGTCGTACGGCGTACGAAATTTGGAGGAAGTTGGAACTAAAGACAACGTACGAAAATTACAATTTGGAATGCGAGACTTTGGAGGACATTACAAAATATTGCATAAGAAAGGAGTCGATACGGTGGCAGGATGTATGGTGTAGCTGTACATTGGTAGCACAAAAGAGTGACAGGAGGTTTTCTAAAATTTAAAAAAAAAAAAAAAGTCGACAAATCAAGCGTGCTTAGAATGAGTAACAGAGGATACCAAAGGGAAGGGGAAGCATCAGTGATTGCCAGAAAGAGTGTAGAATTGGCAGAAAATGACAGAAAGAGTGTGTTTCATGCAGTTTTGTGTGGGTTTCAAAGTGCTAATTTGGTCTTGGCGGCGAGGGACGCTACCCCTCGACCCCGCCGGGGGCGTTGCCCCCTGGACCCCTAGTCGTTGCGGATATTAGTTGTGGGAGTCTGACCAGTTGAGAAGACTTGGAGCTGCTGCAGGCATGGAGTGTCTGTGTACCAGAGGCACTGAGAGTAGGGGTTGGCCGTGAGGCTGTCTTGGTGGATGCTTAGAGAGCTCGGGAGGAGCTGATCATCCAGTTGGAGGCAGTGCAGCGACACTTGGTTCAGTGTACTCGGAATTGGAAGGCAGAAAGTGGCACGGGTGGCTATCAGGGTCAGATGTCAAATTCGCTAAGGTGACAGTGTTGAAGACCAGTTAGTCAGTCAATGTATTTTGGTTGTTGATTTGTCTCAAAGATTTTGTAATAGTCATCAGGAGACGACTTTTCTTTTTGGAGGGGGATGATGTCGTCAGTAGAAATTGTGTATCAGCCGATGAGTCCCTTCGGGAAGGAAATTGTGTATTAGCCGACGGGTCCCTTCGAAAAGGAAATTGTGTATCAGCTGACGGGTTCCTTCGGAAAGGTTCTTTTTATGTAGCCGAAAGGTCCCTTCGGAAAGGTTTTTGTTATGTAGCGACATGTTGTATGTGGCCGACGGACTCCTTCGGGAAAGTTCTTCGGAAAGTATCTATAACCCCTTCGGGAATCATTGTATTCATCAGATCTTATCGTTCAAGCATAATGTAATGTTCTAGCATATGCGAATAATAATAAGAAGAGTTTTACTATTCGTGTTCGTGTTCATTATCTGTGTGCAATTCTTAATTAACCTATGCGGTAAACATTCCAGGTACTTCTATGTAGGGTGTCCAAATTGATTGCAATTGTAACATCAACCTGAGAAGGTATTAGAGCCCCTATCTTGTCCAATAAGCATGCCTCTATTCTTAGCCTTTCTACCTCTAAAGTTACCTCTGCTACTTGATTCCACCTAGCTCTTGTTGGAATCTTGATTAACTTGTTGCCTTTGTAATTGCCCCCTTGCACCAAAGTTACGTCTACCACTAGAATTCCTTCCTCTTCCTCTATTTTGCTGCTCTTATCTTCTTTTTATCCTCTCCTCTGCCTTAAAAGTCAATTGAAAACACTCTCCAACTTCTCCAAAAATATTGAGACTGATTTCATCATTTAGATTGTACATTAAGTCATTTCAGTACCTTACCACTTTTTCTACTTCATCCTCTGTATGCCCTGCTGTAATGCTTAGTTTTCAAACTCCTCAGTATAGACCATGACATCTAACTCCTCTTTTTAAAGTTTTGCATCCTCCTAAAGGTTTGAATAGCATAATTAGCAGATAGAAATGGCTTTTCACCTTGGCCACTATTCTATCCCATGAGTTTACCTTTGCCTTTCCTTTCTTCGCTCTCTCTTCTTGTACATAGTTCCAACATGCTAGGGAAGGGCCCTTCAGTTTAGTCTTTGCAAACTTCACATTCTTACTGTCTTCTATGTCTTCAAATTTAAAGAGATCATCTAGAGCATCAATCCAAGCTAAAACTTCTTCACTATCCATCTTTCCACCATACATAGGTAGTTCAACTCTCCCCTTTGGAGTCTTGTCACCCTTGACATCCTCAGCATCTGATCATTATACTTTCTTCAAGGTCCAGTTCATCATCCTCATGGACCTCTACCAGAGGGTTCTCATTCTCACCCTCATCCTCATCACTTCGGTCACCACTAATCATTCCTCTTCTCTGATTCTTTTCCAAGGCTGTTAGTATGGCTAGCACTACTTCTTGAGGCTCCTTATAGAGACTCTCCTTATGCAGCATCTTCTATTTCAGCCCTTTGATTTCTCTGGCCATTGAATTGTTCTTTGGACGCATCTTGTTTATGCCAATTATCATGCCCCTTCCCAATCTAAATCATAACCTATGCTCTGATACCACTTGATGTAGAGTAGGAAAAGCTAGTGTCAAAAAACTTCAAAACTCAATTAGACCACCAATGTATCAAGTCTGACAAATGATTTTTTTCTCCAATTACAATTATTGCTTGATGATGCATGCAGCATGCTTAAGCCTACAAGTATACATCCTTGAAGGAAAAGGCTCACATTCCATTGTCCAATGAATTCATGTTTATTTTATCATTAGGACTTCCCAAATGATCCCACAAAATACAAATTATCTGCCCTTGGAGTTGTTCAAAGATAGTCCCGTCACAACTAGGCTAGTTCCCTAGCACTCATTTGTGACTAGTTTTTTAGTGGAACTTTTGGTATGGCCAGAATCTGATCAACATAAGGTCATTTTTAGATGCCCATTTTGCTTCTCGATAACAAATCTAACAATTGCCCTAGGAATTTTGGGATCATTCCACCAAATAATTGACTAGTGATCAGATTTGAACCCAATTACCCCTCTTTTGCAAAGCAGGTACTTCAAATCTTCACTCCAACTTATCAATTTTGGTTCTTGAGGTTTAGGCAGGTGTCAAATGGTCTGAATATGGCACTTTCAAAGTTTGGGGTCATGTCCAAGTCCCCTCTTTACTAAACCCTCACTTTAGCTAGTTAATTCAAGCAAGAAAACCAGGAAATCGACACTAGGACTTCCTAAAATTCAAGAAAAATACCAAGGGTTCACTCTATGACCACCATAATTTCTTAGCATACTCAATAACCTCCCTATACCCTAGTTTTTAGAAATTTTACACAATGGCTTATGCCTCAAATTTCCAATTTTGTTTATAAGCTCTTCAAACCCTAGGTCAGCCAATTGTTTTCACAGAAAGGGCTCTAAATTTGGTCGAACTCCATGAAATTTGATCAAACCAGATGCAAAGAAAGAAGATTTGATGCTCTTTCATAAACTTGGATTCATACCACTATGTTTGTACTTGTTTTCTCAAAATGCTGCAACCATAAAAATACAGGAAAATAGCATAAAACTAGTTTATTTTCATTAAATTTCATCTAATCTCCTTTCAACAACCTTTCGTCGAAAGCTTGTGATGCTTTTTCAACATGTTTTCTATAGATTCCAACGGTCCATAACAACCATTTAACAACCATTCAACTTCTAGAAAATGGAAAAATTGCTATGCAACATTTGAACTATGATGACAACTTTTACAAAGCTTGACAAAAGTGATTATACATGACTCAAGCACATCAAATTTGATTTATAAAGACCTTAATGCACATGAAGATATAAAACAACATTGCATATCAAAGTTGCATCTCCTAGACCTCATTTGACAAGGTGCCCCTACACCACAACACACCTTGCAAGGGTCCAAGGACAGCACCCCCAAAAATGTCATGTCCCCTTTTTAGCGACATGATTTCCATAGTAGATTTGCCTATCATTGACTCTCGTAGGCAAATGATTTTGGAGAGAGAGTCATCTTGTTGATCAGTTGGTTGTATATTGCTCTTGGAGAGGCATAGTTGAGCCTACGTCCAGTTGAGTTGGGCCTACATGTTCTAATTTTGAGTTGAGATGGCACTTTTATTTTATAAATTTATTTTATAATAAAGTGCATTATAATAAGGTTTTATAAAAGATGTTTCTAGAAGTTTCTAGTGACTTCTTAGAAAAGTTAATAAATTGAGGGCTGGAGGCACCCATTTGGACAAGCGATTTTGTGGATTCAACTTCTAATTCCTATTGGAGCAATTTGTGGTCCTTTGGTCTGCAAATTTTCATTAGATCTTTGGGAACGAAAACTCCCTTGGATTTGCATGACTGAGGAAGTGAGATATCTTCTGAAGGGTTGCTCATTGGAGATAATATTCAGCCATTGCATGGTGGATTATTCTGAGAATTGATTTTGAGGATTTGAAACTCTTTGCAAAAGGGCTTGGAATTCTTGATCACAGTGCAGAATCAGTTTGGCAAAATTCGGAGGTCGTTCGGTGCAATTTTCTGATTAGTCCGTACCAAGGCTTGGAGTCACATTTTTACTCATAACTTCATATTTCTTGGGAGTTTGAATTTATGCTTTGGAGGGGTTATATATTTACCCTAGGCATTTCAGATCATACCAATTTCGGCATCCAATACCCAGCAAATTATTTTATAACAGGGTCGTACATAGTAGTGCCGTACTAGGGTTTGAGACACAAAATTGTTCATATCTCACAAATTATTCAGAGATTCATTCAATGCTTTTAAGAGGTTATTTAACAACCCTAGGCGTCCCTGTTTGGGGGATTTTCGGCAGCCATTAATTTGCATAAATTTTAGTGCAGGGTCTGTACTGTACGGCCTGTAACAGGAAGCTGTACGACAGGTAACAGAGGTAAAATTCGGGGTGCAGAATTGTCATCAGTATATCAGACTTTGGCAACAAACAGTGGCAGCAAATCTCCAGGTTCTTGTATTTGATTTGGATAGTAGAAATTGCAAATATTCAGTTCTTGTAATGCTTTAAATCAGTCAAATCAATCACTGTTTCTAGTTAAAGAATATTGTACTCTCAGAATTAAGTCCTTAATAACATTTTGTAATCAGATTTCCTGAATATTGTTATTGGTACCGTTATTGTTAATTGTATTGCATACCTTGTGAATTTGTTGCTATACTTCATTGCATGCCAAGTGTTTGACGGATTGTCACAGTTCAGTATTGAGGTTTTAATTGCCTTTATAGTAAGGGTCATTTCAAGAAACGTCAAGAGTCAATGCCCCTGGCAATGTCTGAAGGCAGCACCCCTTGCAACGATCTTGGGGCAGCATGTCCAACAAGGTCGAGGGGTGGTGCCCCTTTGCAATGTTCAGGGACAGCGCCCCATGTGCCATCCCTATCATGATACAAGGCAATGTTGAGGGTAAAGCCCCCACCACCAAGCCCAAATTAAGACTTTTGAAACCACAGACCTTGATTGAGCACATCGTTTTCATTTATTTTTATAATCCTAGATGGGCATGTCATAAACTAAACAAGCATTAAAAGGTTGTAATTTCTTTTAAAATAAACAATTAAGATGTCAGATAAACACTTCTCAATTTGTTTTTATTATTATATTTTTAAAACTTTTTTTCCCTATCTTGACCATGTAGCGCCTATAAGTCTCACTGAGTCTTACATAACTTGAAGACTTTGTGAATCTTGCAAGACTCGCAAATGAGGCTCACATTCATGGGCCTCTTTTGACCTGGCATGACTCCAGACTTGTCAAGTGTGGGCAAGTCCAAGCGAGTCTTGTAACTATAATTTGAAGCCTCTGTCCATCCAAATGTATAGATTGTTTTACAATGATTTTTTTCTCAAAGAAGAAAAATACATTTTATCAATGTAAATAATTACAATGAAGGGTTCAAGATTTAAAAGTGGCAATCCTTTGAAATACTATAAGAAGTCAATTGAAAGAGAAAATTACCGATCATCAACTGATGATTACAAAAAAGAGATATTTTTCAAAACATCAAATGGTCAATCATAAAAAAAAAATCCCATCTGGTAAGTCGATGAATGTGATGTCGATCGAGCATACAAATAAAGTGGTTGTAAACGACTACACATCAGACACTACCATACAAAATTCAGGTGTTTTTTATATTATTTGCAAAGTAATAGCTTTCCTTTGGAAAAGGAATTCAAATGTCACCACAATTTATCGCTCATTAAGTAAATGCTTTAGTGATGGTGTACACTGAAAAATAGAGCAAATTCATAATGCAAAAAACAACATTTAACCAAAACTGAATGGTACAAATGAGTACTTCATAACTACTTCAATACACAAATGAAATGACTATTGTTTTTAGTTTTGGGTGAAATGAACAGAATATGAAGACAGGCAAAACTCAGAATAAAGATAATTTATTCTTACCAATGGAAGTCTTGTTAAGTTCAAAATAAATGAGTCAATATAATACTTTTGTTGTCCAAGTAAAACATTTTCCACGTGAACCTCCTTACTGAAAGATGACCCATTTGCATACTTTTTCTGTAACCATTCTGCACCAGCCCTTATGATAGGATCAGTTGATTCATTTGCTGTCATAAGCTTTGGTACACCTGTCGTATTCACCATCAATGGAGTATTTGTAGAGGTTGCAAGTAAATAACCTTCTAGAGAAGTTAAGTACATATAGCCACTATGCAAATCAACCAAATCTTTCATCAGCTGGCCAACACTCAAAAGTGATGTTCTCACTCCAACTACTGCCACTATACTTTTACTGGTAGGAGGTCTCACAGGAGATGCAGAAGACAGTAAAGGCATATCAGCAAATTTGCTCACAGTCACATGCCAGGAAGCTTCACCATCACATATTTCCGAGATACCAGCAATATTAATAAGAGCATCTGGAGGTATCTCCTCACGAGTACCATTTATTTCACCAGTAGAAGGATCAAGAGGTTCCCTATACCAAATAGATAAATTGTTGCCAGTAAGTGAAACATTGGACCAACTGCAAACAGGAGCTTTCAATTTTCCCTCTATATTTTCACCTTCCTGAGAGGCACTGAATAAAGTGGAGTTGCCAGGTTCAGAGAAGATGTAATACGTTTCATTCTTCTGACGATCTCTATGAAAAGCCTGGACACGCCCATTAGTATAACTTATGGTTATTGCATTCAGTGCTTTCCGACTTGCAAAAAGCGCCCATGTGATATTCTTCATCATTTCATATAACTGTAATATGACATTATAAATAAAACACATTTAAGAACACAAGGTTTGTAAGAATATATAGTGAGAACAAACAATAACATAGATTGCAAATACAATGAGAAAAACCTACATCACTAAGAAAAAGCTGTACTCAACTTGAACTTGCTTGTTAGGATTTTGTGGTGGCGGATAGTGACCAATGAGATACTCTGACAGCCGAACCTGTCCCATGGTTATTTCCACAGTGGAATTAAGTATGTTGTACATTCTGGAGACTGGCCGTTGCAAAAGCTCATAGCGGAGACTATAAGCTAAACTCTTTATTGATTTGGTGGTGTACACAGTTGTGAAGTGCCATGTCAAAATTGTAAGCAAACCTATTAAGATTGCCAGCATTACCTGCAAGGAACCAGAAACAAAGAAAGAACTATCAGTTTCATTTCAAACAAGGTTCATATGCCACAACATAAAATGTGATATAGTGTACTGGTAGGGGAACTCACTGGTAGAGGATTTTAAGTTGTCACATTGACTATTGAGACTGTGATGATCTAAACCAAAAATTATTAATAACTGATAAGCCATTCTTAGTTACATGTTTGAAAATGTACATTTTCCACTACCAAACTGAGACCCCCAATAATGTATAACTTTAAACCTTTGATACCTGTTTTCCATGCAGACAATAATCAGAACTTATCCATTTACCACCTAGATTTTCCTTATTGTTATATTGAAAATACAATTTTTTTATCAACAGGGTAATTATGGCTTTTGTTCAGGAATATATTTGTGGTCCACAACATGAAATTTTGGTAAAGGCTTTTTGCAGTTAGTCATGTGAGAGGATCTGGATCACCTTTTTTACAGTAACAATCTGTAGAAGGAGAATTCCTTCGCAGTTTAGAATGTATTTAACTTACATTAGGATTAGGCAATTGTGACAACCTCTCAAGTCAAAATTTGTGTCACTTCCAACACATATATTTAGATCAATCACCTCATTGAACATTAATAGTCAGTAACCCAATGAAGTTGTTGTCCTCACTAACATGTTCAAGAATTTAAAGTAATACTGAGTTCCAAAGTTACTGTAATTTGTTATAGGCATTAACTCATTTTTTCAGTATTTAATTAACAACACAAAAAGGAATAATAAGTAGTCAAAATTCTAAATGTCCTTCCCGTGCTATTGGAAAAAGTACTAAATGTTGATGCCATTGTAGCTACGGTTGGTTTCTTTCAAGCCGAACTAGATAAAAAAAATAGTTATAAAAATATAATTTTATTATTGTAATAGTATAGTTATTAAAATATAATTAATTATATGCTAATGTACTTATTATTGATTGCAATATAACAACTATATTGTATTATTATTGTATTTATTATATCATGATTTGATTATATAATTGATAATAAAATAATTATTTTACATTACATTATTATAAGTGCTGACCCTGGGTGAAGGGGCACCACCAATGAATATAAAAGAAGGAATATATTTAACATAGTATCGGAACAGGTTCCCCACCAGGCCTGTGAGATTCCAGAAATATTTCATGGTTAATGGAAAGTGATGAAAATTGTTTTGGTCTAGTTAATTCAACATGAGGGATATTTTCAAGCAAAATACTTATGTAATTGTTGTCAATAAGGATTTGCGCCTTTAGCGAGATGTAAAATCAAGCTATTCTGTGAAACAGCTGAAACTCTCTGGGGTGGTGGGTTGTCCTAAAACGAGAGAAGAATCTCCGGAAGCTAGGCCGGTTCCTAAGTTGTGATCACCTAATCCTAAATTGCACTCAAGATAAGGGTAAGAAATGAATGAATGAATAATTAAAACTAATCTAAATGAGGTGATGCACCGATGGTTATTAATGTAATTTTGATTACTTCAGCACGAACTACGAAAAAATAATTGATTCACAATATCAGACAATCACGTAATCACAAAAGTGTTTCTATGTAAGGATTGGGATCTCCTGCTTTAAAAGGGATACCTAAGTTTCACCAATTTTTTGCAAGAAAACCATAATCACAAACATAGACCTGCAATCACATGTATCACGATTTCAAGTCTGTAACTAGGAATGTAACTATAATGAAGGCGAACACAACATTAAAGCAAATAATTCACAAAATTGCACAAGAATCTATGATAAGGAACCGCTGTATCTCTATAATCAATGCTGAAAAAATCTCTGTCACAAATGCCCTTACAATCAACTCAAAATCTGCAATCTGCAAAAAATCTGAATCTGAAAAGAAGGTCCCCAATAATAAGGTCGAAGTACAATATATAGAAAAATAGCCCTAACTCGGATTCCCAAATCATGCCTAGGAGAAGTCACCAAAAAATGATGAAAACTATGATGGAGCTTCTGAAAACTGAACTAAACCACCTGCCCAACTGATGGATAACTCAAAATTGCCTCCAGCTCTTCAATAACATGCACAAAAAGCTCAAACTCGGATGTACTAAGAAAACCATAAAAATAGCATGTGAAATTGTTTTAAATTATGCAATATATGCATAAAATAAGTCCTCCATCTGAACTTGATGCATAACTGATCTTAACTGCCCCATAACATGCTTAAAAATATCAAACAGTCTCATCTCCAAGTGTTAACTGAACGTCTTTTTTCCCCTTTCAAATATAGCTCTCCTTGCATTTAGGCATATAAAAATATTAACTCCACTTGATTTCCCTTTTATGTTTTAAATAAAAATTAAAGGCCTTATAATGATAGCCATTTAATTTATTAATTTTACAATTCTAAATCTTCTTATAAATATTTATTTAATATTAATGTGCTATAAATGAAATATTATAAAACACATCAATATTATTAAATATTCACAAAGGAAATTATTTATTTATTTATTAATCCTTTTATTCATATTAATATTAACATGTTTAAAATTAACATTTTATTTGTTAATTTAAAACATATTAGTGTTAATATGAATAGAAGAATAATAAATATATATTATTTTCTTTTGTTTCGTATGTTATTAAGTGATTGAAATATCACTTATTTTTATCATGCATATAATGCTTTTTTTTGAAAAATCCCACACCACGGAACCGAAATCTCTATCAAAAATGGCAAAGGGGAAATATGAAATACGTCCAAAGACCAAAAATTGAGTTATTTGCTTCATTTGATTGTCTTGGTCTTCACGCAAGAGAGAAAAATGGAGGGTTTTCAAACCCTAGCTGCTTGTATGTTCACCTTCTTGCTATGCTTTCATGCTATGGATGTTTTTTTCTGAGTTTGAAAGGTATATAAGTTGATACTGGGCATGAGTTTGTATGCTAGTCCATGCGTGAGCTTGCTGGTTAAGCCGCCATTTGATGAACTTTGGACTGCGGTTTCTCTTCTTACTGATGTTATCTTTGGACGCCATTTTCTGCTTGCTGGCCGCGGTTTCTTGTAATATTTACTGAGAGAGGCTATTTGTTTTAATAGCTTTGATTCCAGCTGGTTGGAGAGTTACCATGCGGGTTTCTTTGCACTTTTTTGGGACTCCATATTTGCTGGTAACTCATGGGTTCTGATTTTTTGTGTCTTGGACAGCGATTAACTCGCAAATCTGGGCATATTCTCCATGGTTATAGTCGTTTTTTGTAAGCATGAGTTCATCATGCTGTATGGCTACAATTACCTCACCATTTGCAAGGATTTCTTTGATTCTCCAGCTTTGGATGACCTCTCTTGCTGCTGATAGGTATTTTTTTTTACAGATCTTCTTCTTACTGGTGCATTTCGGGCGCCATATCCTTCATTGTGTCAAAATATTGTGTTACAAGGATCAAATCTGTGATATCATTTGCATTTATTTTAGGAATGTTATGGTAAAAGCTAAGACACTATCTTTTAGACCGTCAACAATAGCTTGATGTTGTCGAGTCATGCCCAATTAGATAGATATTTTGATTCTGCATTACTTTTAGCCTGTTTGTTCAGACCAGCATCCTTAAAAAAAATTGCAAAATAAACTTATGTTGCTATTTGACATGAGATTATTTCTTCAGCCAGAACTTGAGATTCATTTTATAAGCACATAAATTGGCCTGTTAAAACCAGATGTACTATTTGGCACCAGCGCACTGATTCTTTCCATTGATCTGAAACCAATCTTATCAAGTAGAATATCCCTAAAAGTCCCTAGCCTAAGAACAATGCTGTGGAAATTTTCTACTGCGGCCTCAAAAACAAAGTGCTTACTTTCATATGATTTCCATGGTTGAGGCTCTAAAATCAAAATGCCACCTGGCCTAAGAACTTGCCAAAACTTTGCAAATAGGCAAAATAAACCTGCATCTCCCTAATTTAGGTGGACCCATTTGGTGACACTTAAGCAGAGCACTGTATCATATTTTGCATCAAACTCACAGTCAGATTTCTGAATGAAATTTTCAGTTCTGAAGCAAACTCTTTCAAGTAGACTCTGATTTGTGTATCTTCCATCAACATTTTCTGATACATCATCCCGTGATAACATGTTTATTCTATCAGATTATTTATTTCTTTCTATAGATTCCTTAACACCAGTAACTATTTTAAGGTGACTTCTTGCTTTCCATATAAGTCCATCATCAATATCTATGCCCATGATACTTTTGCATGCAAACTTTTGTGCAATGCTGATTGTAATGAAACCTTCGTTTCAGCCAATATCTAGGCAGTCCTTGTCTTCAAACAAAACCCTTCCTTAAGACCTTCAACCTTGGGTCTTCATCCAAAGCCTGAATTATTTATGCCCCCTTGACGGTTTCCTCTCATCCTTTGCCGCTACATGATTCAACCAAAAGGTTCCACGCTTGTAATGTATGCGCGTTCTTTTAATGATCTCCTAAGTCTTCAATCAGCTACATTGGTTTAACCGGAAGGTCCCATACTTGTAATTTATGTATGCCCCCTCGACAGCCTCCCCAATATCTTCTGTCTTTGCCCGAACAATCTCAACCAAAAGGCTTCATGCATGTAATGTACGCATGATCCCTCCATAGCCTCAAGTCTTCATACCTGTTTCTACACATGGAACAAACTCATTAATAAAAACATGTTTTATTTTCCTCAGATTTTCTTGCTGCCTTGCCTTTTAGCATAGTTATCTGGATGACTATTTTGTATAAACAGCAGAGTATAGATGATAGGAAAGTCTTCCATTGCTCAGTTCGTATGAACTGATCCATTTCTTTACTTATTTTTTGCAGGTTTTACTCTCGGATGGAGATGCGGGATCAGCCCTCCAGCGTTCAACGCAACAACTTTCCATTCAGGCAATGGATGCCTTTCCTTTCTATCTCTTTTTCAGTACTTTTCTGTTTGTACAATGTGTTTGATTCAGATATTTATGTTAGGGGCTGAGAGCACTAGTAATATCTGAATGCATTGTATCCAAGTACTGTGTAAATACGAACACTTTGTAAAAAAATATTTTTTGAATACTTGAGTAAAAAGTATTATTTTTTGGTACTTGTATCCTGAAAAAGTGATTAATTCTCTATCTTATGCTTCCTGTACTTTGTTTGCTGCATTCTTTTCGTTCTGCACTATATACTCTCAGTAGCTAAACACATTTAGTCAGCAGTTAAAACATAATCAGTTTAGCGTAAAACATAACAATTTAATGCCCAAAGTTTGGAGTAAACTTGATTACTGTCGGGACAGGTGAGGAAGAAGTTCTGGCAATCACTTGGAAGCAGGCGAAGCTATACCCTGATTCGACAGAGGAAAAGAAGAGACTGGAGGAAGCACGGGCAGAGATCCAGAGAGCAACGCAGGCAGAAATGGCACACCTGAAGGACACGCCTGGTACCTCCGTACGGAACTACGTAGAACAGAACATCGTACAGCAAATATTGCAAGCCGAGATACCCATCAGGATAAACGATCTGTTGCTCACTATGCCTCAGCTCCGATCAGCACTCACAAATATCGTCCCCGCTGCTAAACTCTCAAGAGAACATGGAAGGGAGCAGGAAAGTGGAGCAAGTACAACGGACAAAAAGGAGAAGGAAAGTGGCGCAAGTGCAGAAGATCCGATGTTGTTAGCCCTCTCATCCGGACACTATCCGACAGTCGTCGAAATGGGAATTCTCGAGACTGTATTGACGAAAACGATTGTGGATGGAGGGTCCGGTGTCAATGTGTTGCCTGAAGACACCTGGAAAAAGTTAGGATAGCCAACGTTGTGGCTACCTACCTTCTAGTTGTTAACAGCCGATCAACATGGAATCAAGCCATTGGGAATACTCACAGCGCAACCAGTGACAATTGGAACAAAACCATTCTTGTTGGACTTCGTTGTGATTCCTCTCAAGCGGAAAGGGTACGATGCTATTCTGGGTCGGGGTGGCTGATACAAGCAAAGGCGAAGCACAATTGGAAGAAAAATACTTTATCACTTGAAAGCAAAGGGCGGAGGTATGTCATCGATCTACACACTCAGATGGTTGGAGAAGAAGCTTTATCGTCAGATTCTGAAGAAGAGGATGAAAGGAGGCAGAATATAGAACCAGATCAGGAGGGAGTCCTACGATTGGAAGGAGATGACGATCTGGATTCAGTAAATGGTCTTTACCACTGGCAGATAGAGGATTACGAGCTCTTCCCAAGTTGTAATATGCTAAGGATCGATGAAGGTAAGAAAGAAGAAGGAAATGAATGTTTGAAGGAACATGGAGAAGCCGAAGGAGGAAATGAATGTTCGAAACAACACAGAGAAGCCGAAGAAGGAAACGCAGATATGACTGAAGCTGAAGGACAGAACATATAGTACGAACCCAAAAGAAGGAAAGATTCTACTTTACGACTGCGCAGGAATAAAGTATTACGTCGAACCATAGAAATAGTAAAAGGGTACCAGCAGCAAGGAAGACACACGATACGGTCTGCACAGGCAACAAAGCGAAAGGGTTTAATAAAAGTTGCAACAGTACAAAGTGAATGTGTTATTGACAGACAGAAGGGGCAACTGACGGAGTCCATGGTAGCGAACTTCGGGAACAAACTGGGTGATATGGAGATGACACAGAACAGGCGTAACAGGTTTCAACTCGGACAGTGGAATGAGATCAAACCAGGCAAGTTCAAAGTTAAGTGGGTTGGGCCGTATCAGATCCGGGAAGTAGGGGACAATGGAGCAATAAAATTATGGACTTTGGATGGACAGGAAGTGCATCAGGCGGTGAATGGCTCGAAGCTGAAGATATACCACGGCCAGAAGACATCTACATCACAAAATGGCCTTCGGGAGACCCCTTCGTCATTGCAGACCAACGATGACGATAGTCAAAGGGTAAACTGACTTTGCTATTCTTTCTTATAAAAAAAAATTTAACAAAAAGGTACCGTACGGTTTCATATCTAAAGGGAAAAGGAAGTACCGTACGGTTTTTCATATTTGAAGGATGATGTATGGTTTTAGTACGGTTTTCCAAACAATTTAATATTTGTAGTATGGTTTTGTAGACAATGTACGGTTTTCATAATTGAAGGGTTGGTGTACGGTCTTACTGTAGTACAATTTTTTTTGCATTGTACAGTTTTTTAAGAGTTGCATATTGTAACACTGAGACCACCGTATGGGTTTTCATAGCCTGAAAATGTACAGACTTTTTCACTGTGCGAATTTCACTACTTACCGTACGGATTCTTAACTGTTCACCGTACGGTTTTGGAGGAAGTACGGCTTTTGCATATTATAAAGTATGAGAAGTACGGCTTTTTCTTGCAGTGTACGATTTTCTTTTTGGTGTACAGGTTTCAATATTTGAAGAAAACAGTACCGTACGGATTTCATAGTGAAGGGAAGAATACCGTACGGCTTCCATATGTACCGTACAGTTTTTAGGGAAAAGGAGTGTCGTACAGTTTTCAGAAAAAAAGTGGTACGGTTTCCATAATTGAAGATTGGTGCACGTATCGTACGGTTTTCAGGGAAAAGGAGTGTTGTACGATTTGCAGGAAAAAGTGGTACGGTTTCCATAATTGAAGATTGGTGCACTTTTTTTAGATGTACGGTTTTTAAGTGTTGTACGATTTTTTTAAGTAGTGTACGGTTTTTAAGAGCTGAGTATTGTAATTGGAACCACCGTACGGATTTCAATAGACTGAGAATGTATGGACTTTTTCACCGTACGGATTTATGGAGTTTGCGAGCATACATTTTGTAAATTCCGAATTTTGCAATACTCCAGGTTAATGTACGGAATTTGGAGCCAAATTTTGTTATTTTCCATCGTACGGATTTTGAAGACTTGGTGGGATATTGCAGTACGGTTTTTCCAAAAGATTGAAATAGTGAAGACGCCTTCAGAATTGTTTTATCAAAACCCGTGTGCGTGGCAGGTCCAGGAAGGAGGCATCCATATGCAATCAGCAGACAGTGTCAAGATTGAAGCCGTACGGATTTCATCACAGAAGGGTGACAGGACCCCGCGGGGGCGCTGCCCCTCGACCCCACCGGGGGCGTTGCCCCCTGGACCCCCAGTCGTTGCGGATATCAGTCGTGGGAGTTTGACCAGTTGAGAAGACTTGGAGTTGTTGCAGGCATGGAGTGTCTATGTACTAAAGGCACTGAGAGTAGGTGTTGGCCGTGAGGCTGTCTTGGTGGATGCGTAGAGAGCTTGGGAGGAGCTGATCATCCAGTTGGAGGCAGTGCAGTGACACTTGGTTCAGTGTACCCGGAATTGGAAGGCAGAAAGCAGCACAGGTGGCTATCAGGGTCAGATGTCAGATTGGCTAAGGTGACAATGTTGAAGACCAGTTAGTCAGTTAATTTATTTTGGTTGTTGATTTCTCTCGCGATTTTGTAATAGTCGTCAGGAGACGACTTTTCTTTTTGGGGGGATGATGTCGTCGGTAGAAATTGTGTATCAACCGACGGGTTCCTTCGGGAAGGAAATTGTGTATCAGCCGACGGGTCCCTTCGGGAAGGAAATTGTGTATCAACTGATGCGTCCCTTCGGAAAGGTTTTTGTTATGTAGCAGACATAATGTATCTGGCCGACAGATACCTTCGGGAAGGTTCCTCGGAAAGTATTTATAACCCCTTCAGAAGCATTGTAATGAGGATATCAGAACCTAATGTAATATCTTGGCATATGCGAATAATAATGAGTTCTGTTGTTCATGTTCGTATTCTTTATGTGTGCAATTATTAATTAACCTATACGGTAAACATGCTTTCATGCTATGGACGTTTTTTTCTAAGTTTGAAAGGTATATACGTTGATATTGGGCATGAGTTTGTATGCTAGTCCATGCATGAGCTTGCTGGTTAAGCTGCCATTTGATGAACTTTGGACTGCGGCTTCTCTTCTTACTGATGTTATCTTTGGACACCATTTTCTACTTGCTGGCCGCGGGTTCTTGTAATATTTACTGAGAGAGGCTATTTGTTTTACTAGCTTTGATTCCGGCTGGTTGGAGAGTTACCATGCGGGTTTCTTTGCACTTTTTTGGGACTCCATATTTGCTGGTAGCTCATGGGTTCTGATTTTTTGTGTCTTGGACAGCGATTAACTTGCAGATCTGGGCATATTCTCCATGGTTATAGTCGTTTTTTGTAAGCATGAGTTCATCATGCTGTATGGCTACAATTACCTCACCATTTGCAAGGATTTCTTTGATTCTCCAGCTTTGGATGACCTCTCTTGCTGCTGATAGGTTTTTTTTTTTACAAATCTTCTTCTTACTGGTGCATTTCGGGCGCCATATCCTTCATTGTGTCAAAATATTGTGTTACAAGGATCAGATCTGTGATATCGTTTGCATTTATTTTAGGAATGTTACTGGTAAAAGCTAAGACACTATCTTTTAGACCATCAACAATAGCTTGCTGTTGTCGAGTCATGCCCAATTAGATAGATATTTTGATTCTGCATTACTTTTAGCCTGTTTGTTCAGACCAGCATCCTTAAAAAAAATTGCAAAATAAACTTATGTTGCTATTTGACATGAGATTATTTCTTCAGCCAGAACTTGAGATTCATTTTATAAGCACATAAATTGGCCTGTTAAAACCAGATGTACTATTTGGCACCAGCGCACTGATTCTTTCCATTGATCTGAAACCAATCTTATCAAGTAGAATATCCCTAAAAGTCCCTGGCCTAAGAACAATGCTGTGGAAATTTTCTGCTGCGGCCTCAGAAACAAAGTGCTTACTTTCATATGATTTCCATGGTTGAGGCTCTAAAATCAAAATGCCACCTGGCCTAAGAACTTGCCAAAACTTTGCAAATAGACAAAATAAACCTGCATCTCCCTAATTTAGGTGGACCCATTTGGTGACACTTAAGCAGAGCACTGTATCATATTTTGCATCAAACTCACAGTAGGATTTCTGAATGAAATTTTCAGTTCTGAAGCAAACTCTTTCAAGCAGACTCTGATTTGTGTATCTTCCATCAACATTTTCTGATACATCATCCCGTCATAACATGTTTATTCTATCAGATTATTTATTTCTTTCTATAGATTCTTTAACACCAGTAACTGTTTTAAGGTGACTTCTTGCTTTCTATATAACCCTATCATCAATATCTATGCCCATGATACTTTTGCATGCAAACTTTTGTGCAATGCTGATTGTAATGAAACCTTCGTTGCAGCCAATATCTAGGCAGTCCTTGTCTTCAAACAAAACCCTTCCTTAAGACCTTCAACCTTGGGTCTTCATCCAAAGCCTGAATTATGTATGCCCCCTTGACGGTTTCCTCTCATCCTTTGCCGCTACATGATTCAACCAAAAGGTTCCACGCTTGTAATGTATGCGTGTTCTTTTAATGATCTCCTCAAAGTCTTCAATCAGCTACATTGGTTTAACCGAAAGGTCCCATACTTGTAATTTATGTATGCCCCCTCGACAGCCTCCCCAATATCTTCTGTCTTTGCCCAAACAATCTCAGCCAAAAGGCTTCATGCATGTAATGTACGCATGATCCCTCCATAGCCTCAAGTCTTCATACCTGTTTCTGCACATGGAACAAACTCGTTAATAAAAACATGTTTTATTTTCCTCAGATTTTCTTGCTGCCTTGCCTTTTAGCATAGTTATCTGGATGACTATTTTGTATAAACAGCAGAGTATAGATGATAGGAAAGTCTTCCATTGCTCAGTTCATATGAACTGATCCATTTCTTTACTTATTTTTTGCAGGTTTTACTCTCGGATGGAGATGCGGGATCAGCCCTCCAGCATTTAACGCAACAACTTTCCATTCAGGCAATGGATGCCTTTCCTTTCTATCTCTTTTTCAGTACTTTTCTATTTGTACAATGCGTTTGATTCAAATATTTATGTTAGGGGCTGAGAGCACTAGTAATATCTGAATGCATTGTATCCAAGTACTGTGTAAATACAAACACTTTGTAAAAAAATATTTTTTGAATACTTGAGTAAAAAGTATTATTTTTTGGTACTTGTATCCTGAAAAAGTGATCAATTCTCTATCTTATGCTTCCTGTACTTTGTTTGCTGCATTCTTTTCGTTCTGCACTATATACTCTCAGTAGCTAAACACATTTAGTCAGCAGTTAAAACATAATCAGTTTAGCGTAAAACATAACAATTTAAAAGGTATGTTAAATTGGTAACAATAACATATATATTTCTTATCGAAGAAGATACGCTAATCAAAGATATGCATGAATTAAATATATACGTACAATAGCATACCCATTTATATATAGGTGGTAGAGATAGTTACAACGGGCGGTATATATGCATTGCAGATAGTATAAGTTTTAGATCTGCAGAGAGCTGTAAATAAAATTGAAATGATACACAAAAATTGGTGTGATTGATCAAAAATGTGAAGACTTATTTAATTCATCTATTATTGAATGGAATACCAATATTTAAAGATACAACACATACATATTCATGTTTGAGGTTCACCATGAAATAATGCACAGTGGAAAAGCATTACTTAAAATTCCATTGAAAACAACAATGACAAAATCCTTAGAAACATTCAAATTGTTGCATATGAAAGCTTGTATATATTAATGAATAGAGAAGATTGTAGAAGTTGATGAAATCCAACTTCACAGTGCGCCAAGATCACCTGCATGCAAATAGCTTGCTGAAGAGAAACCGAAGGAGCAAAAGCTTCAAACAAAACAAAGCAAGAGAAAATATTTCACAATAGAAAAATGAAATTGCTATGTGAATGATATGAATTTACAATGAGTGAGACGAATATAAAGGCCTCAAAGGAGCTTGTAGAACAAGCTAGAAAGTGCTAGAAGATAAGGTTGACAAAAAAGCATATGTCCACAAAATGTGGAATATCCTCGATCAAGGTGAGGAGATAAGTATGACTTAGATAGGAACAAACTCCCGTGTTGTCAACAACTCATCAACTACAACTAATAAATAAATGCATTAGCCTAAGTAAACTTAAGTAAAAGAATAAATAATTATTTACTCTAACACCCCCCCTTAAGTGCAACTTAGGGGAATGCCTTAAGCTCACAAACTAAGATAAAATGCAGAGTGGGTCCCGGCAACAAGGCCATGTTAGGTACCCATGTACAATGCAAAGAAATGCAACCTCTGAAAACGGGGAAAGAGGGAAAACCTCATGGGAAAAACCCTCCCCCAAAAAGAGGTAAGAACGAACATACTGAAAAAAAACATGAAGGAAGGAAGGCCTCAACAAGACCCCCCAAGGACAACTTCCACCGGAAATGGCTCAAGAGACTCTCGCAAAATCATAAGTACAACCAGCCCCCCCATGAAAGATAGAAAAGATGCCAAAGCCCCCCCAGAATAATGGAGCCCCTGGAGAAAGAATCGAACCAATGAAACTCCAATGCAGAGTAAACAAGGGAACAAGACAAGGGAACCCCTAAATGAGAGAGAAAACTGGAAGGCCTAGCTGATGCTCAAAGCAGAAAATATGAGGATCTTGAAAGGGAATCCCCAAGGCAGGTGTGATGACACTGTCATGAATGTCCACTGTAGAATCCGCAACAGGTGCACTTGGAGGCTCGACGAATGGAGTTGGAGGATTAGGTAGAGCAGAAGAAGAATCCTGCTGAAGAGAAAAGACCTCAACTGAATGTGGTGTGGTAGTCAAAACAGGGATCTTAGGAACAATACAAAGGTTCAAGTATCCTGACTGCACCACATGATGCTCCTGTGAAAGAGAAGTAGTGTGCTCCAACAATGAAGATGGTGGACCAAAGTGTGAGAAGGTGTAGAGACGAGTGGAAGGATCAACTACCCCTATAGCAATAAGACCTATTACACGATCCCGAATGAAGACTGAATCAGCAGTGAACTCAACTGTCTTCCCTGATCCACTACGTATAATCTGAGAAATCGAAAGAAGGTTTGCAGACAGAGATGGAACATACAATACATCATTGAATATACCATCCTGGATGCGAACTAAACCTTTCCCACAGACTAGTAGGGCAGTGTTATTCCCCATGAGAATATGAGGAATGGGAGAAGCCTCAATAGTGGAGAAGACACCTTGAGAAGATGTCATATGGTTAGAAGTACCTGAATCCAGTATCCAAGGAACCTGTGAAGGAGATGCAATGGAAGCTTGTAATGCATGACCCTTTCCAAGATCTGGTGTAGATGTTGAAGATGTGGAGGAAGACTGAAAAGAAGACCCTTGTGAGGTAGAACAGGATGGAGAGGAAATAGTGCTCTTCTAAAGGAGAGCTTGCAAATCAGCAATCTGTTTCTCATAGCCATCAAATCTCTTCTGAAAACAACGTGACTCATCATGAGATCCCTTCTGACAATAGGAACAGGTAGGAGTCTCAATCTTCTTTTTCTCCTTCTTCTTAGAAGATGATGAACCAGTAGAGTGCTAAGAAGAGGAATCAGATATCTACTTCAACTTCTGCTCCTTTGTATCCTTGGCAAGCAATGCCTGTGACTGTGAACTTGTAAGTGAATCCATCTGAGTGATCTTGTACTGTTCCTGAGTTAACCGATCACAAAATATCTCAAATGAAGACATCCTATGTTTGTCACCCAAGGCATCCATAGTGGAGTAGAAAGTGGAAGAGAAGATTTGATACTGTCCCCTCAACTTTGAGAGTATCAAAAAGATACACTCATCACCAATCTTTTTTTTCCCACATCCCTACAAAACTGCACACAAAGATTTGAACTTCAGCAAGAAGTCTTCAATGGTGGGAAAGTTGTCTGGTGACAATGAAGTCAACTCTACATCAAGATGAAGTGCTTGGAACTCATTCACTGTGCCAAACGAAGTCTAAAATTTGGTCCAATAAGCCCATGGAGTGGTCAAACCATCCAAGTGAAACAGTAGACTATCTAAAATGTTCAGTGCAATCAATCTCATGGCCTCATCCATTTTATTCCTATGTTGAATAACCTCAAAAGGGCGTGTTAGAAGAAGTTGGTTCTCATCCAGACATGACCATAAGCCTCTTGACATGAGAAGCCTAGTCATTTGTGCCTTCCAGATGTGATAGTTGTGCAACGTGAGCTAGGTTGCAGAAGGATCCGACATTGAGAGAAGACAGAAGCAGAAGGGTCAATTCTGAAGTAAATTACAGAAAAGTAAATGCCCCCCACAACTGATAAAGATATCCCTCAAATACCAAAGAAACAACTATAGAAAGCACAAAAACTAAGAAAAGAACCTGGATTCCTAATGCAAAGAGGAAAGAAATTGAAGCCTCTACTTCAACACCAAAAATAGGAGCTCAATATTACTCCAAACTGATTCCAAATCTGAAAAGTAGACAATAAATCATGCACTTTTTTTAAAAATAGCATTGAAAAATGTGTCCATATGAGCCTGAATGAAGCCTTTGAAGGTGCAAAAAAAGGGATTTTCGAGTTGCAGAAAAATTTAGGAACAGAGATGTCAAACTTCTTGCACCAATGCATAGATCACAAAATTCTACCCAAAAACAAAAAAATTGCTTGAAAAAACGAGTTTGTATGAGGGAGATATCGTTGTTTGAAAATCACCTCTGTAGTTATTTTTTCTGAATCGCCTCCATCGCACCTCCAAAAAATGTCAGATCTATTATGTCAAACCCTTTTTGTCCTTTTTCTCCAAATACTGAAAAAATGCTCTTCCTCTCGATTGAAGAAAAAATCACAAACAAATTAGGGTTTGTGTCTCTAAATCGCGGCTTCAAAAATCCTTCAACCAAAAAGCAGCAAGGAGGCTTTGATACCATGTAGAAGTTGATGAAATCCAACTTCACAGTGCACCAAGATCACCTGCATGCAAATTGCCTATTAAAGAGAAACCGAAGGAGCAAGAGCTTGAAGCAAAACAAAGCAAGAGAAAATATTTCACAATAGGAAAATGAAATTGCTATGTGAATGATATGAATTTACAATGAGTGAAACCGAATATAAAGGCCTCAAGGAAGCTTGTAGAAAAAGTTGGAAAGTGCTAGAAGATAAGGTTGACAATGAAGCATACGTCCACAGAAGGTGGAATATCGTCGATCAAGGTGAGGAGATAAGTAT
This sequence comes from Cupressus sempervirens, assembly GCA_028749045.1. NCBI lineage: Eukaryota > Viridiplantae > Streptophyta > Pinopsida > Cupressales > Cupressaceae > Cupressus > Cupressus sempervirens. Next base: position 235,828,935 of record CM053793.1, read on the forward strand.
GACTTAGGTAGGAACAAACTCCCATGTTGTCAACAACTCATCAACTACAACTAATAAATAAATGCTTAGCCTACGTAAACTTAAGTAAAAGAATAAATAATTATTTACTCTAACAAAGATGACTAAAAAGTTGAACAATGGTATCAATAGCATGACTGATAAAAATGTTACCCAGAATTATATATTTGAGAGTGATTTCTCTTTGAATGAAATATTTATTTCGCCTATATTTCCATCAAAAACAAAGGATGGTTTTATTTCTTCAAGTGACCCTTCTTTTTCATGTGATTAAATCCACAGGATGACCACGTATCCTCAAAGTTGTCTGTGTTCATTCATGGCCCTTTGTGTTTGATTTGCGAGACCTTGTACAGATTGATCCTTTCCCTTCTAACCTCAACATAGTTAGACTATTTGCCTCTACTTTGGCCCATGTGCAGTGCAAGACCGGCTCTCATGGAGTTGTAGAAGCCCACGAAGAAGTCCTTGTATGTGTTATTTGGACTAAATTTGGTTTTGGCATTCAACCCAGACCCACTATCAATTTTGTGGCAGAATGATTTAGGTTTCAATTTTTAAATTTGAAATAAGTTTTTTAAGTTCTAAAAGGCTGACAACCTCAAGTCTAATGGACTCATTTGGGAAACTATGTTGTTGAGGAAATTACTGGTGGAATCAGGTTATTACTTTTGGAATTACAAATGAACGATTATACAATTCAGCATATATTGAGTTAAGTATTAGGCAATGAATAAATGAACTTGTAGAGTGTGCATAAAGTTACATATAGAATGTCCTAATATTGCAGTGGATGTTTCATCGCAAATATTTGACAACATCAGAGCTAAGACCTGAATGAGAAATAATAGTGTAAGGCACACTTGGGATTATTCTCAGAGCAGTTTTCCTTGTGTATCTAGCTAAAAGATCATCCTAAAGATTGTGAGCATCATAACGTGTGATTGCTTCATGTTGAAGTTGAATATTGCTAGAAGGTGTGAGTTTCCTGCATTGCTCTACTGAATTTCCAAACACGTGATACTACTAAAGACAGCGGCCACTCTTTGCATGATATTCTTCATTTGGAAGGTAAATAGACCCTCGTATTGGTCTATGCTATAGAAGCAGTGTAGTTTGATCCCTTGCGTATTTTGTGCCTTGGCGTGAAGGGTCGAAAAATTTATGTAGATGACTAATGGATGCCATTAACAGAAGGTCATAAGTTGAGAGGGAGAGTAGAGCAGCCATGTTCTTCAACTAGAGACGTATATGACTATCTTGTTGGTGATAGTAAAGATGCTACATCTTTTTTAAGCTTACCGCTCATATCGAAGCTTGTGAATTTTCATGCAATTATCGATAATTCAATTTTAGATAATTTATTGTTCATTGCTTTGGACTCAACATTACTAGATATAGTTTATGATTTAAGGGATGATGAACCATCTTTCAAGAAAGTATGCATGTTTAACAATGGTGAAAATGAGACTCTTATTGAGGCCCGTGATCTCTATGTTTCTTATAGTACTTCGGGCAGACTTGGACTATCTATTTGAAATTTCAGATATTCATCAATGATGTTCCTCTTACTGATGAACTTGAAGGTGGAGAGTGTTTGAATGGGCACACTCTTGGTTGGACTATGATAGACATTGGAGGATTAGGCTGAGTTGGTAGTGAATTGTTCACAAATAATGTCAATATTCAACAGACACTATGATCGGATGTACATGTTATTCTTACAGTTAGGTTCTGTTGCTTCTAAATAGGTTTTGATACTTCAAAGAGAAGTAATCAACATTCAGAGGGAGTATGACAGTTCATCAGAAACCACCTTGGACAAGGAGGTTGGAAGTTTGATATCAGGTTCAAAGGGAGTTTGATAATCCACTAGAAGCAACCCTAGATGTGTAGGTAAGAAGTTTGGTATCAGATTTAGAGAGAATCTGACAGTTCATTAGAAACAATCTTGGTTGATGAGGTCAGAAAATTGATATCAGTTTCAAAGTGAATTTGATAGTTCATCTGAAGAAAACTTGAATAAGGTCAAAAGATTGATATCTTGATGAGTTCTTCTTTGTAAGGGAGAAGTTTCAAGTGCAAGCCCTTGTAATGCATCTTTCTCCATGAGAAATAAATCTATGGTGAAAGTCCTTAATCCACCCTTTGATATGGTTCATGGCGATGTCATGTGTGTGATGCCGTAAAAACACTATGTGAGATAATTTGTTGTGATTCCTTGTACTTGTGATATGAATATCCTTGTGAGGTGACGATCTCTCAATGATAAGACACTTGCACACTGTTACCTTCATTGTGAGGTGAAGATCTCACAATGAAGGTTAATTCTCTAAATCCATTATTGTGGGTAACATGTGGTGAAACCTGATGACATGTCATAATGGTAGATATCCTAAATCCATTATGGTGTGTAATGCATGTGGTGATACTTGATGACATGCCATAATGGTAAATATCTTAATTCTATGGTGGATAACGCATGTGGTAGTATCTGATGACATGCCATAAAGGTAATTCTCTAAATTCATTAGAGTTTGTTTGGTTTTTGGAATTAAATAACACTGGAATTTTCAAATTCCTACTGACGACATGCCATAATGGTAAATATCTTAATTCTATGGTGGATAATGCATGTGGCAGTATTTGATGACATGCCATAAAGATGTTTCTCTAAATTCATTAGGGTCTATTTGGTTGTTGGAATTAAATAACACTGGAATTTTCAAATTCCAGTATTTGACAATCCAGGAAGTTTTAAATCCGAGAAATAGTTTTTGGAATATGGCTACAATTGTTTGGTTCACTTGGAATTCACCTAGGAATTCATAATGAGATGTGTTTTATGTGTTTGGTTCCATATTTCTGAAATTAGAATACCAGTTTAATAATCCCTCAACATTGGAAAACCCACAATTAATAAGCCCTCAACATTAGATGACAATTGCACAACATCTAGAGTGAAGGATCTCAAGCAGAAAAGAAGAACAACGACAACACCTCTAGTTGAGGATTTAAAAGAAGGTTGTTGTGCCCAAGAAAATGACAAAGTACAAGTGCAAGACATGCAAGAAAATGTTCTCATCATTTCAAGCTCTATGCAAGCACAAGGAAAGCAACAAGGTCAAGGGATGCTCAATTAGGCAAGATAACGGATTGGAAGAGGAAAACATCACCAATGGTGAAGATCTCTATAAGGATTTGCCAAAATCAAAATTGCCACCCAATGAAGAAGAATCAGTGGGTTTGAGCAGCATCATTTCACTGAACTAATCACCATGGCTGGATCTCAACTTGCCTATTGCTCTAGATAATGACCCCAAATGGTTTCATCAAACCCAAGGCTTATCTTCAATTTCTACTCAAATATGAAACATTTCATAAAAATTATGTTTGTTTCCCCATTTTTTTCGGTTCTCATTTACATTCTATTTAAATGGCAAAAATAAAATTCCCAAAACCAAATATCTTCCACAATCCTCAAACCCATGAATTTGACAAAAATGAAACCCACAACAGACAAAACTAAAATAGGCTGAGAGGTAAGATAGGCTTCAAAAAGTTCACAATTTAAGTTATTCTCAATTCTCATTTCAATGAAATTGGAGTTGATTTTCCAATTCCACCTATTTAGATGAAAGATTCAAATCCATGATTTGGGGTGAATGGGAATTAACAAATCCCTATTCCTTTTTTATATTTTGAACCCAAACTTAGAAGGTGTCAACTCTAGAATTTAGCAATGCCAATTCCGGGTCAATTCCACCAAACAAACAAGCCCTTATGGTGGGTAACACATACGGTGAAACCGGACGACGTGCCATAATGGTGGATATCCTAAACCCATTATGGCAAGTAACGCATGTGGTGATACCTAACAACTTGTCATAATGGTGAATATCTTAAATCCTTTAAGGTGGATAACACATGTGGTGGTAACCTAAGACATGCCAAAAGCTAACCCTCTAAATCCATTATCGTGGGTAACATGTGATGATACCTTATGACATGCCATAATGGTAGATATTTTAAATCCTTTTGGGGGATAGCACATATGGTGATATCCGACAACATGCCATAAAGGTAATTTTAAATCCACTATGGTGGATATTGCATAAGTCTCTATCTAATAACATGTTTGCACCTAATATAAAAGCCTCCCTAGCAAAAGAGAGAGTGTTGAAGTTAGCTTCAAAAGGCTTACACATCTGATTCACAAAGATGTTTCAAGTAACACAAAGTATTACCTGAGACATTAATTAATTAATCAATTATTCAATGTGACTCGTCTGTATATCTCTCTCTCATAAATGGATCACAATGATAAGACAAGAAGATGAACTAGAAGTCATTAAGAAGGATTCCTCCCTAACTAAGAGGAAGTGTGCACCTGTGGTTTGACTAGGGTTTAAACCCAAGTAGAGTGGTTTGTTTAGGCTGAACTTAGGTCAAACCAGGGCAGATCCAGGCAAGCCAAGTACAAACCAATTGTAATCAACCAAAATTGATCTACTAAACCATGTGTCCCTAATCCCAATTATTGATCATAATCATAAAAGTCCTAACCAAAAAGGCAATTCTATAACTATCATTAATCTGATCTTATCATCAAAATGGCATAATTCATCAAAGCTGCATAAATCATCAATTAATTCCTAAACATCAACACCAAGTACATTCCACTAAGAAACATTCTATATTTTAGTGTGGAAAACAATTATTACAGAATTTAAGATATTCAACATTACAAAACACAATTTGCTAAAATTCAAATATTTATTACATCAAATTAAACTGGACCTTACAATTTATTCTAGTCACATTTTCATATCCAATTGCTAGTATGATCTTTGTCCGATTAATTGGAAGATCTCTATATTGATAAATATATTTTCAACATTAAACAATATTATCAATAGGTGAAGGGAATTACTAGCTACTTTTTAAAGATATTTCAAGTAGGATGTTAATTATGTAATAACCCTCACCTGGCTATACCAAAATCAAACCCATTCTTCACACTACCCGGGTGTTTGCCATTTTGATAGATGCTTGGCAAGCAAACTTTGTAAACAATGTCAAGAGTACAACTCCAAAAGGAACATAATGTAATTGAACTTTTCCCAATCAATTATGTCATTTATAAAATTTCAGAACAATCCAAACTTTTGAGATTTGCAATGAAAATATAGTTCTGAAATAACAAGCAACTCACTCCAAAAAAATATTACAACTCTCTGAATTTCCAGAATTTTATTTACTAATGGAAAAAATAGATTTGTAAATTTTTGCATACAACTAAATTTTATTTGCAATGATGATGAACCTGGTTGTTATTTGTATATCCTTCTAGTGCCAAATGGAAATGTGCATCTCCAGAACAGTCCAATGCAATGCCCAGTTGAAACAAAGCCTTCTCCCAGAGCATCCGCTGCCTCAAATACCTCCAATGCAGGCCTAAAGAAACCCCCACAAGTCTGCAACAAATAAACTCTCCCCCAAATTTGCAGATAGCAAGTCCCAAATGATAGTCGCCAGATCTGAATTCAAAGCCGCAGGCTGCCAAGCAAATTGCAGGTGTATTTTGTTGATACATTGGGCCTGCAATGATGTCTACCACCTCACATGCTTGTCTCAAATAGATCTCCCAGCCCAGGAAATATGGTGTCCAACCAAGTGACATTTTTTCAGAGATTAAATAAGACTTGCCTTAGATTTCTAATGGCAGACCCACAAATCCAAATCACATTCCAAATTGGAGTTGTGATTGGAAGTAATTAATGCATGATTGGGAGTAATTAATGCAGATAACTTCCTTCAAAAAATCTATTCCCTTAGCCACAGTAGTTACAGTTGGGAAGATGAGCAATTGCCTATGCGAAACTTTGAATTTCTCAAAACCCTCAGCCAGCATCAAGCAAAGAAAATATATTATTCAAGATGCTCCAATTCAACAACAGGTAATTCAATTCTCAGCCAACCGATGAAATATCAACAACTCAAGCACAGTACATCACAGTAGGAGAGGAAGGCAAATTATATACCTCAGCATAATTTGCAAACAACAAACTCAGAAAAAGCCACGAAAGCATCAAAAGAAAATAATTTATCCAAGCATGTTTTTTCCAATAAAATGAGCTCCTATTTATAATCCTTTGTTGGCCAAAGTTTCCTAAAGAACTCCACTTCATAAATTGTGGAAGTTTCCCAAAAGAACTCAACACTAGAAACTTTCCAACACACTTTTTAGAAATATCTGTTAATGTCATTATTATAATACCAAAAATATTATTATAATAATGCAACTTAATAATTAATGAATAAATAAGAGCTCATGCAATTATTAACCTTATTGACTAAGAGTGACGACCAATTGCCAAGGTCACCCATTGCACTGCCAAAAATAGACTTACTAAAAATAGTAAGCCCACAACTGGGACCCCTAAAATACCCTGTCAACTCACGAGGGTCGCTACAATGTGTTAACTCCATCAACTGCACAGACTTGCCAAAAACGGGGACATTACAAATTACAAACAAGCTCTTTGTACACTTGTTACCCGGATATTTTACTGTGAGAACTAGTTAAATTAATTTCGAAGAGAAGGAGAGAGGTTAATTGCCAACTATTCAAAACTCCCTCTCTCCTCGTACTTTTTTCTCTCCCCGTACTAAAACTTTCTCTCCCTGTACTTTTCTCTCTCCTCGTACTAAAACTTTCTCTCTCCACGTACTAGAAATACTCTCTTTCTGCGTATTAAAATCTTTTCAAAGGTTAAGGTTAGGAGGTTTGAGTTTGAATCCGAACTTCATCTAAAAGTTTTCTTCCCTAACCCGAACCTCAATTTGGAGGCATGTAATACTTTGATAGCGAAGGGCTCATGAACGGTTTGGCTTCAACTGCAGGTAAGGCACATGAGCTATTTTATGGTGGTTTGAAGGGCTTAGACAAGGAAAGTACGCAGTTTTAAGAACTTAGACCATCGAATGCAAGAAGCAGGCACAAGAGTTGAATTTGATAATAGGCTCTATCAACACAAGAAACATCGCGCGTCATCGTAGCTCCATATGATCTCAAATGGTCAAAGATTCTTCCAATACAAATATTAAATAGTTTTCAGTGCTTTTGTGTTGAAAGTGTGAAATCTAGAAGCGTAGGCAAGCACGTGAACTGTTTGACCGAATGTCTATTAGTCCTCCAGCCCAAGCACATGGACAGTTTGAAGGTGGCATGACTTCCATTCAATATCAATGTGTATTTCTACCGATGCTTGGAATTTCACAACGGTTTGATAGAAAAGAGAAAGCATGCGAAATGTTTGCAAGGATGTCTTAAGAGAATGCATAAGCATGGCAGCATAAACAAGTGTGTGAACCATTCAAAAAAATGATTCAATGTCCATCTCATATGCAGGAAAAGTCTGCAAAGTTTGGAATTAATACTATGGTGCAATCTGCCTCACGGCATAGTGTCTTGGAGAAGAAACTCATGGCATATTGAATATCAGTTAATGAAAGAAGCCAAGACACATCGTTGTGGGAAAATGATAATGGTTGTCTACAATGAATCATGTGTATTGAATAGTCAATTCCACCTGAAAAAATAATGTCTTGAATGCCAACCCGTCACCTCATTATGATAGTAGGCCTCAGGTTCCTTCTCACAAATAGGAATCAAATGAGCCAAAAACCATAGATGCGAACTATCTAATAGGATACTCCAGGGATAAGGGTTCCTAGAGTATATTGATGGGCAAGTTTGAAGTTTTTGAGAAGCATGCAAGTATCCGACGTGCACCTCTCAATTTGCAGGATAATTACATTGGTATGAGGAGATTGGTAAGACATTCTTATTGAATTTGGTATCCCACGCGAGTTCAAAGGAATTAAATCATCAACATGATGCTTGGTAATACTCAATGTAATAGAGATTATCGTAATAATGGTCTCTTTCCAATCCAAAGTGGATTACATGGTTGCGGAAAAATTGATATCTCTGTTCTACATTGATCTACACATATTGTTTAGCTCATAACACATTTGATGGTCTTAGGCGATTAATTCTCAATGACTTGGACAATCCGTGTGAGGAGGGTGTTTTAATGCTAATACGATGAAGCAAACATCATGCATCATTTTTAGTTGCTCAAGCTAGACAAGGCATGTAAATTGTTTGACATAATGCTCTTGACCCAATGCAGCCACAAGTGTGATGCAAGGCACGTGAACCATCTAATAGCAATTGCAAGGAGGTTTGATGTTCATGAAGAGGCACATAAACTACTTTCTCAATATGTGAGGATTTGATCGATACACAAAGTTGATGATTCCACTAGAGCACTACATTTGATTGTATGTTCATTCATAGGCAACTAATTTCTTTTTTTCATCAATCCTCTACTTATCATGGGCATCGAGTATGGAGAGCACATGAGGACAATCATTCAACCAAATCAAGCTATAAAGTCACCAGTCAAGGCAATGTTGGTAAAGTATAAACATGGTAATTGCTTGACAAAATGTTGGAATATGAATACAAAACATAAAGCTTGGACAAGGCACTATCTCATGTTTTAAGATTATTCCAAAGATATGTCACATCAAGGAATGGGACGATACAAAGGTGTTCCTCTAAAATCAATTCTTTCCGCTCAATGAAAAGTCTCATTCTTTCTATGTAGAGATGAGGAGAAGTTCAAACAATGGCTACTTTAAAGAAGACTTTCAAAGGATTGTCAAAAGAAGGGCATATAGAGATAAAAATCAGCTTAAACAAGATCAATGATGTTGTTCTCCTCTAAGGCCACAGTTTTCAAATTATCTTGTTGTAGAAATGACTTATGTCGTTTCTTGTATCTCATAAGTCAAGATCTTAGCTTTCTTTAGTTAAGGTTAAGCTTTAGAGGTTGAAATTTGCACGAGTTTGAGTTGTAAGAATTTGCCTTAAGGAAAAATCACCCAAGATCAAGGAACTCAAGCACAAGCACAAGAATAGACCAACAAGGTATGATCAGAATAACAATATACTATTCAATTCATATACAAGTACACTAGGAGTGCCTGTATATAAAGGCCTTTGGAATGCTTCTAGAATGCCTATGAGTCAGCACACTAATAAGTCTTACTATAAGGCACATGTCCACCAAGTGTGAATTATCCTCCATTAAGCACATGAGTAAGTGCGATGATGAGAGGATAAGCCTACAAAGGTGTAACATGTAAAATTATGTTGTAGACACCATGTGCTTAATTAAGAGTGCAAATAACTGTGTTGTCTACATGACAACTCAGTTAATGATGCAAACTCCAGTGTTGTAGACACCATGTGCTGAATTAGAGTTGCTTACTCCAGTGTTGTCAACATGACAACTCATAAAAGTATGCAAAATCCTAGGTGTCAAACTAATAAATAATAATAAAATGCATTGACCTAATTAAACTTAAGTAAAGTGTAATAAGTAAATACTTATTTACACCAACACCCCCGCATAAGTGCAACTTAGGGGAATGCACTTAAGCTTAGGAAAGCTAGGATGAAGAATACATAATGGGTCCCGGCTACTAGGCCATGTTAGGTACCAATGTACAAAATGCAATGCAATCTCTTATAAAGCAGAAAAAGAGGAAAAACCTCATGGAAAAAATCCTCCCCCAAAAAGAGAGATGAAAATACAAGATGCATGGATGGATGGAGTAATCAAGACCCCCCCATTACGACATATATCAAGTATATACAAAAGAGAAGTATGAGAAGAACAGAATATCGAAAGAGGAAAAGGTCCCCCCCACAAGAGAAAAGAAGAAGAGAGCCAATGTAGTCCCCCCCCCCAAAGTAGAGTGTCAATCAGTGACAGCTGCTCCAATGTAGAAGCTGATCCAGTGCTATTGAATAATGTTCCTCCCCTTTGGAAGAAACAATGCCATAGGTACATATGAGATGCTTCCCCTATGTGTAGAAAGAATCCCGATGATGAATGGTGTCTCTGAAACCTACTCAACTGTCCCTGTGTCGATACTGACTATTGCCCCTTCCAACATTGCTAAGAAGAACATGTGCAGATCTAGCAAGGATGGATGTAGAACCTGTCCTAAAGAACCATGTGTCTCCTCAAATGATAAAAAGACCTCCTGCAATTTCTGTACATAAGAATCCACAATCATATCAACCTGGAAAGACTGATCATGTAGAGAATGGACAAGAGGGTCAGAGTGAGCCCTCGCAACAACTGGAGAAGGATATTCTTCATCAAAGAGAAGATGTATATCGGCAATGATATCTCCCAAATCTGCTAAGTATGACTCCACAAACAAACCTGAAATATCTGTCAAGAAGTCATCCGCCGATGCTAGAGCTAGAAGACAAGGTGTACCCTGTTGTGCTAAATTGCACGGACCTATCATTGTAGCAATGTATGCATGCGGAATATGTTGATGCTATGACCTTTTGTTGTATCTGTCAATAGGATCCCACATATCTGAATCTGTTGAATCACTATTGCTGATGTCACTATCAGTTTCCACCGTGTATGAAGTGCGGAGAGGATTAGAGGATAAGCTAGGTGAACTTTCCTAAAAGTGAGCATTCCTCTCTATGAAGATCTCATGAGTCTCAAGATCCATAAGTCTATATGCCTTAACATTGTCTTCATATCCAGTGAAAGTACAAGGCCTTGGTGGTGCCTTGCATTCCCTGGAAGATATGTTTGCCCATGCTGGACAATCAAAGACTCTAAAGTGTTTCACAACTAGTTTTCTATCGCACCACGCCTCAAAAGGAGTCTTTCCATCTAAGGCATTATGAGGAGCCCTATTAGGTATGTGATTGGCACTACTGATAGCTTCGACTTCAAGTGATGGATCAAGAGACTTGGCTTGAATCATGCAACTTGTCATTGACTTAAGAGCTCTAATCCTCATTTCTGCAACACTTGTCTTTTGCGGACTTAATGCTACTGGATTCTGAAGATCAATACCCTCAAGTTTACAAAAGTCTTTAAGTCTTGAGTTCACATATCTACTTTCATTGTCCATACGTAGAACCTTGATGGCTTTCCTTGATTGCTTTTCAACATGACTCTTGAAGGCTAGAAACTTGTCAAACACTTCATTCTTGTGATCAAGAAAGTAGACCCATGTGTAGCATGAAAAGTCATAAATGAAAGTGGGGATGTAGCAACCCTTGCTAACTGATGTTACTGCAAAAGGACCTGCTAGTACCATGTGAACCAACTAAAGAACAACTAAGGCTCTTAAAAACTTCCCTTTATCAAACTTCTCCTCTAGATGCATATCCACTGAACATGTTGAACATTCACCTTTAGAAAAGTTGATTGTAGGTAAACCTTTGACCATATTGGTTGAGCAAAGTTGATGAAGATAGCGGAAGGCAAGATGACCATACCGCTCATGCCATAATTGGCTTTGTGAATGAGATTGAGTCAATAAGGCATGTGAAGGAGACTTAGGCACAAAGTGGGAAAAAAGAATAAAGCCCTCTGTGATAATTGACTTTACCCACTGCAACCAATGAATCATCTTTAAGATTGCGCACCATTACTGAATCAGGAACTCAACTTTATTGCCATCTCCATAGTGAGTGATTTGGTAGATTGAAAGGAGATTAGAGCTAAGGTTGGGAACATAGAGAACTTCTTTGAACTCTCCATTTTCCATCTCCACTTGTTCTTTCCCTTCAACTTCCATTTTTGTATCATCTCCTACAAAGATGTGCGGTACCTTAGACTGCTTCAATGAAGAGAAGTCTCCTTTTGAAGAACCCATATGATATGAGGCACCTGAGTCAAGAATCCATTTCGCTAAAGAACTTGAACCAGCTATAAGTGCTTGCCCTTTTCCCTTTGAAGTGGGTGGAGTTGAATACTTGGAAGCATTTGGCACATTGATTTTGTTCTTCCTAAGTAAGTTTTCCAACTCATCGATTCTCTTAGTTTTGCAATGACGCTCATTATAATTCGGTTTCTTGCAATATGCACAAAATAGTTTGTCCTTCTTATCATTGTTTCCCTTCTTGTTGGAAGAAGAATTGTCTTGCTGTGAGGAGAAAGATTGTTGTGTCTCAGATTGTGATTTTTACTTCCACTACTTCTTGTTGTTGGTAGAACTTTTGCCTTGATTTGATTGGTTCTCATTGCTGGCCACCAATGCTTTGGTCTTTGATGACGTGAGAATTCCCATATCTATCAACTTGGATTGTTCCAACATCAACATTTCTGCAAATGCATCAAATGTAGGCTTAGTGAAGGCACTTCCCATGGTCAACTTGTGAGTGTTGTAACTCGACAAAAAATATGCATACTCTGAAGGTAGCCTCTTCAAAATGTGATGAATCAAATGATCATCCTTCATGGGATTACCACAATCCTTAAGTAGTACTCTCAACTCATTGGCTTTGTTGATATAATCTTGAATTGTGTCAAAATTCTTAGGATCCAAGAGAAGTAGATCATCCTCAATTTGGTATCCCTTTTCCTCATCCACCTTACCATACAACCCTTCAAGTTTGTCCCAAGCAGCCTTGGCTTCCTTAAAGTTGGAAATGTGGAAAAAGAGATCTCTATGAACACAATTCCTAATGATTCCTAAAGCCTGATTGTCTTTAATTTGCCAATCAACTAGTGTTGTAGCATCAGTGAGTTTGGTAATTGTACCATCAAGATATAGATTTAAACCTTTGCCATTTATCTACTCCATACAATATCTTTCCATGTAGTATAATTATGTGAAGTTAGAAGTGGAGTTTTAGGTGAACCCATGATGCAAAAAATGAAAAAGAGCACAAAAGTAAGACACAAAAACACAAGAGACATCCCCCCTATTCGCTCAATCAAAAAGAACCCCCAAAAATGATGATTTTGGCACTTTATATGTAGCGTGTGTACAATAGGCCACTTGTCAAAATGTACAAAGTGGACTTCTAATTTTGTTGTTTACAACTGCCTTTTGAGACTCAAATCTGTCACCAAGCACTGTAGCTCAGATGTACAATAATTTTGAAAAGTAATCAAAGCAATACAATGCAGAAAAGGCCCTAAGTTTGAAAGTGATATTTCTGTCCACACAACCCTATAATCTGATTGTAGATTTGGAGAGTAGATGAAAAATTAAGCACTTTCAAGAAAAATGAAACCTTAAAATGTGTCCAGATGAGCCTGTACAGAGCGTTTGCATTTGCAAAATGCAAGATTGGACAGGTACAATCGCGAAAAAATGCAATTTCTGACACTAAAACTAGAAAAGAATAGCACCACTGAAAAGTTCAGGAAATTCTACCCAAAATGTAAAAAAATCGCACCTGATTTGGAGTCCGGATGACTGAGTTATGGCCTCCCAAAGTCGGACTATCAAATAAAAAATGAATTTGGAGAGGGGTCTAGGTAGAAAATTGAGGTTAAATTTGACGATCAAATGGCCATTGCAGTAGTTCAAATTTGCCTAGAAATAACAATCTAACGACCGTCAAATTTAATGTCGTAAAAAGTTGATGTCAGCAAAAAAGTCCCCCTTGCTGACATGGTAGGCTAACCGGACGTACAATTGGTATGGACTGTATGGAATGAGGCCATGTGGCAGTGTACGAATGTCCAGTGTGCAGACACATGGCTGCTAAGTCAACTTTGACGGCCACGTGTGACTATAGTACACGTGTGCGGGGGTCGTGCCACATGGGGGGTCTCTCACTACGGACGTGTCAAAAAAACAACGAAAGATGTCGTGTGGAGAGCTAACAAAGCTTTTGCAAGCATGGCTTTGTGGACGGGTGCTGGAGGCTACTTGTTCGAAAGGCTTAGTCGCTGGAGGTCTTAAGTCAACCAAGGAGTCTGCAGAAACAGTCGGTGAAAAATTACGTGCCAACGGCAAGGTAGGCGGGCCGAAATAAAAGAAGACGAACACCGGAAGAGATACCGTGGTCAACAGAGCCAAAGAATGCAGAGGCGTCGGAAATCGAAGATGGGACACCAGAAACTTAAACACAGCGGGAGGAGTGCCGAAAAACGGCGACAATGACGGTGAAAGTGACAGTGTTGGCGACGAATGATGTGACAGGGCCAATGCTGGGTTTCAAAATCGCTAGTAGGAAACGAGACTACAGTCGTTAAAGAGTTTGGCAGGACCGGAAGTTGTTACATGGCTGGTAGGGTGGTGTAGGTTTTATCCCCCATTCACCCTGCAACAATTACCAAGAGCTTTTAAGCCAAGCCTGGTGGATGTTAAATAAACAAGCTAGGCCATTGGGTTTGTGTTGAATGCCACTGGTGGATGTATTCGGCCGAGAAATGAGTGTGTTGATCGCCTTGGCCAGAATTTGAAATGAATGCCGTTGGAAAATGAAAAATGGCTGTTGCGTGTGTAGATGAAGGAATATTTCGATGTAGCAATAAATATTCCCTGTAGGGGCCGGGATTTCACCACCCAGTTGCTGCAAAAAACAATTCCGTACAGGCCCGACTGGCTAAAGAAAATTTTGAAAATTTGCAAACATAAATTCCAAAAAAGCTAACGGATTTGCAGAGGAAAAAATAAATTCAGATCTGAAAATAAAATTGCAGATTTATGTAATGATCATACAGTACTTGCAAATTGGGCCTTTGGGTGCCGATTTGCAATAAAAATTTGCCTCAAATTTGACTATGGCCTAGGTTAGGCGAATTTATAGTAGATTTTCACCGAATTGACATTTCGAACGCAATGGCGAGGTCCATTTTGGCTCTAGATGCTCCCAATGACTCCGGATGTAGGTTGAGGTGTCTTCAAAGAGGTGAAGCAAGATCAATCTCCAATGGCTATGTGAAGAGAAATTCCCTCAGCTCTGATACCATGTAAGAATTTGTCTTAGGGAAAAATCACCCAAGATCAAGGAACTCAAGCACAAGCACAAGAATAGACCAACAAAGTATGATCATAATAACAATATACTATTTAATTCATGTACAAGTACACTAGGAGTGCCTGTATATAAAGGCCTCTGGAATGCTTCTAGAATGCCTAGGAATCAGCACACTGATAAGTCTTACAATAAGGCACATGTCCACCAAGTGTGGATTATCCTCCATTAAACACAGAAGTAAGTGTAATGATGAGAGGATAAGCATACAAAGGTGTAGCACGTAAAATTATGTTGTAGACACCATGTGCTTAATTAAGAGTGCAAATAACTTTTTTATCTACATGACAACTTAGTTAATGATGCAAACTCCAGTGTTGTCAACATGACAACTCATAAAAGTACACAAACTCCTAGGTGTTAAACTAATAAATAATAATAAAATGCATTGACCTAACTAAACTTAAGTAAAGTGTAATAAATAAATACTTATTTACACCAACATGAGCTAGAGTTAGTTTTCAAATGCATGCCAAATTTCAAACTCTAACTTTTTGACTGATTACGAACCCGAAAAGTTAGTTGAGCCGAAATGACTTATAAGTTCACGAATCTCAATGTAAAAGGGGACTTCTTGGAATTTGGGAATAAGGGAACACTTATGTTTTTGATGATAAGACAATTTTTGGAAAGTATGTACAGAGGTTGTAATCAAGTTTCTTCTTATGTTCTTGGTGCAAGGAAATAAAGGAACGTGCATTTTGTATTCTCTTTTCTTCAAAGTTTGAGCTGTTTGGGTGTTGATTCTAGTTGTAATTAATGTTTTCACGATATGGTGTAGATGTTAGTGAACGATTGAATCACCACTAAGCTAATGCTAGCCTTCAAGTGTAGTTCTTGATCATTATTATTAGCGGTTTAAGTTATTCAAGAAAGCTGTGAAGTCGTTTGGTGCATTCACCGTCAACAACTTTCTCTTTAACCTTTAAGTTTTAATTCATTTATGTTGAAAAATCAAATACACCCATCATACGAGGGAGCTGCCCCTCTCAAACATAGAGGAAGATTGTAATCTGGTAATGATCAATTTCAATCTCTCCAACTGTTGGCATAGTTGTCACTAATCACAGGGCGAACAAGGTCTATTTCAGAAGTAACTATCACAGTGACAAACCCGTTTACCAACAACACTAAAAAAGTAATAAGCATTTTAGGACTTGAAAAGTGAGAATGTAATTTGTGTAGATGATCCAATTGGCATTGGCACTACTTGTGAATTAACTAATGCCTCTAAGGACGAAGAAGACCATTTCCATACTTGAACTCAAAAATTACTATTTTAATATTTTGATGTTGATATGATGTTATTTACAAGTTTTTATGATACTATGTGACATTCTAATTTTAAGTCATCCTTCTAGGCTACATAAATATGTGTGTGCATGTGTGCGTATATTACATGTTTCATACTAACCAACCCAAGCCCCATTTCAAAAGTTTGTCATACCGGCAACTAATTCTTCGAACCCAAACCGGCAACTTAGATGTCAAGTAACAAAGATTATATCAGATGATTATGGCACGCGACCTCACAAAGAGAGTAGCAATCAGACTTTCACACAATCAAATTGGTGACCATGTTATTCAGTGAACAAAAACAATATCAAGATACAAGTGATCATCCTAATCAGTAATTTGTTAACAATCATATTAATTAACAAGCAGTGATCTGTCTATATCAAAGCGTCCATGATTATCGAGCATGAAGTATCAAGTATTAAAACATCAGTAGCCCTGCCAAGGAGGTATATCAAACAATGTTAACTAATCACAGATTAGTTATCCACTAAGAGGTGCAATTGCCATAGAGAATTCAAGTCAGATGATGAAGAGATGCAACCATTCCTCTTTGAGGCATATTAAAGAGACATTGGTGACACTTCAAAAGTATTCAGAGAAGATGTTATTCTCATATGGAATTCTAGACTACAATGCTCAGATTAAGCCGCAGACTTGGAAGTTGGGGACTCATAATTTAATAGAAACTATAATCAGGAGCAGTGCCAAATCTTGTCCAACATAGCTTACATATCAGACAAGCAATCAGATTTAATCTGTAACATCCTATCAGACCAATCAACAGCAATATATTTTGCATATACATGAAGACATATCAGAAACAGTGATCAATATATAATTTGGAACAATATAGTTCATATTGCATTCACATCGAGCAGGATGTCAAAAACACCCACATACATATCAGATTTACACCCACATACATATACATTTGGATCAATATAGTTCTATCTTTGACAACGCATTATACCAATTCATTTATTCTTACATAAAGATTGGCATCTGGATCAATACAATCCTCATTACATCCACAAGTGTTAAACAGATCGAATAAGAACTCTGTATTCAGATCAATCTTATTATCTCAGACAATTGGGATATAAAGTTGAGCGTTCAAGGTCAAGGACAATTTGCAATGTTTTACAATTGCATATCCTTGTAACTTAGCATCGTGGCAGCAAGACATTCACAATTATGTATTGTTCTATATAATCAATAATCTCCTTTCATGCAAAGTATTCTAGTGAATTGAGAATCATATGAGAATTAGTGGCAAAATCAATCTTACATAGCATCCGTGTAGGAACACATTGCATTGATATAGCTTCTTTTTAAGAATATCATCACCATATAATAGACTCACTTGTGGCGAACTAAAAAAGTGAGATAAATTATAAACTTATAGCTAGAAGGAAATCTCTTGCAATTGAGACTTTAGTCAAACTAAGAGTTGCATAAGGGGACATTACATATTTGAGTAGCACACAAGGTCTTCTCAAGTGCACACAAAATACTTATTTTTAACAGGATGATAGCTCTAATACCATATATTAAAGGAAAAATATAGCAGCCGAAGTAAATGCATACAAAAGAACTCACAGCTTATGTATTCATCAATGGAGCATACAACATACACATCTGACTTTAACAAGTTCTTATAATTATGCTGATAGAAATGGTAATAGACTAGATACGATTGACAATTAATTAAAACTGAGTAACAATTAACTGGAGACTGTTGACGGCTAACTCAAATAGATCTTATTCGATTTCTATTCCAACTCTGGCTGTTGGGGTATGATATTCCAACCATCACTTGTCAATTTCCATGCTGGTGTCGGTGAAAGTTCTCTTGGCATGTGAATTTTGTGAAAAAGGTAAATTAATTATAGTGAATGTGGTCAGCAGAGACCAAAAACCAGACCAGCCATCTTCTGCCATCCAAGTCCATGATAAACATGTACTTACTGTTTCAACTGTCCACTATTAATATTGCAGCTCACTTCTACTATACATTTATGATGTATTTGCTTATAAATACAATGGACTGGGCATGTCATCTGCAGAGCCCTTTTTTGGGTTTCTCCTTTGGTTTCCTTCCTCTGTTTGTTTCTTCTGTGTGTAGTGTTTTTAACTTGGTATCAGAGCCTAAGGAAAGATTAGATTCACAATCTGATCTAGTTAAGTGTGAGTTATGTTTTTTATCTATAGTGGATTGCTAGTGTCTTATGCAGGAGATCGCTGCTGTCAGAAGGCTGCTCCCATTTCAGAGTTGGATTAAAGATTGGTGAGTGTCAGTTGCTAAGGAACTGTACCAGCTGAGAGATGTTAGAAACAATAGTCCACCAAGATAACTAAGAGGGCGTTGGGGGAGGGTGGGGGGGGTGAATCAGTTATCCAACAATTAAAACACTTTTCTTCTTTAAACAAACTTAACCATTCAACCAAAGTAAACGGCAACCATACAAAGATACACATAGACAACTACACCAAATATGTTGACTAGGGAAACCCTTGATCAGAGGGAAAACCCCGGTGGGAATGATGCCCACAAGATGATGTACTAATATAAATATTCCTTGTTAGAGGATGGACCCTGTTAGGAGTTTATTACAATATTTAGTACTTTGAGTCCCTGTTAGGAGACTTTGAATCCTTGTTAGGAGATTCCAACTCTGTTAGAAGTTGTTGCAACCCTGTTAGGAGTTGTGGTACAATGTATGCAAGAAGAGCTCATTGCTCAAACATGCAATTTCAACTACAAGAAGAGCTCACTGCTCAAACAAGTAATTTACTGTTATTTTCTTCTTTCCTCTGTCTTGTCAACCGGACCAATCACTATTAGACCTTGTAGACTAGGTCACGAACCTCAAATCCAAATACCAAACCTCGGATCACTCAGTAAAACCTCGGCAATGAAGTTTCTTTCACTTCCACATTGCTCTGCTCAACTTCGCATTCCGCACTATCTACTACTTATCATCAATTGACATTACATTCATTCGATACCATGATAAAGGAAAATGTCCTTCTTTTATATTGAGTCCATAAAACAATTCCCTGAGTCAGCTATTAGACCTTCTCAATTTATTATTATAGGACCACATTAAAAACACGTTACACTTAGCGATAAACTTAATCTTCCGCCTTGCAACTTGAATAACTTTCCATACACACAATATTATGACAAGCAAACGTAGCCACATCATCCTCAACATGTCTTCTCCATGTCCTCAACCTCGATCCTCAAGAATTCAACTCTGCTAAGAGATATAACAAGTTTACCAGAACATGCTTCTATAAACTCTATCTTAGAACAGACATCACCAAAACTTACATAAATTCTTCTAGACTTATCCTTTCTACTTCCGATGTTAACTGCATATGCCACATACACAGAAGTATCTCCCATAACCTCGAGTGGTTATCATACTCAACTAGTCGTCCGTACCAATTTGATCTTTCAATTGTTCTTCTATCAGATACCACAAAAGACATCAAACATGCTATGTTGACATCAATGACAGACTCAATCATGAATGTAACATATCATCATCAAACCAATCTTCCAACAATCTCCCAACAATCTCCCTTTTTTGCATTGATGGCAACATAGATGAAAAACATCTAGTTTCAAGAATACCAACAAAAGACTGTTCATCTTCAAATCTTCTTCATCAATCATGCTCTCCTATTGATATACCTTAATGTGCTCAATACCAAACTGTTATTCCGCATACTATGCTTATGCCGAACATCTTCCTCAGCATACTGCCAAACTTTTCTCCTTAGCATAATGTTTTCCTGCAATACTTCTCCCCATTTAGCATAATGGTTTTCATGCCAAACTCCTCCCTTGTTGACATCAATGTCAAAGGTTTCTACATCAATATCTCCGCATCAAACTTTGCAACAACTGATACTTATTGAGCTCGAGTGTCAAAAGACACTGTTCACAACAATATCAACAAGAGTCCTAGATGACTCTGTCCATCATAGATACTCCCCCATATAGGAAGCATCAGCATCTAGTCCAGATAAACAATGGTGTGCTGTTACCCTGGACTAATGCATTCTTGCATCTTCTACTCTAATGTAGGAAGGGGCATAACCCCAAGCATACCTCGCAAATACTCAAAAGTCTCTTTGGGAAGAGGCTTAGTGAATATGTCTGCAATCTGCTCTTTTGTGCTCACGTATTCCAATCTGATTTCTTTTTTTGCAACTTTTTCTCTCAACATATGATACTTAATAGAAATGTGCTTAGTCCTCAAATGCAACACTCGATTCTTAGACATATTTATTGTGCTTGTGTTGTCACAATGTATAAAAGCAGGTTCGCTGATTTCTATCCTTATATCCTTCAACATCTGCTTCATCCCAATAACTTGATTGCATTTATTTGCTATTGCAACATACTCTGCTTATGTTGTACTTTGAGATGTACAATCCCGCTTCTTGCTTAACCAAGAAACCAATCTTCCTCCAAGAAAGAAAGCTCCTCCACTGGTGCTCTTTTTGTCATCCATACTACCTGCCCAATCTGCATGAGTATAAGCACTTAGACTAAAATCATCAGATCTGTCATACCATAATCCAAATTCTGAAGTTTCTTTCAGAGATCTAAATATCCTTTTCAGTGTTGCATAATGTGCTTCTTTGGGACTAGCCTAGAATCTTGCAACAATTCCAACTACATTTGCTATATCCGACCTTGTGTGAGTCAGATATTGCAATCCTTCGATCATAGATCTGTACTTTTTCTACTCAACAGTAGGTGTCTCATCCTTTGTAGATAACTTGTGTCCAGTTACCATAGGTGTTCCAACAGGTTTACATGTTTCCAAACGAAACCTTTTCAGTAAATTCTTCAAGTACTTAGTCTGAGAAATATAGATTCCTTCTTTATTCTATACAATCTGCAATCCTAGGAACTATTTCATCTCTCCCATCATACTCATTTCAAATTCTTTCATCTCTTCTGCAAAATTCTTACTTTCTTCATCATTTCCTCCAAATATAATGTCATCAACTAATATTACCAATATCATCAAACCATCATCAGTTTCTTTCCAATACAGATTACTATCTGTCATACCTTTGCTCTATCCAAGCTTTGTCAAATGCTTGTCCAACCTCACATACCAGGTTCTGAGTGCTTGCTTCAATCCATACAATGCTTTCCTTAGTCTGCATACTATGTCTTTGTCATCTGTCAAAGGACATCCTTCAAGTTGCTCAATGTATACCTCTTTTTCAAGTTCTCCATTCAGAAATATTGACTTGACATCCATCTGATATACTTTGAATTTCTTTTGTGCTGCATAGGCTAAGAATAGTCTTATTGCTTCTATTCTAGCCACTGAAGCATAAGTCTCCTCATAATCTATTCCTTCTTGCTGTGAGTAACCTTTAAATACCAATCTTGTTTTGTTTCTTACAACTTCTCCTTGCTCATTCATCTTGTTCCTAAATACCCATTTAGTTCCTATCACATTCTTATCTACTGGTCTGGGGACCAATTCCCATATCCCATTCTTTACTATTTGATCTGATTCCTCTTTCATAGCTTGCTTCCAATAGTCATCTTTACATGCTTCATCTGCATTCTTCAACTCAACTTGAGATAACAAGCATAGTTCTTCATTCACTCTGCTCCTTGTCATCACGCCTTTGTCTTTTCTTTTGATGATTTGTTCGGATGGGTGATTCTTTATCATGTTCTTTCTTGAAGTAAGAGTTGTTATCTCAACTCTTGGCTCTACTGAAGGTTTCGAGCTTTGTTCCTGTCTTGGCTCTCCTTCATTCTGCAAATCATTGTTAGTCTCAAGAAATACGTCATCATTCCTTGGCTTAGTAACAACATCATCATCTGAATTGTAATCAACTATTCTCTCTTGTATTCTGAACTCCTCATCAATTCTCACATTTGCACTTTCCATAATAGTCTTAGTTCTTTGATTATAACATCTATAAGCCTTGTTTTTCAATGAATAACCAAGAAACATACCTTCATCACTTCTAGTATCAAGCTTACCAATGTCATCATCTCTCTTTATGTAACACTTACTTCCAAATATTCTAAAATATTTAACTATAGGTGAGTGACCAAACCATAATTCATAAGGTGTCTTGTTTGCGTCCTTCTTGACTTGCACTATTTATGGTGTAGATTGTTGTATTCACAGCTTCTCTCCAAGATGTCTTGGATACATTATTCTCTACTAACATAGCTCTTGCAGCTTCTATAACAGACTTGTTCCTTCTCTCTACAACTCCATTCTGTTCAGGGGTTCTCGGAGCTGATAACTGTCTTTTAATTCCATTTTCCTAACAAAACATGTTATACTCATTTAAAGTAAATTCTCCTCCTCTATCTGATCTTAAACATTTAATCTTTATACCAGATTCATTCTCAATTCTATTCTTGAATAACTTGAACTTGTCAAATGCCTCAGATTTCTCTTTAAGAAATGTAACCCACATCATTCTAGAAAAATCATCAACTAGAATTATAAAATACCTTTCACCATCTCCAACCTTTGTAAGACCACTGAGATTTGTGTGTACAATCTCCAACTTTGTTGTAGTGATAAACTTCTTGCTGGGAAAAGAAGTTCTGTTATACTTTGCTAAAACACACTCCTTGCAAATTGTGTTAGTGGACTTTACAATCTTCGGCAAATCTCTAACAGCAAACACTTTACTAGTCCTCACAATACTATCAGAGTTTATATTACAGAATCTCTTATGCCATAACCAACTGTCATCTACCTTTGCAACCAAACATGTCATTTCATTAGGATTCAACTAAAATACATTACCTCTAGATTTGATTCCTGTTCCAATTATCTTTCCATCTTTATCTATGATCATGCATGTCTTTTCTATGAACTGCAACTGATACCCTTTGTCTACTAGTTGTCCATTACTCAAAAAATTGTGCTTTAAACCATCAACAAAATATACATCCTCAATATTAGTTTTACCATCAAGAGTTATAGATCCAATACCTTAAACTTAGCATGCTGCATTGTTTCCAACTTTGACAATTCCTCTATCCTGACTTTTGAAGTCAACAAATTTGTTCATGTCACCAGTCATATGATGTGAACAACCACTGTCAATTATCCAATTAGATTTCTTCTCAACCTGTGATACCAAAGCTACCTTCTCTGGAATTTTTTCTTTAATTGCCACAAATCCAATTTCATCATCACTAGCACCTAATGCTCATTCATCAGAATCATCATCTTCATTTGCATACAAATATTCTCTATCCCTTTTAGACTTATAACTTCCCTTATACTTTTTCTCCCTTTTAGGACACTTAGATGCATAATGACCATATTCATCACAAGTCCAACACTTAAAGATTTTCTTACCTCCTTTTTCTCTTCTTAACAGAAGGGCTACTACTTCTTCAATCTTCCTGTCTTCCTCAGATCTGTTGCTGCTAGCAAAATCTCCTTTAGCACTTGTGCTCCTTGATAGGTTGGATCGAATATTCAAGGCACTGAGAGCTTTCTCTATTTAGGTCAATTCTCCGAACTGTCTAAGTTCATTTTCAACTGCTTCAAGTCTTCCAAGCAATGTCTCCTTAGTGAAATCTTTGGTACAAGATATCAACAACTGTATCATCTGAACTGCTGACTTGAATGGGGGTGTAAGAGTCTTCAATATCTTCCATATAACTTCATCATCATCTTTGGTTCCTCCTTGAGCTTTAATACCTATAGTAATTTCTAATATCCTGCCTATATATGTTCTTACAGATTCATCTTCCATCATCTTAGCATCTTGAAGCGCACAAATCCAATTTTGTAACCTCAACTTATTGGAATGTTCATCACCTTCAAAACTATTTTCCAAAGCTCTCCAAATCAAATGTGAAGTAGCATGTGATTTTACATAATTGTACTCAATTTTAGGAAGTGCAGTCAATAGTGTTTCTCTAGCTCTCATGTCACACATGAAAAGATCTCTTTCTACCTCAAAGCAACTTTCCAAATCCTTTTTTTCAATGATTGTCATTGCTGATTTTGTCAAGATCCAATATCTCAAACCCATACACAACAAATGTGTTTACATCTTTTCCTTCCAACTGTCATAGTTTGTTCCATCAAACTTCGGATTATCTTTCATAAATATGTTCGCCGTGGATCTCCCAAAGTTGTTAAACTTTTACTTCAAGGACCTAATGCTCTGATACCAATTGCTAAAAACAATAGCCCACGAAGATAACTGAGAGGGGGGGGGGGGTGGGGGTGGTGAATCAGTTCTCCAACAATTAAAACACTTTTCTTCTTTAAACAAACTTAACCATTCAACCAAAGTAATAGCAACCATACAAAGATACAGATAGACAACTACACTAGATATGTTGACTAGGGAAACCCTTGATTAGAGGGAAAACCCCAATGGGAATAATGCCCACAAGATGATGTACTAATATAAATATTCCTTGTTAGAGGATGGACCCTATTAAGAGTCTATTACAACATTTCGTACAATGAGTCCCTGTTAGGTGATTTTGAATCCCTATTAGGAGATTCCAACTCTGTTAGGAGTTGTGCCAACCCTGTTAGGAGTTGTGGTACAATGTATGCAAGAAGAGACCACTGCTCAAACATGCAATTTCAACTACAAAAAGAGCTCATTGCTCAAACAAGTAATTTAATATTATTTTCTTCTTTTCTCTGTCCTGTCAATTGAACCAATCACTGTCAGACCTTGTCGACCAAGTCACGAACCTTGGATCTAAATACCAAACCTCGGATCACTCAGCAATGAAGTTTCCTTCACTTCCACACTGCTCTGGTCAACTTCGCATTCCGCACTCTCTACTGCTTATCATCAATTCACATTACATTCACTCGATACCATGATAAAGGAAAATGTCCTTCTTTTATACTGAGTCCATAAAACCATTCCCTGAGTCAATTGTTAAACCTTCTCAATTAATTACCATAGGACCACATTAAGAACACGTTACACTTATCAATAACCTTAATCTTCTGCCTTGCAACTTGAATAACTTTATGTACACGCAATATTATGACGAGCGAGCCTAGCCACATCATCCTCAACATGTCTTCTCCATGTACTCAACCTCAATCCTCAAGAATTTGACTGTGCTAAGAGATATAACAAGTTTACTAGAACATACTTCTATAAACTATATCTCAGAACAGACATCACCAAAACTTACATAACTTCTTATAAACTTATCCTTTCTGCTTCCAACGTTAACTACATATGCCAGATACTCAGAAGTATCTCCCATAACCTTGAGTGGTTATCATGCTCAACTACTGTCCGTACCAACTTGATCTTTCCATTGTTCTTCTGTTAGATACCACAGAAGACATCAATGATAAACTCAATCATGAATGTAACATATCATCATCTCTATTTGTTTCTTTTGTGTGTTGTGTTTTTAACTTGGTATTAGAGCCTAAGGAAAGATTGGCTTCACAATCTGATCTAGTCAACTGTGAATTATGTTTTTAATCCATAGTGGGTTGCTAGTGTCTCATGCAGGAGATCACTGTTGTTAGAAGGTTGCTCCCATTACAAAGTTGGATTAAAGAATGGTGAGTGCCAGTTGCTAAGTAACTATCCCAACTAAGAGATTGGGGTTAGAAATTTACAAAGCTTATTTTGTTGTTGTTGTTTGGTGTAGCTTGCTATTGAAAAGCAGATCCTGACTGGAAAGAAGATTATAGCAAAATAAAATTTGTTCAAAAGAATTTTGAAGTATGTGGCCATGGAAGAGTGAGTTGTAGCTATGCACAAGAAGATTTGCTTGAAACAAGTACTTTGATGAGTGTCATGAATGAAGACTAGGGTGTCCCATTGTAAAGTTAGATGAGTATTGACATTGAAGGATGAGGGAGATTGCCAATAGCAAGCAGACGAGTTGGGAGGTATGTTTAATCTGTTGAATTTATTATTGTTGTGTGAAACACCTCTTTGCAAGCGGGAGTGCCATGGAGTACATACCCAATTCTTGTGAGAGAAGAAGATTTCAAAAGAGTGCAAAGTGAAGTGGAGATCAAAGTGAAAGGTTAAAGTTTATTTTTCTATTGTTAAAAGTGTTTTATTTTGCATTTGTGTTTGAAATATGTATGTCTAGTGTTATAGATTAGTTGTGAAAGTTAATGTTGGTTATCTCAAGAGTAACATGTTGAATAATAGGTGAGATGGTGTGCAAAAGATTGTTGTAATAGTGCAAAGGTTTGTGTGTGTGCTGATTTAGAGTTTAAGTGTTGGAATCTAAAGAGAAGATGTTTAATCAATAATGAAGGCTCTGCCCATATCAAAAGCGTACATGTAATAGAAGATTATCGGATAGATATCCTCCAATCAAGTGATGAGGATTGAATTAGCGAATGTTTGTTAATGGGCTATATGAATGTATGGGGTGCATTATTGGTTGTGCCCAACACCCCCAAAGGTTTTTGTTTGACATATTGATGAACTATGTATCTGAAAAGGATTCCTATAGAACTGGTGAATATAGCAGTTGGGTACCCATGTATCTCAGTAGATGGATTTCTTTTTATATGGGCTCAATATTAGTTCGATGCTAGTACAAAAGGAGAAAAACCCAAAGTGATGATAGTTTCCCCATAGTGATAGTTTGTGCATAATATGTGTTGGGTTTGTGGTAATTCAAAACCACTTTACTGCAAAGTTTATGGTGATTTTTGGAAGCATTTGTGAGTGAGGAATGTGGTAAGCCAAAATCGTTTAGTGTGAAGTTCGTAGTGATCTTGAAACTACTTGTGTGATGTTTATGGAGTTTGTGGTGAGCTTGAAACCACATCACAGCATCGGTTATGAGTAATCCATACAAAACCTAAAGTGATTGTGATGAGGGGAACAATATGAATTATGGTATTTGAGAAGTGATTGTAAATGGGTACCTAATAAGGCTTTATGTCAGGACCCATAGATTCTAGACTATGGAGGGATTTCTAAAAGAGTCCAATAATTAATTTTTGGAGGGATTTGAAAAAAGTAAATTAATTAGTGAATGTGGTCGGCACAGACCACAGACCAGACCAGCCATCTTCTACCATCAAGTCCATGATAAACATGTGCTTACTACTTCAACTGTCCACCATGAATATTGCAGCTGACTTCTACTATACATTTATGATGTATTTGCTTATAAATAGAATGGATTGGGCCTGTGATCAGCAGAGCCCATTTTTGGGTTTCTCCTTTAATTTCCTTCCTCTTTTTGTTTCTTGTGTGTTGTGTTTTTAAAAAAACAGAAACAAAGCATTACAATGCTAAAATGTTTAAAATAATTCGAGGCAATTGCTAAATTTCTCGAGGTATGACAGTTTTTTAGTTAAATTGCATGCCCTTATAACATTAAAATTGAAATAGCTGCCATGGCAAATGGGGTGACGCATATTTTTTCAAGACGTTGAATTAGGCGCATTATTGTTGCCTTTTACAGTTTACAAGCAGAATGCCCCACATTCTTTTAAAACACATAAAAACGAAGGAAATGCATACCATGATTGCTAAGCATGCGACGAAAATGCTGTAATTAGAAGACAAACAACTAGCCTTTTCGTAGCACATTTCCTCTGGATCATCCCCGCTATTTGAAACATTATGCTTATCATTATCATTATGACCGCGGACTCTACTACCATTAGTTGAAACCCACTTTCTCATGCTGCTAAACATATTTAGCCATGTGACCGACCTCTTAAAATCTCGCTCCTCGTTTAAAAGTTGCTTCGAACAGAATCCACCATCTCTGCTTTCAACAATGTATATTTGTTGTTCTTCTGTCGCCATGCTTTATGGGAATAAAAATGGTAAGCAATATGCTGAGACTGAACCATAACCTTCATACCCATTGTCATTGTTAACAAACTCCGCAAACATTGAAATTTAATAGACAGTACATCTGGGTTCCTAGTTAAGAGGCGCGGGTGCTACATAAAGTGGGGTCCGAAAGTGAAAAGTTTGGGTGAGCATCCAACCCACAACGTTGGTGTTTCTTTCAGTGGTTGGGATGATCATAGGCGCAGTGCGAGGAGACTCAGCAGAGGGGTGCCCATTGTTTGTAATTCATTTCTCCAAAAGAGGCGAAGGTCTCCAATTGTAGTGGTACGTGCTTTAAAAAAGGCCTTTCGTGCCCACCTATATTCGATGGCCAAATGGTCGCCAAAATACATCTTGTGGACTCCGTACCTAGCTGAAATCTGTGTATTAGGAAAATATTTAATTGTCACAAATTATTAATTATATATGGGGTGATGTCTCTCTAGCAGAAAATATGCACCTGATGACTCTGTTTTTGCAATTTATTAATTAATTTAAAAATCGCATAACTAGTTATGTGATTTTTAAATTAATTAATAAATTGTAGAAACATAACTAACAGTCACATCAATTTATTAATTAATTTAAAAATCACATAACTATAGTTATGTGATTTTTTAATTAGTTAATAAATTGCAGAAACAGTCACATCAGGGGCATATTTTCTGCTGTTTAGCCACGGGCCTATGTGGGAGGCTGATTTTTGTATTATTATTTATTGTATTGTTAGTCTGCCTTTTTAAAAAATAGGGAACTATTGTTTTATTTTACTTCCAATTTATTTTTTCCTACCAAACATAAATCATATTGTGAAGTCTAGAGAGAATATTTAAAAAATCTAAATATTATATGCTAATTCCAAATTTTTCATTGGTTGATATGAATTTCCTAACGATTTTGGATATATTTTATTTAAATTAAAAAGAAAAAATCATCAAACATGAATTAAATGTCTCTGACAATGCAGAGGAAAGAGATAGGAAAGAAATAAATGCTCCAAGTGCCACGTCTCATCTATGTATTTGATTATCAAAGGAGATTCGTAGATGGATTTGCCATTGTGGACAAGAACAGGTACTTTCTTGTACACCGGATTGCTGCTCAATAAAAGCTCGCTCTTATTAAAAATGTCTTCTTCAACGTAATCAAATTGAATGCCTTTGGCTCTCAGTTCTACTCTCTTGCTGAATCCACTTGCCCAGAACCCAATTAACCTCACCTCCTCCATTTCCTGTTGTGTTTTGTTGGACAAGCTTTCTCTGCAAAACAGCTTATATAGCCAACATCCAACCGTGGATTAAAGAATATAGGTTTGACTAGTTTTAGTATCTTGAAGCGTAAGAATTACAGTGTCTTCAATCCGGTCTTCATCGCCACTATTAATATAATATTAATATAGCTAGGGAAAGTGTTAAAATAGCTTAAATATTAATATAATTTTTAAAAAGTTAAATTAATGGCCGAGCAACTAATTAGTACACTCGTCACTTCAGAAATATATGTGTACATCAAGTTGGTAATAGAGGAAAAACTTGTGAGGCGGAAAAGCACATGGATGAAACAAAATGACAAATGGATGCAAAAATGGGATATCAACATCCAAGCTTGCTCGGATAACATTAAAGAAATAAAAAAGTTTGTCAATGAAAAATTTCGCAATATTCTGTGGACAAGACACATAGGGAGGAAAAAATCTTATTACATTAAAGAATTTAATCCCACTTCTAGTCATGATGAAAAGGCCTATATAAGGGCACTTATTAACTGGAAAGCAAAAATGTTGATGGCACAAATTAGAACTAGTTCACATCAGCTGCGATGTGAAACTGGTAGATGGCAAGTTCCAAAGGAAGAGTGGGCAGACAGAACATGTTTATTCTGCAATATGGGAACAGTGGAGACAGAGCAACACTTTGTCATGGAATGCTTGGCTTACAACGACATCAGATCTGATTATACAAAAATTCTGCAGAACAAGGACTTCAACTATTTATTTGAGGAAGATCAAGTGAAGAGAACAGCGGATTTGATTATCAAAATTCAGAGAAGAAGAGACAAGTTAACCAAAACTTTGCAACTGACTAGTTTGGCTCGGAGGGCGATTGCATGGGTCCCATAGACTACTTTAGTCTCGTGGACGTCATTAAAATCTATCATATCATATCATATCATATCACACTATCAGGCTTTGCAACTTCCTTTTGACATATATTTAAATATATTTAATGCATGCTTCCGTTCCGGATGAAAGATATTTTATTAGAGCTGGTTTAATCTAATGTTTGGTTTAATTACCAAAAGCTATTTGGTATGCTTTTTATATGCATTTTTCATTTGAGTGTGAAAAATTTATACAGACAATTAAGTTAAAAATAGTATAAATAGTTGTTTATAGAGTTTTTTTCGCTAGTTGATTTCATATTATTAAAATATATTTATGTTTACATACATTTTTAGATATATTTAGACTATTTAATACATTAGTCATAAAATATAAAATAATTTGTAAATATAGTGTAGATTATGAGTTATCTTTGCTAAATTGATGTAATTTAAAATTTTATTTTATTTTTAAAGTTAATTTTAATCAATTGTTCATATATGTGCAAATAATTTAGAATTATATATATATATATATATATATATATAGGCAAAAGCCTACAAGGCAACGGTAACTTGTGAGACTATATATATAATTTTTTATTTCTTTGTAATTAAAATGATATGAGAAGATTAAATTAAACTATATATATCAAATGTTTATTTTTAATTTTAATATTTAATATTTAAAGTGAAAAAAATATCTATTAAAAAATGAAAGACAAAATTTATTATTATGATAATATTTTCATTCCATCAATTTCTCATGAATTAAATTATTCAAAAATCAAAATAATTAATGTTGTTATTGACATTTTTCCTTTTTCTTTATTCTAACTTTTATTATTACAAATTATAATATCTTTCACCACTAGCTCAAGCTCTCAAGAGCTCTTGTTAATTATTATTTATTGTAGCCAAATATCGTTGAGGCTAGTCTCTACAAACTGTAGACTTGACCAATTTTCAAAAAATTGAAAACACCATGATGGATTTTTTTGAAAATTTCAACATTTGATCTTCATGATCTCATAGTTTATAGTCAAAAACAACAAAAAAAAATTTGGAAAAAAAAAAGTTTGACTTTGTTTTGTCTTCAGTGCATTTTGTCTTGAGATTAGCATGTCCCATATTGTTGCTTATATGACCATTTTTTTAAATTGTTATAAAAAAAAATTGGCCTGTAATAATTGAATGCACACCACATGTAATATTTAAATTCTTTTGTTAATCATAACTAAATTAAAAGTAAAAGTAAAAGAAGAATGAGTGTTTCTTATTAAAAAAAATTGTTTTATTTTACATATTTATTAAAATGGGACATTTAATTTGTTTCTATTGGTAATTAAAGATGTTTTATAATTTTATATATCTGTATTTATAATTTAATTGTTACTATTATTGATATATCTTTATAAATAATTGGACAAATAAAATTATGATATTTAAATATAAAAATTTGATATTAGACTATAATAAAAAAATTGTATTTCATTTTATTTACTTTGTATGTTGATTATTATTTTATTTTAATAAACTATATTATTTTATGAATTTAGTAATATATAATTTTGACTAATATACAATTATAATGATATAAGCTCATTAAGATTGATTTAAAAATTGTATAAAGTGATAATAGTCGTATTATATTATATTGAGTGAAAAAGGTTAAGTCTAACTTACGAGGGAATGAAGTGACATCAAAGAGGGGATTAAAAAAGTGACATGAATTTATGTTTAATAAAAACATGTTGACTTTGAAAACTAACAATATTGATAATTTATATAATTTGAGTGGATATAATTGAATGAATGCAAAAGGTATCTTCCTAGGAGGAGATAATCATTTTATTGAAGTAAGTCATTTTATTCATATTAAGGAAATTTTTATAAATATATGTCAATATGATGTTCAATGGAAAAAAAATCATATGAATATAATGTTATATACCTATGTTTTCCTTTCATTCATTTTTCATAGTGGAAATTACATTTTATTTTTATTTTTATTTTTAAATTACACTAATTTAATATAAATATATAAGATTATATATGTGTAAATTTATATATACACACATGTATATATGTATATATACGCATATATAATTTATAGATAGGGAATGGGTGGAAATCTAGATTTATTATTATTATTCATCAAAATATAAAAGGATTAAATTGTTAATAATAATAATAATTAATCTAGATTTTGACTCATCTCTTATCTAAAAATTATATTTATAAATATGTGTGTATATGTATGTACATATGTATATGTGTGTGTGTGTGTGTATGTATGTATATACATACACACACGTGTGTGTAGATTATTTTTAGATAGGAAATAAGTCAAAATTAGATTAATTATTATTAGTTGAAATTAATAGACTTCAACATAAGACTTTTATATGAAATTTAAAAGTTACATGTAGGATCTTGCCTATATAAGATATTTATATTATTGAGTTTACAATTTTATTTAATGTATATAAACTAACATATATAAATAAATAAATAAAAATTTGACTTTAAAAATTAGCTTGCATTTCTTATCAAAGATCAAAAATTCTTCCAAGAAAAAATAATAATTTTGAGACTTTTTATTAACAAAAAAATTTTGAAAATATATTTATGATTTTTATTTTTATTTTTTATTTGAGAAAATAAATTTGAAAAATAAAAAAAGAAATTGTTCTAAATTGTAAATCTTAGAGGTTGCAAAAGTATAAAAGCATTAAATTGGTACTAATAAGATAAAATTTGTACATATGTAGAAATTTCTTTTATATAATATTGTATTTTATTAGAATGGAAATATCATTTAGATTCATTTTTCTAAATAAGAACTTGTGATTAAAAGAAGCATAAGATCAATATGTTCATGTTGTAATACAATTTAAAACAATGTTGAAAGAACCTCGCAAGAAAATACTATATCAATTAATTCATTCAAGTTATAATGATGTTGGATTCAATATAAGTTTATTTGTCTTAAACTAAACTATAAAAAAATCAAATTAAAAACTTAGATGCTACATTGCAAGTGAGATTCTATCATAATTATCAAATTAAAAACTTAGATGCTACATTGCAAGTGAGATTCTATCATAATTATTAAAATAACTTTGTATTAAAAAGATGAAAAAGGATGAAATGCATTTATAAGATAGATTGTGGATAATTATTTATACAATGAAGGTGGTCGTATGAGATGAGTTATTGAAGTGATCATTTGGAATAATTATGCACAAGAAAGGTTGAGCTAGATAATTTTGCTTAATAGATATTTTTAATGAATAAATTAAAAATATTTAAATTTATAATTAAACATTATATATATAATCACAATAATTTTATTATTTTTGGTAATTATATATATATATATATATATAAAAAAAATTGAGGTTGTTTTTAAAATAGATATATTTATTGTATAACAATGAAATATTTTATGTAAAATTCTTATGTAAGCATTCGTTGATTTTGTTACTTATTTTAAAAAATAAAATATTATTAAAACTTATTAATCTATAAAATCATTTAGAATACAAATTAAACTATGAATATAAAGAAATACTAAATCTTTGATAAAATATACTATTATATCAATGTTTAAAAATGAATAATGAAATAGAACAACAAATAAGTGTAAAATTGTAAACATAATAAAAAGTATGATTTATTATATAAAATGAAAAAAAAAAAGGTATTTTTTATGGGGTAAGATGTTTTAACCAATCAAATTTCACAAAATTAATTATTAAAATATGTTTTCTTTAAAAATGTCCTACTCTACTTTTACTTAAGAAAAAAGCTATTAAGAAATGTAAAAAAATAACTTATTTAATTAGTTAAAATATTAACCTATAGTTCTAACCTATAGCAGTAAAAAGAAATTTAAGAAAGAAATTTATTTATTTAGTATTATTTGAGTTTCTACACATAGCTATTAACAAGTAATCAATCAAGACCTTAATATCCATTGAAAAAAAAAAAAAAAAAAATCTTCCTATGAGAATAATGTGGAATTGAAGTCAACAATTGGTCAAAGTGTTCTTACATAGACGAGTTATAGCAAATGAAAGGCTTCACATACAAACCGTAGCATTTTGTTAGGGATGTGGCTATTCTCCCTACAAATTGCACCATTGAATAAATTTCAAAAAACACTAAAACAATGAAATTTTTTGAAAATTTCAACATTTGATCTTCATAATTTGTATATTTTGTCATTGAAAACAACAAAAATTTTGAAAAAATTTCGCTTGTTTTGGTGAATTTGAAAAAAAATCATGTTTAACTTCTTCTTCTTTTTTGTCTTTGGTGCATTTTGTCTGGAGATTGCCAACACAAGTACAATATTTTTTTTAAAAAATTTCAACATTTGATCTTCATAATGCATATTTGTCATAGAAAACAACAAATTTTTGAAAAAAATCATGTTTGACTTTCTTTTATCTTTGATACATTTTTTATCTTTGATGCATTTTATATGGAGATTAGCCAACAACTTTTGTTAGCCATCGGCCTCAATAAAATTTAAAAGTTCTGATTCGTCCCAATGCCCGGTCATAGACAGAATCCGAAGCCTTAAAAATAAAATAAATTCAACAGAGACGATGAAGAAGTACGAGATTGGAAAATTGTCAAAATTTCTCTGGACAACAGAATCGTAAGCGAAATTGTGACTCGTAATGCTGAAGTTACAAAATAGTTTGCAGAAACAGGGCCTAAAGAACAAGAACTAAAACACATCAGAGCTGAATTGACGGCGTCAAAACGGAAAAGTAAAATTACAGATAAGATGTGTAGAATTACAGATAAACTGAAGGGAGCGCTGGAGAACTACACGACTCAAAGATTGTCAAATTTCCTCCGAATAACAGACTCCCAGGGAAAATTGCGACTCCTGCTATCGAATTTACTATAATTTGCACCGGAAAAACGGCTTAAAGAAGTAAATTTAAGCGAATGAACTTAACCGCGTCCAGAGATCAAAATAAATATTACAGATAAACTGAATTCAGCTGTGGAGAACTACGGAATTGGAGGACTGTCAAAAATTCTTTGAATAACAGTCTCGTAAGCGAGATTGCTCTCCTAAATCTGAAATTGCACAATAATTTGTACGAAAAGGGGCCTAAAAAACTAAAATTGGGGAAATTGCGACTCCTACTACACTGAAATTGTACAATAATTTGCACGAAAGAGTGCCTAAGAACTAGAATTAAGCGCATCAGAGATGAACTTTGCCGCCTCCAACGAACAAAATAAAAAATACAGATAAACTGAAGAGAGCGATGGAGAAGTTAGAACTTAGTGCTGAAAGAATGTCAATTTTTTTCTGAATAACGGAGTAGCAAGGAAAATTACGACTCCTAATATTGTGACAAATATTGCACGAAAGAGAGCGTAAAGATCTAGAATTAAGCACTTCAAAGCAGAACTGTACCGCGTCGAAAGAACAACGGAAAAATTGCAGAGTAACCAGTAGAAAGCACGTACCATAATCGCTAAGCGGGCGACGAAAACGCTGTAATAAGAAGACAGACAATGAGCCTTTAAATAGCCGAAATCTCTCTCATTTGAAGCAAAATCATCTTCATTATTATCAGATTGCTGCGGCTGTCCGCAGACTCTAGTGCTATTACGCGAAATTCGTCTTCTGATGCCGCTGACAATATCTCCGCATATGATCGACCTTCCAAAACCTGCCTCCTCGTTTACATTATGCTCCAAACGGAGGTCGCGCGTTCCAGTCTCCGCAATGTACAGCTGATGCTCTGCTCTGGCCATTGGCCTTTCGGAAGAAAAAATTTGTGAAATAAGCAGAGCTATAGAAGATTTCCATACGTGAAGATTCACATTTTATAGCCTTTTAAAGAACAAATTGATTTTGCAGTGGGAATACGATTTAGTGGGACTCGCCGAACCATTTGTGTTGTAATAATGGAGATTGTCTCAAAAAGTCAATAAAATGGGGAAGGCCGGTGCGCCAACGTCTACGCAGCACCGAAACTGTTCATTAATTTAGAAATAAAATTTATTAATAAAAAATTAAAATACAATGAATTTAATAATATAGTAAATGAGTTGGTTTGAGTGCTGCATAGACAATAGTGGCCAGTGCTAGTGGAGTCAAAGTGCAACATTTGTTTGTGGGAGTGATATTATTTTGACTTTTAATATTAAATAGTCTATAGATTGGTAGTCTTGTAATCTTTGTGTTAAAATGATAGAATCATGTATATTAGAATATATCTTACTCTTGTAATTAATAGACCTCACATCCAATCCTTTGTAGTAGATTTCATATATACTTATAAAAAGGACATAATGTTTTTTAAGTTTATATTTATATTATATAAATATATATTAATTTTAGATTATTTGCTAATATGTTGGATCATGACATTTTATAATATGTGTTTTATTGTAATAATTTGTTTGATGTTTATTTAATATTTTCAAAAATTATAATTTAAATTTATTTTTCTTATTTCTTGACTTGATGATAAATTATTGAATGATTCAAAACATAGGCACAAAATAGATCTATGCATAATTCTTGTAGAAGGCAATTCTAGGAACAAATGGATCATGGAAATATGTTATCTTATGGATGGCCTTTATAAGAAGCAAATATGTTTGTAATGCTTATATTAAAGTTTTATTCTAACCCTTGCTCCACATTGTTTATTGTTATTGTCAATTGAAGGAGTTTCTCGAAACAACAAGAAGATTAATTATTTCCTATACTATATTAAGTTTCAAATTCTATAACAACAAAAAATTTCAAGGTAACTTCAAAGTCTATTCAAATTCAATATATGGTAGTAATTTAGTGTTGTCACGTATAGTTTTTATTTATTGTATTTCTAAGACTTCTCAAAGTTATAGATTTATTATCTTTTGCAATTTTAAGGCTTGAAACATTGATGATGTTAAGTGTATTTGCATATGGTTAGTGTTGAGTTGTATCGATAGTATACTCATCTGTATTTTCTTGGCTTTCTATTGGTTGTTTTTCTTTAATTTATGTTGTTCCTTACATCAATTCAAAACATCTCTCCATGAGTGCATAGATATCGAGAAGTTAAGAATACAAGTTGGAACATCGATTCGAAACATGTCTCCATGAGTGTGCATAGATATCAAGAAGTTAAGAATACAAGTTGGAAAGAAGATGACCAATTTAGTGTTTTTAAAGGCATTATGAAGGCTAAATGAATCATCCTCTTTTTTATGAAACTTACTATCTTTTTAAAGTTAAGAAATTACAATTTCATAAAATAAAATTGTTGGTAAACAGATTTGTCACAGTAGAATTTGCCCAACGGAGTGTGTGGCAAACTGTTCACAACAGTTGGATAGGCCCTTGGTATGCGGCCTTCCTCTGGGTTTTGAGGGGCAACTCCCTCGTATGATATAATTTTTAAAGGGTTTTTCGAATAAAGAATCTAAGACTTCAAAGTTCAGGAGAAAGTCATTCAGGACGAATGCACGACACGCTCTCACAACCTTCTTCAGTAACAAGATTGATAACAACGGTGATCAAGAACTACGCTTGATGGTAACCAGTATTACCAAGTACATTCATTATCATTCATAAACACTCGCATAGCACCATGAGAATGTCTACTACTGCATATAACAATTTTGATTTTAAAATAAGAAACCCAAAGCACATCTCATTTCATTTCCTTGCACCAAGAAAGCAACAGAGATTTTTCAATTTCAGAGATAAAAAGTGTACATACTTTCCAAAATTTATCCCTCAATCAAAATTTCAGCATAGTGTTCCCTTATTTTTAAAACCCAAAAAGTCCCTTTACAAAGCCAAAAGGTGTCCTTATATAGACATAGAGGTTAATAACTACTTCTTCGTGGTTAATAACCACCTCCAAAATACGTGATTTCGGTGAGGTTAATTAACCTCAACAAAATTAACCTTAAATGACAATGACCACTATTTGAAATGTATGGCTTGGAAGATGTCTTCAGAAGCTCGAATCTTTGACTTGATATTTATGAACCATGGTATAGTTGTAGTCCTTAATATTAGAGAGGGAGCATTCCATTGTGAGAGTAACATCAGAAGTAGTAATGTTGATTATCTTGCCATCAATGCAATAATCATAGATAGGATGATTACTCCTTACCCATTCAAGCTTTCCCTTCAACGAATCATCTAGAGTCTTAACACTAGCTAGTGACCATGAAATTTAGAGATCTTTGCTTAAATTCAATGTTTTGGCGGCTTTGCTATCACAGATTTAGTTTATTATTGATAAGGTGATCAACACGGTTTTCCTTCAATTTGAATAAAATTTGAAAACCTACTTTCACTTGATGCCCCATTTGTTATCAGTGTGAGGAAGTAATTATTGATGTAGTCATTTCCTCCAAGAGAGCTAATCTACATGAGACCTTGAGCAACAAGTTTGTCAGTTGCGGCAACACCAAGTATCTGTGCCCCTAGTTTTATATTGAACAAAATTTTGGATTCTATCATGGCATCCTGATAATATTTGCGAATTGCACTTCAATATCACTTAGAATCCAATAGCACCACTGAGCAAGGCATCCCCATTAAGTGTAGGACTCAAATATGGTAGTGCAAATTCTACCCCTGGCTTCATCCATGATTTGGTGCGTCCAACCTGATTCGATGACCATGCCCATTAATTCCAATGAGATGGCATATCCAAGGGCATTCAATAAAAGATAAATCAATAGTTGAACACCATAATATGTTCTGTCAAAGCTGGAGGTGAAGTTTGAATCATGATGTCGTGCTTTCCATTATGACCAATAGCAGTTCATCGCTAGAGATTATCATGCTGTGGGCTGAGAATAGAAATATTCTACCAAACAATTCACATATGGTATTGACACAGTCAACATCACAATATTAATGATTCGACTTCATTTACTTCACTGATACATAGGCAGAGAGGAAATGATGAGCAGTTTGCTTGAGACTCACTTCTTTTCCTCACATATTCCTGCAGGCATTTCATTCAACATCTAGACATGAATTTCAATTTGAGTTCAATCCATGACCACACGTCTCATTAGAGAATTTTCCCAAACACCCACAGGGCCTTGTTAGTGTACCCTTTTTTTTGTGCATACCCTACAATCGGCGCCGTCCAAGACACGGTATCTGGCTCAAGAATTTTGTCAAACATGTATCATGTATCCTACAAGCTTCAACATTTCACATATCACATAAATGTCTACCACTCTGACTTCTCTTTGAATTAGTGTTCCATTTTTATCAAAAGCAATTGCTTCTATCCTTCTAAAGGCTTCTAGAAAGTCTCCACCTTGATGAGGAAGCCCATCCTGGCAGTTTGTGCCAAACCACAAGCTATGGCAACTGGAGTTGATATGATCAGGGCGCAGGGACAAGCAGTGACCAGGAGCACTAAAGATAAGTAGAGCCAATGTTGTTTATTGTGCCTTTGGATCAGAGCTACCACTATATTGGTAACTGCCCTCTCCCCCTATGGATATGATTCAACCCATTCCAGCTGGTAGGTTTGACATACTCAGGTGCTACTCTTGATGTTAAACTCTACATTGAGGCAACTTTCTCCTCCCAACACACAGGTTCCTTCTTCATTCCAACAGCAATACTGTGAAGTTCTGTGAAAGCATTGCTGCCAGTGGACATCCTATTATTCCTCAACAATTCTTAGCAAACAATTCACCTTCCTCATCCAATTCCATTTGTTGTTCAACATGATGACATTTGTTGTTCAACATGATGATCTTCTTGCTTCCAATTCTTGGCCTTAGTCAACTAAACAGATAGGTTAATAATTGTCTCAAATAGGTTAAGAAAAACATGTTTTTGGAGGCTATCATTAACCTTTTGAGAGGTTAATTGTTAAGAAAAACATGTTTTTGGGGGTTATCATTAACCTTTTGAGAGGTTAAGAAAAATGCATTTTTGGAGAGGTTAATTAACCTACTCCAAAATGCGCAATTTGAAAGTTATCATTAACCTTTTGAAAGGTTAATGGTTAATGATAGACTTGAAAACACGTATTTTGGGTCTCAACATTAACCTGCTATAATTTAGAGCTCAGAAGCTGGATTTTAAAATGTTCAAGTGTTGTGCAGAGCTGGGAACGAGCCGGAGACATGAAGATTTAGAAACTCACAAAAACTCAGAGATAAAATTGTCAATTTAAAGCTTAAAATCGGGCAAGTTTCAAAAATTAACCAAGGCTTATAAAATTGAAAGAATTTTATAATCGGGCAACAAAAATAAATTAAGATTTTATATATTTTAATAAATAAAATAATAATTTATTTACATTTCATAATATTATATATTTAAAAAATTGAATGAGATATTTATTAAAGTTAAGATAAATAATAAATTAATAAATAATTTAATATCCATACATTGTTTAAAATATTTAAAATATATTTATTTATGGAAAAAAATTAATGTACATAACATATAGAAACAACTACAATTAGAATAACAAACTATATTCATGTTGAGATGTGTCTTCTATAGCCACAATACGAATATAGCATCAAAGTACATAAAAAAGGAACATGTTGTATCCTTATCAATTGCAAATGAAATGAAATAGTGTGGTGGCTACAAACACATGAAAATGAAAGACCAAATGATTGTATATCTTTTGCTCTCAATATAAACTACTTGATGAGGCAAAAGCAGATTGATAACAACGCACATGAAGGAAGAATGTCCATCTCAAAGGATAAAGCGAATGTGTGCAACTTAACATGGATGTGTATACCTAATTCCAAAACTCCCATTTTGGTGAACACGAGAAGGATGTTGGCAAAGGTTATAGAATTTAGCTTGACCCCTGCCCATTTAAATTGCTTGAAGTTTGTAAATCCTTTTAAACAAATCCATTAACTCCATATCCTTTTAATCACTATAGTTCATGAGACTCTTTTTTTCGCATTGCTTCAAACAATTAATATCCTTTGTCTATCATCAACATTGTGACTTTCCCTCCCATTGTGTTTTGATGAATCTTTATAACATATTTTGAAGCTCCATTTATATATATGTTAAATGAGTACACTAGCAAACATGAATTAATGAGATAGTTAAATTTTACATATAATTCTAATATAAACATCACTATTATTTTAATATTATTTTATACAATATAAAAAATTTAATATTATTATTTATTTATTATAAATATACATATACATTTTAAATAGTTTAATAATATTATAATTTTTTATTATATTTTATTTATATATAATTGTATCTATAAATTAAACTACGAATTTATTAGATTGTATTAATTTCTAATAATTATCTTTTATTCGTAAAAAGGGAGAAACGGTTGGCATCTCCCTTGATAAGGAATAGTTTTCATGCTATTCCACACATGGTTAAGGCTATCCACAAAAGAGAGATCTGACCCATAATTATCGTAAAATTATTATTTCTCAACATACTTTAACTTTACTTAAATTTTATAAAATATAAATATACAAGTAAATATTCAATTAAAAATAAATTTATACACTACAGAATATATACTATGCCGACGCATGTTTAATGGAGGAGCTTTCAACACAAGATTCTAAAGAGTTTAAGTGCTCTATGACTATTTTTATCCGAAAATGACAAAAGCCCCTCTTTGTGAAGAAGTGTATCGTTTGTCTTCGGTCATCATTTTTGCTTGGATATGAAGGAATAAGTGGATTCCATTAAGAAACTATTCCACTTAATATGACATGAATAGATGGTTCCCTATGGTGGGTCGATTGACTTTAATTAAGAACATCTCATTGGACGCTTTTCTACGGTCATTTATATTTTAAATAATGGCATGTCATTCATATCATTTAGATGTGATATTTTATATTTTATTTAATTATTTACTATTTAACATAGTTATTAAAAAATTATATTTTATATTTGTTGGAAAGTGACAAATAGTTGTTCAATTTTGTTGGTGAAGTTTAATTTTAATTATAGAATTGTTTGATGTTTAAAAATTAAATTTTTTTTTTTGAAGTGGGTGATATGTCTCTTTTTAAGATACAATTTTCTAGATAGTCTTCTTGGAAGGGGAGCGAATAGAGAGTCTTAATTCTTGTTTCTATGGACTTTCAAGAGTAATTGATGTATTAATGAGGTGACATGCATGCTATAGGTTTCTCATGGTAACCAAATCTACATCTCTTATTTTTAAAGAAAGTAGTGGGTCAACGTGTAATAATTTTAGTTTATCCGCCACTTATGATGCTAAGAAGATATTAATCTTGGTGCTAGAGTGCATCTTCAAAGGCACATAGAAGTGATTGAAGAATTGTGTGCTACTAGGGAGCTTATAAAGTGGAAGGTTTTATCCCATGAGGATGTTACTAGGAAGATAATTATTGTCTTAGATCATCCTATTTTATCTTTCTTGAAATAAGCAAATTGACACTAGGTTGGAGGAAGAAGTATGAGTTTATACATATGCTCTTAATATCTTCCCAATGAGAAAATGGAAGTCCTATAAACTTCATAAATTTCAAGAGATGCAACTAAGGTTAATTTCATTTGGTATAATTTGGAGTCAAGGCAAGGGGTGATTGTGATTAAATTGTGGTTGTAATAAGTATATTCATGTTTCATAGACAACATTTGAGGGTGGTAGATATTTTGAATATGGTATGAATGTTGTAATTGAATTTGAATTTGAATTTGAGTCTTTAGATATAGATTTTTGACATTTTGTATATTCATTATGTCAATATCAAGTTATAATGTGATATTTGTTGATATATCTTTTTTATATACATATATAGATAATGGGTCAAAGTCTATATATATAATATTATTTGTTGAGATAAATTATAATTATGTGTTAATCTTCAATCTTGAACCTAAGACCTCTTAGATGATAGGTTTGCAATTTATCGTTGTGTTATAGGTTCTTGC
This sequence comes from Cupressus sempervirens, assembly GCA_028749045.1. Lineage (NCBI taxonomy): Eukaryota > Viridiplantae > Streptophyta > Pinopsida > Cupressales > Cupressaceae > Cupressus > Cupressus sempervirens. The sequence continues at coordinate 235,872,062 of CM053793.1, forward strand.
CTATATTTAGTGATATATCTACTATGTTAGACTTCAACAAATCTAGATCAACTTCATTTCTGTTTGGATAAATTGAAATTTTGACTTAAGACCCAAGGAATGGATTATATATATATATATATATATATATATATATATATATATATATATATATATATATGGCATTTGTAATATTAATTGGGACAATTTAATATGACGTCTAATGTATTAAAAAGGTTTTAGTGGCACAATAAAAATGAGACGCAATTCAATAGAAGGAACGGTTCCCTCCATAAACATCTTGTTTCCATTTGGAAAATAATTACATATATATTTTAGGTGGATGTATAACAATAAAAGATGTAGCTTTTCTAATTTCAATGATCAATTCATAGAAGTTATGTATAAATGCATTCAAAGGGTTTAAATCATGTCAATTTGGTGGCAAGTTTGACTAGGGGTTTGCTTGGGAAAACTTATGGTCTTAGATTTATATCAATAATCAACCTACTATTATTTCTAATAATTCTCTAGCGTTAAGTTGAGAAAAATATTATATGGTTTCATTTTGATTAATTATGATGATTATATTCATGGTATTTTCATTGCATTATATCTCATTGAAATAAATAAATATGTGTATGTATTTATGTATGCGTGTGTATTTATGTGGGAGATTAGGTCGTGTGGTCATCCTACTTGAGTTTTAACCCATGAAATATTGTGAGAGGTGTATGAACAAACTCTCTCCTCATTCTAGGAAAGTCATTGCTATTCTTCAAGCCTTCTATCATGACCAAACATTCATTAATCAAGCTATCAAATGCAAGGAATAAAATTAATGTCAAGAGCTATCAAACAACCAAGTCCAAGTGAGTTTATTACTAACGTTGGGGGTGAGCTAACGATGGGAGTTGGAGCGGACAAAGTTGGAGGTGTGAGCAGGAACGGGGAATTCAAATAGCTAATGGGACTGGTGTAAGCCTATCAAGGGAGAAGGTCAACATGAGGCGACAGTAGAGGTAGGTTAGTAAGGGAAAGAGCTCAATGGAGATGGGGTACCTAAGGACCCAAGTCTGTTATTTTTGTCCTGATTCCTGCCAAAAAATGGTCAAGTTTGTTTGGCATCAAGCCAGTCGGTAAGTCTTCATTTCCTCCAATTAAGAATGTCTTTATTTAGGAGCAAGCCTCGTTTATTTTGGAAATCCCAAATCAAATCATAGATATGAACATATCTAGAATGGATCAAACCCTTTTGGGGAGATTCTTGGGAGCCAAATCGAATATTGAGATAGTCAGAGCCTTTGTTAAAACGAAATGGGTTTTGAAGGGACAGGTTGATAGTGCTGCTATGTCAAAAGGTTGCATTTCCTTTTGCTTCTCTTGCGATGAAGATTGTAGAAATATCTTGTGTAGTGGACTGTGGGTAGTGGGAAAGCATACCATGATATTACAAAAGTGGTGCCCTAACCTAAGTACTAAGAATGTATCGATTGTGCAAGCCCCAGTTTGGGTTAAGCTTCAAGGAATGCCACTAGAGTTTTGGGTAGAAGATGTTTTCCAAGGAATAGCTAATAGCTTCAGAGAGCCCTTATCAATGGATCTAGTGACAGTGTCAAGAAAAAGATTGACTTATGCCAGAATCTGTGTGGGAGTCATTCAAGGGGTTGATATGCCAGATTGCATCGCACTGCATTCTAAATTGGGAGCATGGCAGTAGAAGATTGAATACGAGTCCATCTCATTTGCATGTTTCCATTGTAAAAAGTCAAGACATTGGACGAAGAAATACCCTAATAAAGTCAGTATCCCAAAGAAATATAAAAAAGAATGGGTTCGAAAAGGCACCAAGGAATCTGAGTCTGTGGAGAAAACTCAAATAAAGAAGGGGATAAGAGAGGTTAATAATTGCACTCAGGCTAAGCCTATCAAGTTGATTAGTAAGGAGACTGAGAATGGGGATCTCATGGATCATATCCAAATTCTAGAGAAGGACCAAGCCAATTCCTTTAAGAATTTAGTGATAAAGGATACCTATGATGAGGAAGGCCAAAGTAGAAGGATGGAAATGGCAAAGGTAAAGTAGATAAATGATGTGAGTATTGTTGAAAGAGAAATGTTAGGAGTTAGTATCAAGAATGCTAGTAATAGAAAGGAAAGAGATTTTCAAGATGCACAAGATTGTATTATTCTAGGACCAGGGTTATTTGAATGCTCTCAAATGAATGTTAAGGATAATAGGAACTCACCTCTTAGAGTTGGAATCTTAACAGAAATAGAAGATAGAACACCCAATTGGGGGGATGCAGAAGATATTGATAGAGCTTTGTCAGGTGGGGGAGAAGGAAATGGAGAAGAATGGGTAGATGTGGAGAAAAAGAAAAAAGTGAGGCTTAAGAAAAAGGAGAATAACCTAAAAAATAAAAAATAAAATCAAGTGCTTATTAGAAGCACAAGGAGTAGCAAAATAGGGGATATTGGTTATACTCATACACCAATAGGGAGGCCTTCAAACTAGCAAAAGAGAAATATGGAGGCCAACAAAAGTATATCGGATGGTATTCAAAGGACTATATTGGACTCAAAAGCATTCCATAAGAAATGAAGATCATCACATGGAATATCAAAGGATTAAACAATCATTATAAGCAAGACATGGTGAGGAATATGATTAGAGATAATAAACTGAATATTTTGCTTCTTCAAGAAACTAAGATGCCTAAGGATAAAGTAGAAAGTTTGTTTTTCTTTAGTAGTGGTAAGATCTTAGGTGGTGATGTAGATGGGGCCTTTGTGTAGGGCCCATTTACTGTTGCACCAAAAGCCATGACTGTTAGTGAACATGGAACACCACATAATTAACCACCTGTGGGCAGGGGAGCGTGTCGCATCACCCAACAATCTCCCCCTCGACGTGCATACCAGGTGCTTACGCGGGTCAGGAAGGCACCGGGGAGATTTGAACCCATGACCAGGCCAAAACCAGGCTCTGATACCAATTGTAGGGCCCATTTACCATTGCACCAAAAGCCATGACTGTTAGTGAACATGGAACACCACATAATTAACCACCTGTGGGCAGGGGAGCGTGTCGCATCACCCAACACTTTGGTGGCATGGCAGTTATATGGAATGATAAAAATATTCATGGGGAACTTTTATCGCATAGCAGGAATATGATCAATGTCAAATTTTTGAATACTAAGGACAACACCTCGTGGGTTCAAACTAATGTATATGTGCCTAATACCAAATGGGGAAGGAAAGCTTGTTGGATAGAAATTGCTAACCATAGGAGGGACTTTGTGGATGAGGACTAGGTAATTATGGGGGATTTCAACACTCCTTTGAAAGAAAATGAGAAGATTGGGGAAGTCAAACCAATTTGGACAACATAATGGATTTGATGGAGTTTATTGACAATCATATGCTACATGACATGGACCTACAAGGTATAGAGTATACTTCGACAAACAGAAGAACGGGTAAGGATCATATACATTTCAAACTTGATAGAGTTATTATTAGTAATGATTGGTTTCAAGGTTACAAATTTTCCTTAACGACTCATGTCTGAGCGAGATCTAATCATTATCCCATTTTTCTCTTGGCTGACCCTGTCTATATTAAAAAGAACTTTTCTTTCCATTTTGAAAAAATGCGGACTTTACACCCTAGGCTGGAAACCCTTATTAAAGAATGGCAGAGGGTTAAGGTTGAGGGAACTATTATGTTTAAAGTTTCGAAAAAGATGAGAAATGTAAAGGTTAAGATTAAAAGATGGAATAGAGAAACTTTTGGGAATATCTTTGAAAGAAAAAATAAGATTCTTGAGGAACTAAATGAGATACATGACATCATTCAAATTGAGGGTTATGAGAAAGTTACTAGAGAGGAGGACTCAAAGTTGATTGAATTATCACCAAGGAGGAAATTTACTCGAGACAATGATCTAGGAAAAACTTTATTAAAGAAGGGGACATGAACACAAAGTATTTCTATACGACCACTTTGAAACACAGAATGGTTAACAAAATTTCTAGATTAAAAGTGAATGATGATATCATTGAGGATGATGAGGCTACCAAAAGAGAAGCTATGAGATTTTTCAATGGTCTTGTGGGGAGAGAGCCTCATCTTGATAAGGAAAAATAGGAGTTCCTAAACTATATTCCCAAGAGCATGACTGCAAATCATAACAAAGACCTCACTATTATTCCTTCTAAAGAGGAAATTTAAAAAGGTTGTTTTTTCCTTTGATGGAGACAAGGCACTTGGCCCAGATGGCTTCCCCATTTTATTTTTCCAAACTTATTGGCACATCATACAAGAGGACGTTATCAAAGGGGTTAAAGAGTTCTTTAGATCTAGAAAACTTCTTAAAGAACTAAATGGTACTTTTCTTGCCCGAATACCCAAAAGGTCGAGGGCAAACAGTATGGATAAATTTAAAGCAATCAGTTTATGTAAAAAAAATTATAAGATCATTTCCAAAGTACCCACTCTTACGATTTTGACTTTATTACCTTCTATGATTTCGAGACAACGAAATGGGTTCTTCCTAGGAAGGCAAATTCAAGACTCTATTATCTCAGTTCATGAAAATATTCACTCCCTTACTAAATCAAACAAAGAAGGGTTCTTACTGAAGCTAGATTTATCTAAGGCTTATGATAGGGTGGATTCGGATTTTTTGAGGTGTGATTTGGAAGCCTTTGGATTCAATAATATATTCTTGGATATGGTTCATATGCTGGTCTTTTGTTTTGATTAATGGGTCTTTGACTCCTTTTTTCCATGCATCCCGAGGTTTAAGACAAGGGGACCCTTTATCCCCTATCTTATTTCTTTTAATGGCTGAATTTTTGGGAAGATTTGTGAAGAAAATGGTTCAAAAGGGGGATTTTGTGGGTTTAAGACCTTCATCAAAGGAACAAATGTGTTTGCACCAACAATTTTTGGATGACTCGATTGTGATGGGAGAAGCTTCAATAAAAAATGTTAGGAACATCAAAAAGGCACTTGATGATTATGGGCAGGCCACGAGACAAATTATAAATTGGAATAAAAGTTCTATTTATTTCATAAATGTTAATGTGAGAAGACAAGCTAAAATCTAAAGAATTATGAGATGTGAGGTGAGCAGCCTTCTGGGGTCGTATCTTGGATTACCTCTTTGCCTTGACCCTCCTGAGTCTTTTTGGAGTTCTCTAAATGATAAAATCCATACACAGTTAGCTGGATGGGAAGGATCCCTCCTTAGTCAGGAGGCTAAGATAATTGTTCTAAAATATATTATTCAAAGCATCCCCTTGTATGTTCTGAGTGTTCTTAAGGTACCTAGAAAATATGCAACGGCTATTGAAAAGAGTTCATAGATACTTCTTATGGACTAGTATGGAAAATAATGACATTGATTGCCCAGGACAAGGTCTGTAAGCCCATTAAAAAAGGAGGAATTTGGTTAAGAAAGATAAATCAGATGAATGATTTCTTACTTGCTAAGCTCATTTGGAGACTCTATAATGATGTTGAAGAATGGAAAGACATATGGAATAACAAATATAATATGGAGAATAAAAGCTTCAATTTTTTCCTCAGCAATGATGATAATCAAGGGGGCTCAGCTATTTGGAAGCAGGCTCAGAAAAATAGGTAGATTATTAATAAAGGGGTGAGATGGAAGGTTGGCAATGGTAGGACTATTCAATTCTGGGATGATATATGGATTCTTGATCATGCCCTAAGTTTTGATCAACAGTGGAGTGGATATATTATGCAATGCAAGAATACTTTTGGGACATCTATTGCTGACTACTATGAAGGAGATAAATGGGTGAATCTTACTAGAGTGGATGATTCTCTGAATGACCTTAACAAATTGTTGAATGTTGTCTTTTTGGTTAATGAGGATTCTCTAATTTGGAAGTTTAATCCCAATGGATTGTTTCCTATCTCTTCTATGTATGGTCATACCTTCGAAGATTGTCATGAACGTTGCTAGGCTAAACCCTGGGGCAAAGGTTTGACTCCTAAAGTTAACATCTTTTTTTGGATTTTATTGCAGGATAAAATCCTCACTAGTGACAATTTAAAGAAAAAAGGTCTTTGTCTTGTTAGCAGATGTCATCTTTGCAAGGAAGAGGAAGAGTCTGTTGATCACCTGACCATTCATTGTTCCTAATGGGACTCAAAATTGCATCCCCATTTTGAGTACCATTCTAAAATTTCAAGTCAAATTAAGCCCTTGTAAGCGCTTTTAATGCATGTGTACCTGACTATCATTTTGAGGCCTATAAAGTGTTTTATGTGTCTAACACCTTGCATTCAGTGTATCCATGTGTCCTGTGGTGATAAATTGCCATTACGCATCATTTTGTGAACTGTCATTTTAAGCATTGTTTAGATCTGCATTTTTGCCTAAGTGTCAAACAAAGACAAGAAGCCTAGTTTGCAATTGAATATCTTGCAACCGGTAAAGTTTTGGGAGTGTTTAGTATGCATATCAGAGAACCCATGTTTTAGTTTTCAAGTCATTTCGATATGTTTTGATTAGGTTTTGAAACCCTCAAAGTTGGTTGTTTATTGTTGTCATGCTGATTCATATTTCTCAAAATTATGGGAAGCCCTGTTTGACTAGTTGAAACTTTCACTCAGTTGACTAAAATGAGTAAATTCTTTTTGCATTGCATTCTAGGGTTCAGACACTTGCTATATTTCAGATTTGAGCCTATGCGGAATCCATTTAACTAGTTTTCAAATGTGATTCCAAATACAAAGTTTTATTGGTGTCTTAAAGTGCAGATTGATCAGTAGCCCTATTCGGGATGTCATAACTCTAAACCTATGATAGATGAGACCAAATGGATTGTACCACTATGTTCTACTTTCAAAATACTTTAAGTGTGCCAATTTTCAAGTCTTGACGCATACGTCTGCACACTTCCCAGGTCCATTCCGTTTGTGAAAATCATAGTTTTGCAAGTGTTCCTTGTTATGCATTTCTGAGTACCTAACTTTGACCACTTTCCAAATGCACCCAGTTATTCATCATGAGACCTAACCGCACATTTATACTCTCCTCATGACAGTGAACTAATGCCCCATTTTCAAACATTCAAGCATCTGTTTGACCTATTTTCAAACCAAAAACCAAATGCATTTTATGATTTTATGACATGTTTGTTTGCAAGCAATTTCAACTGAGCAACTTTGACGGTCAATATCTTTTGACCCATATGTCGTCATGAGGTGAAATCTGACAGGGTAAAGGAATGTGGAACAAAGTATCAGCATGTCAGTTTTCAAAGCCCAGTTATCTGTTTTAGTCTATTTTTAAAGCTAGTCTCAGAGGTTTTCAGAAAAAAAGTCACAGTTTGTAAAAAGAGTTTAAATGATTTTTAAAGTTTTCATGCAATGATGGATTTTGAATCAAATCAATATGACATGTTAATTTGATCAGATCAAAGGGTTGGGTGTTTCAGTTTGAATTTTTTTTTAGCTAGACCCACTTTGTGGCCCGACTAAATTCATTAGATCACTAAAGGGGATGGAATCTTCTTGATCAAAGGGGTGTCATCCGAATATGCATTGGTCATCTAGATATTCCCTTCCTAAGACACTATGATTTGTTTTGATAAAGCTTGAAATGGTCAACAGGGTCAAGTGCTTCAAAAATAAATTTCAAACATCTTTTTAGATCAAATTGGAATATGCACTTAGGCAAGAAATTATTAAAATAAAAGTCAACATCTTTAAGTGATAGGAGCTAGCTAGTTAAAGCATAGGATGAACTTAACTAGAATCATGCTAGATGAAGCAGGGGAAAATACAAATACGATGGAGGATACCTTGAGAAGACATTACTCCCTATCAACCCTCACTATATATAGTGGTGGAACAACACCGTACCAACCGATGATGTTGTAGACTTTTGGTCAATGGAAAACCTTCTAGGGTCTGACTCACTTTTTAAATGGCCCCCTACCATTGTATGCTCTACAATTATATGGGTGAGCCTGCCCCTACATGCTCAATTTGCTACTTTTTCTTTTATTGCTTTTTCAAATTCTTGAATCAACTCTAGTTTGGGGAAATTGCTACAGATGGTGCCTTTGTTGGGTGCCGAATATAACTTGATACATTAAGGCTAGAAGACATGTAGGGTTGTCGGCACCAACAATATGGCTAGGAGGTTGCCATCCTTCTCGCCCCTGCAAGAATATCCCTACAGTAATCTTTTTGGGATCCTAATCCTAAGAATTTCTAAAGTTCAAGCACTAGACAACTAGTAATTGTTGATGGTGTATGCATGCTCATCTACATGGCAAGAAGGTGCTCTCCAGAAAGCGGCCAGGTGTCTATGTGTGGGTGGGTGTCCCTTCGTTTCATAGTCTCGTTGTTGCTTATGTTCCAAGTAAGCAAGATTCATATGGAGATGGTTAAATTTTGGCACCTCCTGAATTGTATCAGATTGTTGACGATCCTTCTCTGATTTTAAATAAAGAAACCAACCTTCCTAAACATAGTAATGAAGAAGTTGAGCCATAGCCTCAGTCGTAGCTAAAAGGGAAAACTGGTAAAAAATGTATTATCCCACATTGAGTGGGCTGGAAAACCTTTTAGTTTTTAAATACATCGACACTCAATTTCATTGTGTCTAAAGATAAGCGTCTTTTAAAGGCAACGTAAGGCTCACATGGAAGGGGCCCACCCATGGACAAGATAGTTGGCAACCATTGAAGAAGTATTTTGGGCAACCAAAGATGCAGCAAAGGACAAGACATGGCAATCATTCAGGGGTTGAAGGTCACAAAGATATAACAATCGCATAGTCAAGAGGTTAAAAATGAAGAGATATGATGCTATGAAACAATCATAAGATCGGGAGAATGCAAAGTCTAGAGTTATGAAGCCATGAAATCCACAAAATTTATAAGATCGTAAGTGTGAAATCATGGAGTTCAGATGCTACACAATCGTAAGTTCAAAAGGAGGAAAAAATGGACTTAAGATGCTATGAAAATTTTATAAGATTGCGAGCTCGCATGGTCGGGAGGCAAATTCTCCAAGATTTGAGCTTATGCATGAGAAATGTGGGTCTCACCTAGGGATTTAACAAACAAGGATGCACCACGTGGCACCTAGTGGTAGGAGGAAAGGATAAAAATGAAAATAAATTGAATATTAAAATTTAATTGTTTTGCAATATGAGCACACATTTCTCAAAAGTTGAAAAGGGAAGAATTTAAAATGCATTTGTGTTATTGTATAGTTAAGACTATAATATTTTATTTTTTCAATTTAAATGCCCAGTTCATGGGATGAGGCTTGATTTTTCAAATGCATACCAATGGGGCACTTTTTGTCCAAGATGTGGAGTATAATATACCATCGAAAATAGGAGAATTTGAATTTTCTATTTTCACAATCAGAATTTGCACAAGTTTTCAGTAGTAGAATTTATAAGCAGTTTTGTAAAATCCAAGGCATTCTCAACAATAATGAGGATTTGATTTTCAGATGGAACAAAATCAAATTTAGATGATTTAGATGAAATTAGATTCACTGACTGACCACCAAGAATGAAATAAATGTTTTGAAAGTAGTTGTAGATGATAAGGCTCTATTGATAAGAGGTAGTTGAAGATTTCCACGAATAAAGGCAGTAGATTTATGATCTTGAATATCTTGAATGATTATGTTTTATGATTAGCAGTACTTGGTTACTAGATTTGATTAGATATTATTTCATACTTAGTTGATTTATGTGATGAGTTAGTTATTTAATGCATTCATGATTACTCTTTCGATGATGATACATGTATGTTCAGTTAGTGATTTTCAGTTATCTCATGATGATAGTTAGATGTGTGATTTATATGTGATTTCTATGGATACTTACCCCATACTTGCATGTGTATGGTGTACTTGTATGTTTTACTTTATGATTGGCGTTCCTCATGTGGTTGAGAGAAGGAGTCGTAGTCACTTGCTAGTTGGGATCTACACAATGCACCACTTCCTGCCATTGCATGTTTAGTTTAGATTATTTGTGTATGTACATGCATGGATTTTATGCAAATTACAAGTACCAGGTATCAACTTCCCTAAATTGTCAGGATGAGCATACCCTATCGTAGTATCTCAATGGTATAAATGGGAAGATAATTCTTGAGTCTAAATCCTAAACCCTCAGCCAATTGTCCTAGAAAGTAAGACAAGTATAAGAGTTGTTTACTTATCTGAATTTGTCAAGTGATGTGAATTCGTGATTTTGACCCTGGAGTTTGATTTAGTATTTTGTTCTATATGATGGGTTTTCGTATTTAGTCTTGTGGGTCTATGATGATTTTCTATTATAATTAAATCAAATTAAAAGAGTATTTAATGATTTAATTTAGAGGAAATTTAATAAAGAAAATTTGATATCTAATTATATTTAATTAATTGAAAAATTAATTAAATAAAAGAATTAAATTTAAAATACTTTAGCTAAAGTCTAATTTTGGCATATTTATATTTATTTAATTTAATAATAATTTATTTAGGAGTTTTATTTAAATAATATTATTACTTGAGTTAATAAATATTTTATCAAAATGTCTAGTAATTTAATAAGAAAGAGAAAGCAATAATTTACTAAAGTTTATTTTAATTAAATCACATAAAGTTGTGCATGAAATTAAAATATAATAAAAATAATAAAAGAAAAAGGAGCTTGTCGCATGATTGCACAATCAAAGCCCCAAATCTGGGGAAAAACTCTATATTAGCAATTTAGAGTTCATTTCTCAATTACCAGGATTTGGAGGAGCAATTTCCGAGAAGAAGGGTTTTTAGAAGAAAGGGGAATACTTGTGTGCTCCGTGCATTTGTCATTTTTAGCATCAAATCTAGGTACGATCTTGTGGGTTTGTTTGTACAATAGTTTTTCATTCTTCAAATTTTTGTATTCTTCATGTCTATTAATGTTATTTGGTTTAAACCCTTGTAGGTGAATTCATTGTTCTTCATTTTGAAATCATCTATATATGGATTATTAATTTGAAACCCTCATTTGATTTAAACTGAGTGATTCGTAATAGATTTGTTAAAATCAAGATATGGGTTTTAAAAAGAAAACCAATTTTGTTTTATAGGTTTTGACTATTTCATCCTAGTTTCTATACCAGGATTGTATTAGTAATTTATCATACATACATACATACATACATACATACCACATTAATTTATAATTACTGTGATAATTATAAAAATATAATATTAAAAAAAAGACAAAAAGTTAATAAAAAATGAGGAGGGCATGTGTTTGTTTGTTTTAATAAACAAATTTTAAAAAATAATAATAAATTTGGTTGGGTGGGTGGGGGTCTCCACCACTGCACCCCCCCCCTCCCCCACTTTCCCTCCTCCCTTCTCCCTTTATGCACCGACGAGAATAAGGCCGCACACAGCAAACCTGCTATTGACATAGCAGGTACTACTAATGTCATAGCAGGTACTACTGATGCAGTACTTTCTAGCTAGCAAGCTTTAAATGTAAATGAAAAAGGCTAAGATTTTTTTTTAAAAATTAGTTTATTTAAATTTTATTATTATGTTAATTTAAATATTACAAATGTTAGTAATTATTACATGTTAAAAGTTATTAATAATTATTATTTTATTATTAGATTTATAATTACTGTATTAATAATTTAATATAAGTTATTTTATTAATTAATAAATAATTACTATCTTTAGTAATTTAGTGATAATATTTTCTTTTGAATAATTATTAAATTAAAGATTTTATTGTTAAAATATTTTTGGAAAGTAAAACTGATCATAGCAATTTGGAAAATGATTGTTTTAGTAAACTCATATTTTACCGATGATGTAATTTTATATGAAAATGATTTTATTACCAGGGAAATTTTATTACTTGAAAACCTGAGTAATTATCATACTTCGAAAAGACGGAAAATAAAATCCTACTTGTTTATCGAATCTTGTGTTTTGAAAATGAGAATGAAAACTAGAAACCAACAATGTAATTGAACCTTAGTGTTTTTCAAAACTTAAGGAATTATGAAAATTACTTTGTATGTACATTATCTGATGTGTGGTTTAATGTTGTGGGTTCGGGTTTTGACTTAGCTTTGACCAAATAAGGATGTTTACCAGAGGCTTGGGAGTTTGTTCTATGATGATGTTATGTATCTGATCTTTTGTAACTGACCATTGTGATGTAGTCACATGTCTTCTTTGATGAGCTTGATCTGATGATTGTTATTGCTTTCCAATTTCTCTTGTGTAGAACTGAGGTGAATGGTATGACTTTTCTAGTGTAGTCTTTGAGTCTTCGATTAGTTATCTTTGGATTGCTTCCTAGATGCTTGTATATGACTAAGGTGATTGTGAGTTATTGTTTTTAGGTGATGTCATGTGATGTCATGGTTTTGTATATGTGTATTTGATTTTGGATCAATCATGTTAGGATGATTGTATCGGTGGAATATGTGATTTTGATCAATGATATTTTAGTACTTTCTAGTTGCTTGTTTAAGAACTGATGTGTGGTTTATGGTCGTATGAGACCTTACGATTTTGTTGAGCTTAGGGTAGTTATTTGTATGACATGTTGTGAAGTGGCTTGCAATGGAGGCTAGAGCCCTAAAGAGGTTGCCTGGGTAACATATTATAGGTTATTTTAATAAGTGATAACATTTCATTAAATGGGTTAAAATAAATTAATAAGATAAGGTGCCACATAAAGTCACTAGGAGTCTAGAGTCCCAAGAGACTACCATTGTAACCTTAGAGTTGACTTGTTAGTAGGCCTTGTCTATACAAAAGGATGTTGATGTAGCAAAGAGACACTAAGGGATCGAAGTCTGTAGTGGCTGCCAGGGTAACCTTAGAGTTGGTTCATACAATGACACTTGCCCACTTGCATGGTAGATTTCCTATGTGTCATTATTGCCTCTAGGATTAGTTGATACTTGTGTGTTGGTATCCTTTGAGATAGTTAGCTTTCAGGTGTTTCCTTGACCTAGATGTTGGTTATAACTTGTGTTTTGATATTCGTATGAGACTTGAGTTTATCTCCTCGGCACGATGGGAGTGGGCCATTTGGGTTCCACAAGGTTGGGTAGTAGTGTGTTTTCTTATACCATTGAGATCCGACCATTGATGTCGTTGTTGGTTGTACTTGTGCAAATTGTTCCTTTCTATCTGATCTTGTATTTCTATTTGATGGTTATACCTTGTTATAATGTATTTTTTTATTAAAGATCTTGTGAGATGTTATATTATATTTATGATGTACATTCTTTCAACCTTCCATACCCTGTGACTTGTACAGTGGATGATTGTGCATTCTGATTAGTGTCAAGTGGCATCCTATAATTGCATATTATTTATATGGATTCATACTTGTGATTATTCTATGGTGTGGATTTTGGTTATATGTTAGATTTAATATTAATAATCTTAAATGTGATTCAACGTCATGGGACCATTAAGAGATGTAATATGTTTTATGATAGTTTTTATGTATGTGAGTTAATGCTTCTGCTATATTTTATCTAATGTTTTTGTTTATTACTTTAATATATATATAAATGTTTGACAAACTTAGTGAAATTTTAGGTTAATTTCTTTTGGGTTCCCTGGCAGGGCGTTACAAGCTTGGCTAGATAGGATTGCACACCCGAGGGCTAGTATAAGGTTAATTATGATGGGGCCTCATAGGGTAGCCCAGGTATTGCAGGGTGTGGTATTATTATCAAAAATGAAAATGGGTATGGTATTGGAGCAATGGAAGTCCCTATTGGAAAGCATACCAATCACATAGCGGAAGCTAGTGTGACTCTTTATGGATTAATATATGTTAAGAGTATGAATATGGAGAAAATTTGGCTAGAAGGGGATTCTTTATATATCATTAATTGCCTCAACAAGGTTACTACTCCCTCATGGACTATTCATAACATTATATGCAAAGCCATACATTTGATCAATTCCTTTGTGAAATGTGTTGTTACTCATAATTATAGAGAGACTAACAAAGTGGTGGACTGGGCAACAAACGTGGCTTGTAAAAGTCATGTGAAGATGACATGGAATAATGACAATGGCATTTGAATTGACGGGCTATCTATAATAGAGTACGACAGAATTGGAAGCAAACAAAAATGGTTTAATAATGATGACAATGATAATTAGGAGTAATTATATGATGTGTTGGAGAGGGGGTTTGTGGATTATGATTGTGTATGTCGCAACTACCCATTTATTACCACACGGATTGTGGGTTTTTTTTGCAAAAGAGGAAAGCCGGTTGTGACTTTGAAACAAAGATTTTTAACTTGCTTGAGCTCATTGGTAAGAATAGCAATTTCTATAGAAATAGTAACATGAGAGGTAGGAGAAAGAGGCTTGAGCTAGGGAATTGCAAGGAATAGAAACAAAAACTGGAGATATGGGACATATTGGAGTAGGACAATTTTACGGGATTTAAGGAGAAATTGAAGAGAAGCAACCCGTTTATTACCAGGTAGTTTATCAATACTTGGAAGAACAACATTGTTGTCGTTGGAAATCAAAGAATGGAAGTCACAGAGGGTATTATTGCCAACGCCACTGGCTTGGACATGGAAGGGATTAACTTCTATAGAGACATGAAGGTGTCTGACAAAGTTGGTGACGAGTTTGTGGAGTAGGCCAAGGAGAGAAATAGGTTAGTCAAAGTTGGTAATTCTTACTTTAGCCCTCATTCTATTTCTAGACCTTGGAGGTTTATTATGTTGGTTGTGATTGAGTATATTACCCTAGAAGGTTGTTTTACTAAGATTTATGGACACCACTTCATAGTAGCTAATCACTTTAGGCATAGGGTTAGGATAAACTTCCCCTTCTACCTTCAGCAGTCTCTGGATAGTACCATATTAACCCTTCAGAATGACCTAAATGGGGATCATGCTTGTCATGAGGGTTTGATGGTGTTGATTATGAATTTTCTTAAGTCAAAAAAAATTGGACAAACCCCATTTTAGTAGAAAGACAATGGAATGTGATGTTGAGAAGAGTGATTCAGATGAGGACTATGATGAGGAAACAGAGAAGGAAGAAGCAGAGTTGATGGAAAATAAGAGATTGAATCTGACCCCTGGGGGTTGTCATCTAAGAGAAGGAAAAGAATTGAGGTGGATTATGAGATGGAGACTGGGAGAAATGAGGAGATTGAAGAGGTAAAAGAGAAGAAGAGTAAGGGCAAAACTGACAGCGAAATTAAAACTAGAAATAATATGAATGATGAAAGATGCATGAACATTCCCTCCAATGATGATCTCTTGATCAAGAAAAAAGAGAAGGATCTAAAAGGTAAGAAGATTATGCTTCAAGAGAAGGCCGAGGATAAAGATATTAAGGATGTTCTTGCAGGGAAAGATAAGATGGACCTAGATGAGGAGAATTTGAATCAAAGCAGTGTCTAGGATGATCAAGGGTATATGAAGGGTGTCTATGTCAACCCTGTTGTGATGAGAAGGGGCATTAACATTATGAAGGAGCAAATGCATGATATCAAAAGGGAGTTTGAGCTTCTCAAAAAAACAAATAGAGGTGAGAAGACCTTAGGAAAACATCTGGATAGGCTCTCAGATGTAATAGGGAATGCTGAAGAAGTTAAGAATCCGAAGAAGAGAGTCTCACCTTTTGAAACTAAAAACAGAACTATGGATCAAGTGGTGAAGGACATGCAAAAGAAGATCCAGACATTTTGGAGAACAAAGTTGAGGGCACTGAAAATGTTATGAAAAAACTTACTGATCAGAGTTGTTCCATATTGAAAGTTGTTGTAGTGAATATCAAGAATTTGTTGGATAAGCTAGAGCAAGGGAGAAATCAAGGCACAAAGGAGATGAAGGATGAGCAAGGTCTCGACAAATGCACAAGGACAAACTCGAAGAAGACAGAGGTTATGGATGATAAGGAGATCGATGAGCTAAGGGCTTTTGCTGTGAACATGAATATTTTAGTTGATCGGATAGTTGACCTACTGAAGGCTTTATAGTTGTCATGTTGTTGTCTTTCTGCTATCTTTTTGTTGTCTTTTTTTTTTGTTTGATGTTCTAGGGCCTTTTGTTATGGCTTGTTTGGTTTTTTGGTGTTGATGCACAATTTCTCATATGCTTTTACTACTTCTCTGCTTGGTTTTTTGTAAAAGGTTTAGGGTCCTTTCAAAACCTTTTTTAACTTAATCAAAACAACCAAGTCCAAGCATTCAATAAATCTAGTGTTATTATCAAGAATTCAAGGAGTTTCTCTCCATAGATCTAGAATTTTCTCCATTGGAAACCAACCAAAGAATATTTTCTTTTTAGGAAGGAAATGCACCTATCTCTTTAAGTATTTTTATTTCTCCTTTATTCAAACATTGTGGGAAATTATAATAACCATTACATGAGGTTTTGTATTTCATTATTTACTTTAGAGTTTTTGTGTTAATTTGAAGTTATTTCATCAACATATTTTATTACATCATAGTAGCATTTATATTGCCAAGGTATGATATACGTCATTTCCTAGATTCGGCCTCTATTGCATGATAGCACACTTTCCTTTACTTCATTTCATTTCTAGGTTAATTCCTAAACAATGGTTTTGTTGAGGTGGAACCCCTTTATGCAACCTTCTTCCCCATTTTTATGTGTGTAGGATTATGTTACAGATCTATTGAGACTTTTTTGAGTAGATCAAGAACTATTTGAGCATCTCTAGAGTTTTAGTTAGAAACCCAGGGAATAGAACATTCCAAATGTTCCTAGGTATAGAACATTTCAAATCTTCTCTACCACCCATAGATATCTTAAAATTGGTTTTTAGTCAAGGTACAACCTTTAGGTTCCAGATCAATAATCACAAGTATTTTCGGGATTCTATATGTCTCGTATATAAATTTGAAGTAGCATATCTCCTATTTTTATTGTAGGCATGTGTAGATCTTCCCTAATATGCATTTCTTATCTCATCGTCATTTCTCATTTCAATTTTCAATTTTACATATTTAGTGAAGGATCATTGACTCGTTTAATTATTGGGATGTTCCTAGCCTTTTGGGACATCTTATCTAAATGTGCCACTTTGGAAAGGAGAAGTTGTTTATCTCTTTGCATTGCTTCCCTTTTCCTATTACACATTTTTCATAAACCTAACTCTTATTAAACATACCCTTGTTTAGGAACCCAGTATTTTTCATTGCACTCTTGGATCTAATTTGGATAGCTTTCATTGAGTTTACCAAATTAGATCGATGTGTGATAACCTATGTCATTACCCCTCTCCTTACTTATCTTCATCAACTACATAAGGTGAAATATATATTCTTGCATTTCATGATGTTTATATTTATTCATGGTGTTCTTACATTTGACATTATGAGACTTTCAAATATTATTCTTCCTTATGACTCTTTTCATATTTCAAGACTCCTAAATTAATATTTCATGTGGTTATCTCATTCATTTTTTAACAATATGCATGAAATATGTTAATAACACAAGTGTCTTTGCAAATGAACCTAAAGATAAAATTAGTATAAACCTTCCAAATCCTACTCCTACATTGGTTATTTCTCGCAAGTATAAAGATCTAACTCCTAATGATCTCATTTTAGTGAGACCTATATCCTCTTTTCCTCAACTCAGCTTAATGAATAGCCTTAGGGAAGCTAGTTCATGAGATTCTTTAGATGCTTCATGTGTAAATATTCTTTACCCTTTTATTTCTAAGGATCCACTTTCCTTATTATTGTGGTAATTTTTTATGAAGTAACATTCTTTTCTTATAAGGGATGGTTTTATTTTCATTTGGGATTCTCTTATGTAAGAGTTGAACATACTTGATCACATCCTCTTTCTTATTTTCAAGATTGTGTTCATCCTAAAAAAATTCCCTTGCTTTGGGCACTTAAAGTGTGTCAGCCTTCACCAAGAATCATTTTTTCACCTAGAAATAAGGGTTTAAAATGATGCATTCTTAGTTTCTTCTCCTCTCTCTCTTGAATATGTTGTCTTTATTCATGAACACCTTTTGAAGGTAGATGTCTTGTAGCCAAGATAATTTATAAATTCAAGGGTCTCTTCCCACTTGTGGGTATCCTTTCACGATTATATGTTTCCTTAGTTAACAAGAGCATTCACACTTTGCTAAGGAAACAAGGGTAGATTGTTGTTTTAAGGATATGTCCTTGTTATTGGAAGTAGTTATCCTTGTTCTCTTTTCCTTATGATGCTACCATAGGACTTCCTATGTTTTAATTGTGAGGAGGGGAGCATGCATATGACCTCTTTGTATATTATGTAGCCTTTTTTTTATTAATCCCTAAGGAGACAATGTCATCCTTAGGATTGATCATGTTTTTTTACCCCTAAGGATATAATGTTTTCCTTAGGATTGATGACCTTTTTGGACCCCTATGGAAACAATTATTTTAATAGCACTAATCCCATAAGCCACCCCTAAGCACAAAGTTTTCCAAAGTCGGCATTTTTCCCATAAAATTTTTAATTATTCCCTAGGAAGAAAGCTTTTTTAAGTTGCCCTTATGGGAAAAATTTTCAAGGTCTAGAATTGACTAGCGTAATGCAATTTTTTATACCATCAATTTTTCTCTTTTTCTTTAGGATGAGTGGAACTAGAAAAACACTTGACTTGCTAGTATTTCCATTTCCTCATCTTCTTCTCTAATGAATCACCTAGTATGACACAAATTTCTAGCTTGTTGGTTTCATGGTTTCTCACTCTCTTTCTTGTCATGCTCTCATAGCTATGCTAGTGGGTTAGATCATGGAATCTTGTCTCATATTTGGTGATTATCTCATCATTTCCATGTGGTCATGTATGCTTTTGCAATAGATTTTCAAATATGATATTAGTGGTTGACACATTTCTCGATCAAGGTTTCTTCTACTAGTTTTTGACTTTAGTAGTGACCCCTTTTTTGTTGGTGTCTTTGAATTTCATTTGTTTTCTTTTTGATTTTTTTGTGCCCTTTTGCATGGATGTCTAAGTTTATATCCTTCTTTTGGGGGCTTGCATTCTATAACTTAGTGACATCTTATCTATTTTTAGTTCACTCATGATCACCTCTCTTGTTTCGTCTCTATTTATTTTCTCTCTCATCTTCATTTAGGTCATGCACATGAGGTTGCCTCATCCTCTCACTAAAGTTGGGGCTAGATGTACATTCTTGATTGTAAAAACCTAATTAGTGTGCAATTTAGGGACTATTTTGCACTCACCTTAGTGTCTTCTCTAGCAAGACCTCATCTATCACTCTTAATGGACAACTACATATAGATATAGGTCATCTCTCACTAAGTATTGTTTAAAATGTAGGTTATCCCTTATTTCTAAGCATACTCATATATTTTTCCTCCAATCCTATAATATGTTTAATCACCTAGGTCATATATCACTTTTTGTGACCTTTGTGTTTTGTCACAACCTCATAATTAGTTGTAGTTGATTATCCTACATCTACCTTATCGTCTAGCAAATGATTGAAATTTGGGTTTATTTTCCTAGTTACAAAATGCTTCAAACATTTTGTACCAAGATTAAAACATTTTGAACATTTTATACCTAAGAACATAACATTTTAAAGATTATGTTCCCACACTTTTTAGCCTAAAATTTCCCTAAATCCCTATGTTGGGATTTTAGTGGGAGATTAGGTGTTGTGCTCCACCTTCTTGAGTTTTAACCCCTGAAATATTGACGTGCGCGCGCGCGCACACACACACACACACACACACACAATATCTCTACTCGTTTTGGAAGCTCCCTCACTATTTACATTATCATGTTCAAGTATCCATTAATGTAGTCATCAAATGCAAGAAACAAAATCAAGTTCAAGAGCTATCAACAAACCAAGTCCAAGCATTCAAAATCTAGCATTATTTTCAAGCATGCAAGGTGTTTCTTTTTGTGGATCTAGCTTCTTTCACTGTTGGAGGCCAAGAAAAGGAGGTTTCTATTTTGGAAGGAGATAAACCATCCTCTTAAAGTTTTTGGTATTCCTCCCTCAACCAAACAATGTTACAAATTACAACAACCATTACACGAGGTTTTATCAGACATTGGCTTTCTTTTGGGTATTTTTGTATTAAGTCAAAGAGATTGCATTTACATATTTGATTACATTCAAAGAAGTATTTGCATTACCAAGGTATGATATACTTTATTTCTTAGATCTAACCTTTTTTATACTACAATACACTTTCCTTTATTTCATTGAATTACAAGGTTGATTACTAAACAACGACTTGATTAAGGAAAACCCCCTCTATGAAATCGTCCTCCACATTTTTCTATGTAAAAGAATAGATTATGGATCTACCAAGACTTTTCTAATTTCAAATTGAAAACTATCAGAGCATCCTTGAAAGATTTAGTCAAAAAGCCAAGGAACAAAAAAAAAATTTGTTTCTAGGTACATTACAAATGTCATGTACTTCCTAGAAACAACTAAGAATTTGTTTACAAATAGGTTTAACCTTCAAGTTCTAGATCAACAATCACATCTTTTTTGGAGATTGCATCTCATATCTCCAATTTTGATTCCAAGTGCATACAAAACTTCCCTAATTTGAATTTCTTATCTTGAATCATAATTTTACATATTTAGCAAAGGATCATTAACTCAATTAGCACTTGGGACCATCCTAGCCATTGGGACACTTTCCTTTTGAATGTGTAACTTTGAAAGGAGAAGTGATCTACATCTTTAAATTGAGTCCCTTTTCTTACTGTATAACTTGCAACCTAATTATCAAATTATTTAGAAACTACATCTAAATGTTTTAAAATAGGTAGTTTGATAAACACATTTGAGACACCTTATGTGAAACTCTTAGATTTGATTTGATACTATTTGTAAGATCAAAGACATGTGAAATAATCATACAATATGTTTAGTTGTACGTGTAACTACTAATGTCAGGTTGATGTTAAACTTCGTAGATAATATAATATGTTGAAATGCTCTTTAGATGATAGATGTTGTATCCGTCCTAGATTTTGGATCCTAAATAATAAATAAAGGTTTTTCCTTTCATGCAACACCTATTACACAAATTAAAAAGTTTGAAATAGTTAGCAAATAATTAATAGGAAGGGAGTTGTCTTTTTTTTTGAAATACCATATCTCTAGATTTAATATAAGTATTTAAAAATGAATAAAATAATGATCAAGTTTAGGCTCTTAAGATATATGAGAATAGGATCAAATTTACTTTATATTTTTGTCAAATTTAACAAAAAAAATGTCAATTATATAATATTCATTACTTTACAAATAATTTTGTTAAATGAATCAATATTTGACAAGTAGGTGATATTTTCCACAAGTCAAATTATGGTATGTAGTGGTTCATGAGAATGAATGGTACATGTAGCACTCATACATCTAGGTGATGAAGTCAAATTATGATACTCAATAGTAAGTAGTGGTTCACAATAACCAATCTCTCATGAGAATGAATGATACACTTAGCACTCATACATCTGGATGATGCTCACTGAAGTGAAACATTGTACCATCTTAAGAGGCTACTCATCCTAGTACTACAAACCAAGCACACTTAAATTTCTAAAATGAAAGAAAATAATATAAGATATAATTTTTGCACCCAAAAAATTAAACCACCTTAGATAAATAATAGATATTTTAAATATCGATTAAAAAGTTATCTTATAATAAAAAAGTGTTTGTTAATCAAAATCCTTTAACCAAATAAAACTTTAACTTTTAAACATAAAAATAAATTTTGAGGTGCACATTTCATATTTTCGTATACAATTTTAAAATTGAATGCAATTTTTTTTTAAAATACTCAAATCAGAAATATGTGTTTCCTTGTTGTACTTGCCCTAGGCTAGTACTATTGCATTCGCTTTGCATGATAAATGAATTAGTTTTATACATATCAACCAATTATTTCTAATATTTTTTCCTCATTTTCATATTTCTAAAGTCTACATATTCTTCATCAATTAAAAATATTCTTAAAAATGATTTTTCTCAATGATAATTAGTTCAATTCATTTGGTCTTATAAGACCCCTTTTTTCAGAGCTCTCTCCATATTCTATTTTTAATAACATTATTTTTTATTTATAAACATAGATATGTACAATTGTAATTAAATATTATTACATTTTCTCCAACTATTCTTACTTCTTAATATTTATTTCTAATTTACTTCCTTCAAATTGAATTTTTTTTAATCTATCTCACAGAATTATATACACTTTCTAACTCATAACTACTTCTATTTTATCTCTTCTTAATAGTTCATCTCTATTGTACTTTATTTCTATATGAATATTAAATATATTGATAATTATAATGATTTAGTTAGTTTTCTTAAATAAATCTTGATTTTTTTTGTTAATAGTTAATATTCATTCTACTATCTAAATGAAATAGGTGGCACTTGTTAGTGTTGCAACCCAACTACAAATGTTTTTCATAAGTGAATGTGTCTCTATGTGTCAATGGGCTTTTGGTCTACTACTGAAGTTGAATGACTCACAAAGAGTCCACTAGAGATCAAGTCTTGACATCATAAGGGATAAGGTGGCATGCATAGACTCGTATCGAGTGCCTAAAACTTGTTTGTGGATGACCTCCATCAAAAAATGATATGCAACAAAATATAAATTGAACATTTTATAAATATATGCAACTCCAAGACAAAATATAAATAGTCTTTGAATAGAAATAAGACTAAAATAATACGTTTCCTTGTTAATGTTACAACCCAAGTATAATGGAACGTTCATCTAATTTTCATGAATTGTAAACTTTGGTGCCGTTTAGATTTTAATTTAAAAAATAAATAAAAAGATATAAAAAAAAAATTGAAGAAAATATCTGAAATCTCGTCGGAGCAAGATTTTTGGGGAAATTTGGACATTCTGAGAATAGGTTTAAACAATTAACAGAACAGACGAAACAAGCTTGACCAGAAATTAGACGTTTATATATCTTGAAAATTAAAATAACTGCAGGGGAAAATCTCTACTGAATGTTATCATATTCATAAAAATATAAACACTGGCGACAGAGCCACTGAAATTTAGCAGAAGAAATGAATTTTGACAGGAAATAATATTCGCAAATGCTAATCTTGAAATTTAAAACACTTGGAAGGGAAATGCTTAAATAAATTCAATCAAATTCATAAATTTTCCTCTAAAGCTAACAAGTTTCAGCAAGTGCATACAGATCTTGTAAATTAAAACAATTGCAGGGAGAAATGGCAACAGAAATTCAATCATATTCACAGAAATTTGAATGAAAGAAGTTTCAACAACTACAGATCAAGAAAATTAAAACAATTGCAGGAGGAAATGGCTACTGAAATTCAATCGTATTCACAAAAATGTAAAAGAAAAAAGTTTCAGCAGTCAAAATACAGAGTGAAGAGAGAGACCGGAGTACCATTATTGCTAAGCGGGCGACGAAAACACTGTAATAAGAAGATAAGCAGTGAGCCTTTCTGAACCCTAAATCCTCCGCATCAGAAATATCATCATTATTGTTGTTGTTCTGCTGTCTGCTCACGCTACGGCGGTTGCATGAAACGCGTTTTCTGATCTTGCTAACAATTTTTTGGCAGGCGACAGGACTTGTAAAGCTTGTTAGGTCATTTGCACAGACTTCTCTTGCTCCGTTTGCCATAGCGTGAAAATTCATTATCCCCTCAAGAAAAATTGGAACAAGCTTAGAAGGATTCGAACCAGTGACCTGTTCCTGATAATGAAGGAAAAAAGGGGAGCAGTGCGTGAGGAGTCAGCTCAATCTTGTATTTTATAGCCGCCATGGCTCATTGGTATTAAGAATAATTTTTTATTGTTCAACCTCCCCTCATGCGTTCGACAGGGACAGAGAATATATTTTTTGATTTCGAAACAAATTGCACCGTTCTTTTCGGGGCCAAAAAGTGGAACCTAGGACGTGATCTGATAGCCGCGATATTTTCTATCAAATTTGATTTATGACGAATTGGGAATTAAATATAAATATAAATAAATAAACTTATTTCTTTTACAAAGTTTTTGTGGCAGCTGTTCTCTATTAGTGCTGTATGGCGTATACGGATGTCCTTTCTTTTATTTATTTAAAGCAAATGGTACACTTTTGTCTTTTTTTATTGTGAAAATGTAGATTACAAAGATTGAATTGTAGTAGGTAAATATATTTAATGTAGTCATAGTTACATGTCTAAATCATAAGTAAGCATGCTCAAACTCTTTTATCATTTGTATCTTGTCCATACGTCAACGAAATTCTATTCTAATTAAACTTAAAATAATATTGTGGAATTTTTTTTTTAAATTCTTATAATTTAATAATAATTAACAAATGTTTATATTCAACTTTTTTCCGGTGTTCTTATATGTTTAAATTTCAAAGTTGTAATAAGTTTGGCAAAAATCAAAGAGTATTACAATGGATGAAATATATATTTCCCTCATCTTTCTTGTGGTTGTTTTTAATCATTAAAAGCAACAAGAGGGTGTTGGCCCATATAATAAAGCTAGCTTATTAATAACACTAGCGACTTTTAGCACATAGGTAGCAACACAGAGCTTGCCTCTATCAAAAATAAAAAACGTAAAGTTCAGAGTATCAACGATAATATTAAAGTCATGATGCAAAGTAACAAAAGTAACAAAGTGTCTACTCCACGCAAAGTGGGTAAAAGTTCTTAAGCCAACCAGGTTGATAAAATAACTATAGAAAACCATAAAGAGATAAACTAATTTCTACCCAACTACTTCGATGACAATGTGGATGTCCACTCTTCCTTAAGGAACTGGAAGACGTCTTTGTATTCTTCATATGGCTTCGGCTTAGTTCCGAACATCTTATCATGCAGAACACAAAGGGTCACTGAATAGGCATGCATAACTTTGATAGCAAACTTATTCGAGTCTTCAATTCTCCTGTCGAAGCTGTTGACCTCTCTTCTCAACTCCTGAAGCGTCCTGTCTTCCTTCTCGATCTTGTCCTTCATTTTTTCCAACAACTCACCAGGAGTCAAGCCACCAGTCTCCTTAGTTGCCTCTATAAAAGAAACCTGAACGACAAAGGGGTAGGGATCAGGGCTTGGGGTAGGGTTTTTAGTCTGGGTCTCTAAGGGGGAGGGAAAGGGGGTATTCTTGACATCAAAGGGAGGGGGGAGCCCAAGGACTTACTCAAGGAATGACCATAAATTTCCCTAGTTGAGTTAGCCACAAAATTACCAAAATTCAACCCTTAAACTTTTTTCAAGGCTTGTTTACATTTTTCTTTGGCAAATCGATTAGACCTTCGAGCCCCCGAGGTTTCAATAAAGTCACCTGACTTGACAGTATAAGCCTCTCTCTTGCCTTTCTTTGGGGATCTGGTAAGCTAACTAGACTTATCACTAGGATCGGGTGGGGATGATTCCATTTTGGGCCTTTTCTTACCAGCATGGGAAAGGCCAACCTCAAGAGACCTATGGGGAGTGGCAGCATGAGTAACAATGGGTTCAATGACAGGCAGAGTGCACGGTGAAAGCTATACAGCCTAAACAATTACCTTTGATAAAAAATGACATTTTCCTTGCCTTTTTTATTAGCCCCTAAATTGCTTTCAATGGAATGTAGAAAGTAAAACCAAATGGAAATTAAGGCTTTGTGATGCAAATGGTTCACAAAAGGAAAATGGTAAAAGTATTCAACAATATTCTTACCTTCAAGGGTGAATTACTTCATTATAATGTGGCAAATATCTTCCCATACGCCCGACCATGTCTTCTCTGTTAAACCCACCTTGTTTCTTGATTGGTTCCTCCAAGAGATTGAAGAATTGCTTTAGGGCATCATAGTCAAACATCTTACTCATCTTCTCCATTTTCTCCCTTCCATGACCAAGCTAATGACCTTCAAAATAACCTCCTCATTCACTTCAAAGGTTAGGCCTCTCATTGTAACCTTCATGTCATTCCAAGATGACACAACTTAGTTTGAAATACTTTTATCGTACCCACTAGACATTCATTCCATGAACTGCAATAAACCTTCTTCCTTGAACACAAACATAGCCTTCACATTGTTCCTGAGGGCACTGTTAATCCCATTAGGCTCAATGTAGAGCTTATTACCACCCATGGTCTCCATCTTGAGATACTTGGAGAAATGTAGAAAATAGTTTTTTTTCATAACAGAGCAAATGAAATACAAAAGAACATTTTTAATATAGTTGTAACCTTTCCTTTTATTTTCATGATGACATCGACAGGAGTACTAGAAGAATAAGCAACCCAACTGGTTGTACTCGTGTGAAACCTTGAATTCATAGAGACACTTAGTACATAAGTTGCCTTTGTAATTTAAGGCAATGTTGTAAAAACGAATACCCAAAATCACCAAAATCTTTCCATAATGATACGAGATCATTAAAAGTTTGTGCCTATAATCCTTGGCAATGAGCCCAAAATTTCCTTTCCAACTCATAATTAATATGTGCCAAGTGTCTTTCTGACAAAGTAAAAAATGTAGCTAAGGAAAGGGCAGCCCATATTACCCTTAAGGCTTTGCCACATGTCCCAAGGAGTGGTGTTACATCTGGTTTTCTATTCCCATATATTCCTCCCTCATAATGAGGTTCCTTGTATCTTGTGGAAGCAAATTTACCTCCCTCCAACACCTTAACTCTTCCATTTACAGCCCAGTGGCAACCATTAAGTCTACTACCCCATTTCCCTCTCTATAAATGTGCCTAAATTTGTGATTTTGGAATCTCAGCATTTGGGCAGCAACATCATCAAGAATGGTACTAACCCTCCACCCCGCACTGGCCTTCCTATGGATGGCCTGTATAATAACTTTAGAATCACCCTCCTCTTCAATATTAGTTATCCCTAAAGCAAGAGAAAAATTAAGGCCCCATGGGAGTGTCACTCTCATCCTAATTAACTATGTGCTCTTTGAGGGGGCCCACATAGGAAGCCATACATTTACCTTTATAGTCCCTTAATATGCATCCACCCACCTATTTGTGTCTTCTAACAACCCCATCAAAGTTTATTTTGTACCATCCGACCAAAAGTGGAGCCCATTTGATATTGGCTCTAGCCAATTTTTTTGAAATATCAATTATGTTAAATCCTTGAAGGAGGTTCCATTCTCTTTCAATTCCAATATTAGCAGTGGAGGGGGGTGATTCTGGGCTTTTCTAGTAGCTAGAATTAACATTTTCTAAGAGGATCCTTAGACCCGAATGAAAAGTAATCGGAGGGGTGTTTTCCTCCTCCCAAAAGATCTTGTTATTTCTTTCCTTCCAGATACACCAACAGATGTGTGGGGGGATAAATTTCCAAAGAATATTAATCAATGGTTGATTAGATAGACTAGTCTAGTTGACAAATTATTTAAGATCCACGTCCATAGTCTAGTTGAGCCTCAACTTGTTCAAAACCTATTGCCAAATAAAAGTAGCAACCTCACAGTGAATAAAGAGGTGGTTAATGGTTTCCTATTCTTTTTTGCACATGACACATCTATTGGCTAAACTGAACCCCCTCTTAATAAGGTTATCCTAGGTGAGAAGCTTCACATGAAGAAGAGTCCACCAAAATAAAACAAAAATTGGGATAAGGTTCTTATCCCAAAATTTTCTCCATTCAAGACTAGCACTGGGAGAGGCTAGAGTGAGGTCATAGGTTGATCTAGTGGAAAAACATTCAGAAGGCATAGGGAGCCATAGAACTATGTCAACCATGTCAATATGAGGGATCCTTGTGTGCTTCAGATTGTCTATCATATCCCAAGCAACGACTTGTAGCCCCTGATTGTTCATGACAAATTGGCTCAAGTTAATCCACCTTTTTTTACTAATGTACCCCTCCACTTTATCCCAATGTCTTTGTGTCAACATGGTACTCAAACTATGATTCTTAGTAGTATTCAATTGAGTAGAATTATTCTAGTTATCCTTCTAGAAATTAATTTTCTAACCATTTCCAAGTTGCCACATAAGACCTTTATGGAGGAGAGCTTTACATTGGTAATGTTGTTCCAAATTTTGGATCCTTGGGGGCAGTTGCCATCTTTAAACTTATCCTTAAAACTTCCTCCCTGCAAATACTTTTCTCTCATAATGTTACACCAATCTTCTTCTTCTAGCATTAATTTCTAAGCCATTTTGCAATTAAGGTCTCTATTGATGTTTCTAGCTTTCCTTAAACCCAAGTCTCCAAAGTTTTTAGGAGCACAAACTATATCCCAACTAACCAGAGAGAGCATTTTTTTTCTCCTTAGTTCCAGTCCATAAGAATTTGCATTTTATCCTTTATGACTTGTCATCCATCACTCCTGAGATCTTAAAGATGGATAGGAATAAGACTGGTATACCTTGCGAGGTAGATTTCAGGAGCTGAAGTTTACCCACATGACTACGGAGTTTTCCTTTCCACCCTACAAGTTTTTTATGAGTTCTTTTTAGGATAGAGTCCCAAAACCTAGGCTTAACATCCTAGACCGTGAGAGGAAGGCCAAGATAGGTAGAGGGGTGGTTAGCAGGTTGGTATCCTAGGATCATGATAATCTTATTTTGAATATCCTGATCCGTATTAAAGAAGAAGATTCTACTCTTTTGAAGGTTAATTTTTTGACCAGAAGCAACTTCATACTGATCAAGAGCGCATTTCTATTCTTTGGCTTCCACCACCGAGGACTCGCCAAAGCAAAACGTATCATCCATGAACTGTTGGATAATAAAGGGGCGAAGGGTCAAGTCTGGCCTGATGCTCTTAACTTTATGGTCATCCACCAGTCTTTGCATGTTCCTTCCAAGACCTTAGCAATCATAATAAATAGGTAAGGAGAGAATGGGTCCCCTTGTCCGAGGCCTTTATGAGGACCAAAAAACTCCCCCTAAGTGTCATTGATAATAACATAATAGCTAACAATTTCCACACATTCTTTGATTAAATTAACAAATTGGTTATTCAAACCAATGCTAGAAAGAGTTTTATACAAAAGGACTAGTTAACATTATCATAAGCTTTAGAAATATCAAGTTTCAAAGCCATGTTTGGATGCTTACTTTTGTCCATAGAGTGTATTATTTCATGAGTAGATATGGCAGCGTCCAATATTTGTCTTTCTAGGACAAATCCCTTCTAGTTGGTACTGGTAATTTTATCTAGTATAGTTTTAATTATGTTCACCATAATTTTGGAGAGAATTTCATAAAAGGTGGTGCAGAGGCTTATAGATCTATAATTATTAATATTAGTAGGGGTACTATGCTTAGGGATCAACACAATATAACTTTTATTATACTTTCTTAACAAATAACCACTCCTGAAGAAGTCCCTAGCAGCTTTGGGCACATCCACCCCCACTATATCCCACAATTAATGGTAGAAGGCTGGTGGGAATCTATTAGGTCCTAGGGCCTTGACATCATTCATGGAGAACACTTCTTTTCTGACTTCATCATTTGAAACCATATCCAGGAGGTGTTGATTGTCTTCAGTAATGACCACTGCAGGGATGTGTTGAAGGAGTTGATCCTAGAACCTATTCATGTCATTGTGCTAGAAATACAATAGGGAAGTAAACTCTTTGGGGGGGGGGGGGGGGGGGGGGGTTGTGAATCAACACTTAAAACTTTCAACCTCTAAAACTATTCACCACACATCCATCTCACAATCTATGCATATAAACCGAAATACCAAATTAAGCATATACATCTATAGCATGAAAGTAAAATATTTAACACATGTATGACACAAGATATTTGGTTACCCAGAAATCCTCCAAGGAGAAGGTAAAATTGTAGTGGGGATGACACCCAAAAATCTTCACTACTGCAGTAATAAAGTGTATCCAATGAAGGTTACAATGTTTGATCATGAAACATGATCTACCCTATGAAAGGTCTGCCCTATTAAAGGCTTACAAGATTGTTAGATCTGACCCTATTAAAGGATTTAAATGCCCTACTAAAAGTGTGCTTGGTAAAAGGACTTTAACTTACAATGAAGTAAGCACCCTGTTAAAGAATTTATAGCAGCTTGTCAAGACTACTCTGTTAATAGATTTAACTGATTCACCTGTAAGAATGTATGAGCAATGATCCTTCAGTTAGCATTCTGTTGCTTGATGTCAGATCACCTCTATCCTAATGTATACTTGATCCTCTATGATAAGGTGTATCTTTGTTGTGCTCTAATTCCTTTCCTCTATTATCCTTTAATTGATTCTGCAATGTAACTCAATCATAACACCTCAGTAACCATGAATGCTCTATTTGCACATTCAAACTCTCTCCAATTCTCCTTAAGCATTCTTAAAAAGTTTAGGGTTTGTCCTCCTTAAGAAGACCTAGGTGACTTAGGGTTAGGTATGAATCAACAGTAGTGATTTACCCATATTGCCGCTTAAACCTTCCCTTTTTCTTATTGGATGCATGTAATGCATAGGGGTTCACAATTAATATTCTTCCTTATCATCAAAAGATTGTAAAACAATCCTTAAGTCGACCCAAAAATGGTTTACATAGAAGTTTGTGCCATTGCAAACATCTAAGTCAAAACTATGTAACTTGATACTTGAAGTCCTTGATGCTCGAGATCAACTATAACTTCAATGATGTAACTCAACCTTTGAATGACTTGGCATCCATTGATCACTCAGTATTTGAATAGCTCAGCACATACCATTTGCTCGGCACCTGAGTGACTCGACACTTACTAGTTACTCGGCTCACACTATATATATGTCACTCGGCATATACTATCTGACAACTTATGCTCGGCATGTATAACTTGTTTGACATGAACTAAGTAAATGACTTAAGTATTATGTCACTAATATGTCAAAACCAATCTAAGATTAACAATCTCCCCCTTTGACATGAGTGAAAAAATACTTGATCATGTATAAATAACCTTTTAGCTTCTCAAGCTCTAAGATAATATCCATATACATACAAAATTTCAAAACTTCAAAGTTTTGCAAAAGCTTATGACTCGTCAGTCATACCTCAAAATTCAATAACTCCCCCTAAGTTGATTGTTTTGTTTTGTATCTGAACTCAAAATTATTCCTCTTGCTGAGTAGATTTGTACTAGCTTATCTATGTATCTCCCTCAAAAATATTATCTCCTCTATACCTTATGTCTCCCCCATACTTATTTCTCACCCATTTTGACACTGATGTCAAAGTGTTATACACTTAGAGTGTGTTTGTCTAAAAATGATTTGTGGACCTCAAGCAAGATTTTCAATGCTGCATCCCAGTTGTCACAAGCTACCTCCAATGACTTGATCTAGATGGCAAGCTTGACAACAAGGTGAACTAAGCCTTCATGAGTAGAAATATGCAGGTCTTTCTTCATGAGTGTTTCAACGAAGGCTAGTTCTTTGTGCAATATCTCCATATGTGGAGTCAGAATGGACTGGATGCTGACCAATTTAGCCTTGATTTTTGCTTCATCTGTGTGTAACACTGCTAACTGACTTTGGGAGTTGAGGAGATTCTTGTAATTTTTCTCATTATGAGCTAGAGACTTTGGCAAAGTTATACCAGATGATTGTATATGACTCTCCAAATTCAAGATACAACTCCTTGTTTCTTGAGTGAAGAGTGTTGGATTACACAATTTGGTGTACAAAGAGAAAATGTTCTCTAGTACCTTCTTCACACTGTCGATTTTGGTTGCTAACTCAACCTATGATAGTGCAATATCACTTGATATCTTTTCATCAACCTTATGTTGGTACTTTCTTTCAGACCATTCAAGTAGTTTGGCACTTGAATCTAGGTCTATGTTATTTAGCTTCTCCACTAAGCTAGTTAATTGTTCTATGATCAACTTTGTTTCTTTTGGTGTTGGCAGCCTAAATGCATCAAGAAAAATATCCTTGATGTATATCAATGCTTGCTTCTACCTATGCTCCTATCTGAGCAGTTCTTGATTCTTCTTCTTTGCAAGAGCTTCTTGGTGTATGCCCATTTTCTCAATAGTGATAGTTGCATAATCAAACTTGGGAAACTCAATCACTTCATCCAAGTTCACATTAACAAATGATGTGACTTCATCTACCTTAGATGTGCTTGGACTCAACCATAATGATTGTAGGGGTATAGCTTATATACTTAGCCTATGAAGAGCTTGACTAGGAGGAGTAGCAGTTTTTGGTAAAGTTACCAATGTTTGTATTGATAATTGTTCCTTAGGTTTGGTAGTCATACCTAGCTCTTCCATGTTATCCTTTGTCTTCTCTACATTCATAGATGCACCTTGCTCTTGTGTTGTAGGTGCAGGAGTATCTACCTGACCTATTTGAACTTTAGTTCCTTCGATCTTTTCTATCTCATCTTTCTATTCTCCAATTGTCTCACCCTTTTCATGTTCACTCTCCTTTATAGTGAATGAGATTGGAGTACTTTGTGCCAATGTATTGATGGTAGAAGTAGTTGTCTCCTTCCTTTGATATACCACAATGGGTAATGTAGGTTGTATCATGGTGAATTGAGGAGGGGTTGTAGGTGTAACTTGTTTCTATACTTCCTCCCATGTAGTTACCTTGTCTACCTTCTCAATTTCATCAACAATCACCAATAGATGATTTTTACAAAGTTTGGATTGGGTAGTGGGTTCCACCAGTATCTTCTTCAAGTCATCCTTTGTGAGGGGATTGATGTTCTGAGTGACAATATCAAAAGCATCCTTTATCTTTACAGTATCATTTTTTGTATTCACCTCATGTGGAGGACTAGCACTTGGCACTAATGTATTTGGTACACTTTGTTCTATTTGTTTCTCATCCTCAGCTGGTGCCTGTGTATCTTCATTTGTTTCAGTGCCTTCCTCTTGTGTAACTATTTTAGTGTCAAATATGTTTACCTTAGTTACCTGTTGTTTCTCTTCTTTTTCCTCACCCACCTCAATAGGTGCCCGCATTATTGCCATGGGCATTGCCAAACCATATAGTTATTTCCAAATCAAAGCGGTCTTTTGTACAACATCCTCAACCTTGTTCTGCAATATGTTAAATGCCTTGTATTTTGGTGCAAAATTTCTAGTATGTTTCTTCAATGCCTTGGCCATTGTCTCTCTATCCAATTCTGACATCACTCTGGTAAGTATAATCTCTTTCATTTGTCTCTCTATGTTTAGACTATATTGACATTTTTGCTCAACTCTATCAGATAATTCCTTTGGTAGAGATTTGGCAATCTCAATTGGAGTTTGTTTGAATGTTGCCATCATGGCATAAATTGACTCCTCTACTTGGTTCATCTCAACTTTCCCAAGTGTATCAAATTAAATATGTGAGAGACTAGATAAATCAGCATTGTTTCTTATATTCTCACATATATTGTCTAAATTTGAAGAAGGACAATGACTTACCACTTGAAATTGGCTATTGTCATTAGATTCAACTAGAGCTATGTATTTTCTCCTTGATTTCTTCTCAAGATCCTCTTCATTGCTAGTTGGTCTAGCTCTCTTCTCTTTTGGTTGACTGCTTCTTAAGCCTTCTTTGTAGTAGCCATTGTGCTTGCTCTTATAGAGGGAATTGTAGGCTTAGGTTTTGCAACCTTCCTAGGTTTTCTAGCAATTGGTGTCTTAGCTTTCCTCTTCTTTTGTTCGGGTGCTTCGCTCGCTTCTTCTTCCTCATCACCTTCTTCAATTTCCACTTCTTTTGCTTGGTCTTCTCCTTGACCTTGAGTCAAGGCTAGTGGTGCTTGAATAGGTATGTCTACTTCTTCTTCATCATCTTCCTCTTCCTCTTCTTCTTCATCTGCTCCACCAAATTTCTACTTTGACTTCTTTACAATTTTGTTCTTCTTCCTAATGACTGAGGTAGTCTTCAAATCCATAGTTATCTTTGATTTGGCCACATCATAGTTTCCAAAGGCAATAGCCTTAGCATCTACATCTTCTGCAAGTAAGGATGTTATTGTTGCAGAGGCTTCATCAACATTGATTTCATAACCTAATGGCCTTAGCCACCTTACTCTTGGAACAATAGCTTGAATATAAGTATAATCAACATCAACTAGATAGAAAACATCATTGAAATGTTTATCAACTAGTGAAACTATTATTCTCAGTCTCTTCTTTGTTGATTTTTTGTTGTCCTCAAAATGGCTTGTCATGACTAACTCAAAATTGTTCCCAAGTTGCTCATTAAACTCACCTATCTGCATTGTAATAGATCAATTTGTTTTCCTAGATACTTTACCAAATGTGAGGAATGTATTATGTACATAAAAGAACATACACACATGAATTGAGACAAATTTACATTGTGGACTTTTGGTCTTCCTTATAGCTCCCAAATTTTTTGACAATTGTTGCATCTGCAACTTGGCAAGGTTATAGGTATGATCCTTCTTGACTATCTTATAGGCCATGTCAACAACAATACATGGTACATTGTTGAACCTGCTAGATTGGTAGAATTTGTGTACTATTATCTTCACTACAAATGCAATTAGAGGATCTAAGATAGTGTTAATTTTCATCCCTCATTTGTTCCACATTACCCCTGTATTCTTCTCAATGACCTCTTTAGATTCACTTCTCATGGTTTTAGGTTGATTAAGTGTTGGATACCTAGTTACTCTATGTACAATTTTCTTGGTGATTTTCATTGGTCCATTATCCAACCATATAGAATTATCATGAATTCTACTCAAGGCTATCTTAATCCATTTAGTCTTGAAAACATTTGGAAAATCTAGGGCATAGGTCAACCCTTTCCTCTATATGATTTTGAATTCATCCTTCCATGCTCCATTTTCACATAATTTTCCATAGGTCTCCCTAATCTTCATATCTCCTATGCTACCCACCTTGCATGTGTAACAACTTCTTACATCTTGAATCATCAAAACTTGAGGTGGTATCATCGACAACACACCAGATCGATCTTTCTTGTAAGCAATATCAGGTATGGCTCTAAAGTTTGGTTGTCTGATCTCATTGCTTATCAATTGCACATTCAAAACTTCTTTACCCTCTTTATCCTTAGGAACTAAAGAACTAGATGCCATAATGTAAACTAGGGTTTGTAAAAATTCAAACTATGTAGCTCAATACATGATAAATACCTTTGTGAATCTACTGTGATGGTATCGAGTGACTATTGAATTCGGCTTGCAAACTTTGGTATGATCTCTTTCAATTTCTCCTTTTTCTCTTCGTGCTCTCCTTCACATTTGAATGATGCTAAATGAGTATAAATTGATCATATAGACCTCAAAACCTTGCATTTAATGCTTAGTTCTTACACAATTGTGAGCTTGGCTTCAATAAATATTTCAACTCACTCAGCTTCCATGAAGTTTCCTTTTCAAATCAGTAACCACTACAAGCTCGGTCAACACTATCACTGTTGATAGCTTGACATCAACTAACATTTCACTCGACAACCATAGCAAAACTTTTCATGCTCGGCAATAACATGAAAACTAACAAAACTTAAATAATTCTTCTAGATTCTAATCAACACCTTGCATCTTTATTCATGCATATGTAATATTTTCAGAGCTAAATCCTTGGAACTGATATACAATATATCTTTTAGATATCAGTCCCACATACCTCTTGATTGCTTAATTTGATGA
Organism: Cupressus sempervirens; assembly: GCA_028749045.1. NCBI lineage: Eukaryota > Viridiplantae > Streptophyta > Pinopsida > Cupressales > Cupressaceae > Cupressus > Cupressus sempervirens. The sequence continues at coordinate 235,907,723 of CM053793.1, forward strand.
GGTATGATCGTCTAACCCATTGGATGAAGTGATCCCATCTACACTTGATGTGCTACAATCTTCATTTCTCTTCCATGTCTTGTTCATCTCATCTCTGACATTCTCAAATTTTGCCTTTCCTTTGCCTTTGTTGAACTCACTTCTTAGTGCCTTTGACCTTGTTGGACAATTCCTACTTATGTGATTAGCCTTTAAATAGATAAAACACGTGGTTTGACTCAACCATCTACTGTAGTCACTTCTGAAATGTGTTCTTATGCAATTTTCAGAAACATGACCATACTCTTGACAATAGTGACAACTATACCTTGTATTATAATCCCAATTATAAGAGTTTTCATTGTGCTTTACCTTTGTCTACTTGTTTGATGACCATTTAGGCTTGGATCTGCACTCATATGCTCTATGTCCATACTTCTGATAGTTATAGTAGTATCCTTGAAATCTTTGTGTGCTCATGGTCTTGGCTCTACATTCATGTGCCTGATGTCCTTGTTTGTTGAATTTGTGGCAATGACCCATGAACTTCTACTTAGGAATTTGATTTGCAGTCTTGCTCTTACAAACATTAGTAGTATGACCTATCTTACCATAATTATGACAAGTAAGTTTGGAGCTCTTACCTTTTTTACTTGTTTCTTCACCACTTTTGGATGATTCTCCTTCTTCAGTAGTAGTGTAACCCAATCCAGAAGTGTCACTGTTGGATCTAGGGGATCTCATGAATTGTTCAAAGTACTTGATGGCTTCACTAGGTTTGCTGAAACTATCAACAAACTCCTTTTCACTTTTCAGATCATTTTTCAGTTGTTCATTTTGGAACTTTAGTGTTGTGATCTCAATATCCTTTGTATTCAATTCATAATTTGCAATCATCATTTGACCCGAAGTTTCCAATTGCATGTTAGCAATCCTAGTTACCTCTAATGTTTTCTCTTCTAGTCTATTGCTCAAAATCCTTTTGTCATCTTCAATCATGATTTTTTCCTCTTCAACTTTCTTTTTCTACTCGATCACCTCACATAGTAATACTAATTGGAATTCTTGTTCTCTTTTGAGATTTTTGACTTCTTCAGTTAGGGTTCCATTCTTTTCCATCAAATATGCATTTGTTGCATCAAATTCATTGGTGTTTCCATCTATAAACAATTTAGTAGTGTCAATCTCTTGGTATTGTGTGTCATTCTCTTCAATAGAAATTTCCTTCCTTCTCTTTAGTGTTATCTTTAAATCATTTCTTACTTCATTCAGCTGATGTAGGGCAAGTTGTATTTCAATATTCTAGTTCTCAATACTCTTTCCCAGCTTGTAGACTTCCATCTCCAAGATCTTTCCTCAAAGCTACAAAGCTCTACTTTCCAAAGAACTTAGCTCTAATACTAATTATTGGAAATACAATAGGGAAGTAAACTTTGAGGGGGATGGGGGGGTGATTTGAATCAACCCTTAAAACTTTCAACCTCTAAAACTATTCATGACACATCCATCTCACAATCTATACATATAAATTGAAATACCAAATTAAGCATATACATCCATAGCATGAAGGTAAAATATTCAACACATGTATGACACAAGATATTTGATTACCCAGAAACCCTCCAAGGAGAAGGTGAAATTGGGGTGGGGATGACATCCACAAATCTTCACTACATAGTAATAAAGTGTATCGAATGAAGGTTACAATGTTTGATCATGAAACATGATCTACCTCGTGAAAGGTTTTCCCTATTAAAGGCTTACAAGATTTCTTAGATCTTACCCTGTTAAAGGATTTAAACACCCCGCTAAAAGTGTTCCTGGTAAAAGGACTTTAACTTACAATGAAGTAAGCACTCTGTTAAAGGATTTACAATAGCTTGTCAAGACTACTTTGTTAAGATATTTAACTAATTCACCTATTAGAATGTCTCAACAATGATCCTTCGGTTAGCACTCTATTGCTTGAAGTTAGATCACCTCTATTCTGATGTATACTTGATCCTCTCTGATCAAATGTATCTTTTTTGTCCTCTAGTTCTTTTCCTCTATTCTCCTTTAACTGATTCTGCAATGTAACTTAATCATAACACCTTAGTCACCATGAATTCTTTGTTTGCACATGCAAACTCTCTCTAGTTCTCCTTAAGAATTGTTACAAAGTTTTAGGTTTGTCCTTCTTAAGAAGACCTAGGTGACTTAGGGTTAGGCATGAATCAATGGTAGTGATTCACCCATATTGTCATTTAAACCTTCCCTTTTTCTGATTGGATGCATGTAATGCATAGGGATTCACAATTAAGATACTTCCTTATCATCAAAAGATCATAAAAAGAATCCTTAAGTTAGCCCAAAAATGGTTTACATAGAAGTTTATGTCATTACAAACATCTATGTCAAAAATTGTGTAACTCGGTACTTGAAGTCCCTGATGCTCGACATCAACTACAACTTCAATGTTGTAACTCAACCTTTGAATGACTCGACATCCATTGATCACTTGACATCTCAATAGCTTGGAACATACCATCTGTTCGACACCTAAGTGACTTGGCACTTACTAGTTACTCAACTCACACTAAATATTTGTTGCTTGGCATATACTATTTGATAACTTATGCTCAACATGTATTAATTGTTCGACGTTGTAGGATTTGCACAAATATGCAAATCAAATCCATAAAGCCCAAGAATTCTTGCATGCAAAAAACCTGTCACAAAGAAGAAAAAGACAAGAAGAGGCAAGGGTTTGATCTAAAAATATGCAAATTGTATATTTAGAATAAGAAGAGATTCCAAAGATTATCAAATACAAAGAGGTCAATCCTTATAAAAGGAGATCGAAACCCAAAAAGGGTAATCTAATAAGTTACAAAGGGTAACCTAAAGGTTAAAGCTAATAATTATTAAATAGAGAAAGCTAAAAAATGCATAAAGCAAAATATTACAAAGGGAGAAAAGGTAATTTAATAAATGAAATTAAATTATCCTTTTTCTCTAACACCCCCCCTTAAGATGAGCAACAATGTAGCTACAAACAAGGCTGAAAGAAAACTTGGGTCCCAACAACAAGGCCTGATGAGGTACCCAATCACAACAAAATTTCTATGAAACAGAGAAATAGAGAAAACCCAGTGGAAAAAACTCTACTCCAAAAAAAGATAGTAGAAAATCTAGTGAAGGACTACAGAAGCCTCCAACTAGAGGAATGTTTTAGAAAATAGGAACAAAGAGCGATCATGAAGAAAACCACTAAAGCATGAAGAAGCTACAAAAACTGTCAAAAAGAAACATTTGATATGTAGATCCTCCACTGAAAATGAAAAGAAGAGTGTCTATATTGTAGATGATCCATCTCACTGAAATGCATAGGTATCTAGCCACTGCATTCGCCTAGTACATAGGATCAAATATTGAATACATAGCTCACTCCAACGAACCAAGGAAGCATTAGAAACAACATAAGAACCCCCCCTTAATGCAGACAAGGGTAAGGTGATAGGCAACTGAAAAAGAAGGCCAAAAATCTCCTGCAAAATAGAAAAAACTAAGAACATCGAGAGTAAAGAAGAGATACAGACACCTATAAAGGGACGTGTCACCAACACATCATGGGGCTAATGTCATGGAAGGGACACTCGCTTGAAAAAGGAAGAGGGCACTAAATGGCAATCAATTATCCCCCCATGGCACTTTATAATATAGTGCGAGTACAATAAATCAAAATGATGAAAAAGATCCTAAAAAGCAAGGAGTGACACTTTATCTCAGTGTGTTTGCATAAAAATGCTTACAAATGATATCAACAATGATCAGAAAGGGCAAAGAGCTGATACAATAGATAGTACAACCCAAAAGAAGAGATCCCATGCCAAGAAAATGATCCCCAGACTTGAAACATCCAAGATATCAACCATAGAGAAAAAAAGAAAAAACCATGATATAAAGAGCATGGAGAAAAATATAGAAGAAATTATAGTATTTTTGAAAAGTAGATAGAACTAGCTTTCCAAAAATATATCGCTTTCAAAAAACAGAGATGAGATGTTCAAGATATGCCCTCTAGAGTGAAAAACTGAACATCCAGCTTTGACTACCAAAATAGGCAACCAAACTACATCAAAAACCAAAAACACTTTCACCAATGTCTCCATCTCAAAACTAGCTTCCCAACATATTTTTTGGATCGAAAAAATACATTTGTATACTCAAGTTATGAAAAAAAAACCAATAGGGCCCCTGGAAATGCACAAAAAAATATTATTTTTAAATAAACGAATAATTTAAAAAATTTAAAACCCCCCACCGCTAGTAGAGCAGCAACCAGGTGGAGGGGGGTGGAGGGCCGCCATGAAGCAGAGCTATGGTTTAGTCACTGGCGAGTTGCTAAGCGCTAACCGTCAGCGGTTCTGCTATAGTTAGTTAACCGCCATGGTGAAAAATCGCAATTTTTAAATTTTTTTTGCGATTTAAAAAAGAAACTTGTGTTAGAGTGTGTGCAGAGGCCATATGGCTTTGTTGGGCAAATTTATTTGTCTCCTAGATCAATGTTGTCCAAAATAGACAAACTTTATATGGAAACGAGGGTTTTGACGCCTTCTAAATCCATCCATGACGTCTGTTTGGCCTCAAACTGCTCCAAAAATTGGTGACCACCCTATTTTTTCAGAAAATACCTTTAAAAACTCTAGATGTAATATGTCAAACCCTTGCTCTCCATTTTTCTCCAAATATTGAACAAGCTACAACATATCTAGCTCTAATACCATGTAGGATTTGAGCAAATATGCAAATCAAATCCGCAATGCCCAAGAATACTTGCATGCAAAAAACCTATCATGGAGAAGGAAAAAACAAGAAGAAGTAAGGGTTTGATCTGAAAACATGCAAATTGTATATTCAGAATAAGAAGAGATTCCAGAGATTATCAAATGCAAAGAGATCAATCCATATAAAAGGAGATTGAAACCCAAAAAGGGTAACCTAATAAGTTACAAAGGGTAACCTAAAGGTGAAAGCTATTTAATAATTATTAAATAGAGAAAGCTAAAAAATGCATAAAGAAAAATCTTAAGAAGGGAGAAAAGGTAATTTAATAAATGAAATGAAATTATCCTTTTTCTCTAATAGGCATGGACTAAGTAAATTACTTCAGTATATTGTCACTCATATGTCAAAACCAATCGAAGATTAACACATTGTTCACAGAGGCAAAGAAGCATTTGAAGGAGTTGTTAGCCAATCCTCCTAGATGTATCTTGTCATTACAGGTTTCTCCCTTTTCATCATAAAGAGTGTCAATAGTGCTTCTTCTTTTATGATTAGTAGCATACCTTAGAAGAAGGAAGTATATTTGTCCCCTTCCCTTAGCCATTTTTCCCTTGCACACTATTTCCAATAAGCTTCCTCTCTATCCATGAGTTGTTTCCAATCCCCTCTACAACTTTCCTCTTTGTGTTGAATATCCAGCAGGGCATTCCCTTTTTCTAGTTGGGCCTAGAGGTGGGAAAGCGTGCAAGCAAGATCTTTCTTAGTAAAAAATATTTCCCCAAAAATATGCTTACTCTAGCCTTTGACCTTGGTTTTAGTTAAATCCAATTTAGAAGATACTCTAAACATATAAATTCTCATTACGAGGGTGTTCCACCACCTTTTAACCATCTCCCTAAAAGACGGGTGAGAACACCACATGATTTCGTATCTGAATTGGGGAGGGCCATATAAAGGGGCATCCTTCCATTGAAATATCAATAGGTTATGATCAGAAATAGTATGAGGTAGAGACTTCAACAGGGAATCATTAGAAGCCACCCAAGTAAGGAAGCCAAGAATCTATCCAATCTAACCTAGATAAAATGGCACCCTTTTCTATTATTTGTCCACATGAAGGGATTTCCAGTGAGACTAATATCCACTAGGTTGGAATTATTTATTAAGCTCACAAGGTCCCCCATACTATCAATATAGTCATCAAGCCCCCCAACCCCCCCAACCCCCCCCCCCCCCCCAACCACCACCACCACTTTTTTAGAAGGGTAGAGAGGGGAATTGAACTTCTCGCCAAACAGATAATTGTCAAAGGGGAAAGACTGTAAAAAAATTTGTAATTCCTCCCATACAGATTTTCTACTATACCTAGTGTTAGGGGTGTATCCATTGAAGAATTTCCAAGTATTTTGATCTTTTAGAAAAGAAGCCAAAATGTAGTTTTGAGAAAAGGTAAGGGGAGATCCTTTGAGTCTAGATGGGTTCCAAAGGGTAGCAATACCCCTTGAAGCACCATTGGATTCAAAATTAAAAAAACATGGCCCCTAGCTAGAGGTTGTTAACAATTTGGGAGAAGTTAAAGAAGGTCATTTTAACTTTTTAGATCATAAGAATGGCCACCTTATGCTCAAAAATGTATTGTTTAATCAAAAATTTCTTCTTGGGGTTGTTTAGCCCTCTTATATTCCAAGAAAGGAAGATCATTTTTTACCTCTTTGATGGGTGTCTAAGGTGAGTTTCCTTCTAGCAATAATCTCCCTTGCAATGACCTTATGATGCCTAACCCTCTCTTTAGGTCTTCCTCTTGTAGAGTCACCACCCACATCTATTTGTATAGTCTTGTCGTATTTGGTCTTCTTCTTTTTCATTTTCCACTCCCCTTCCTCCTTGCCAGTATCAGCTTCTGCCAAAGTTTCCTCCCCTTGTTGCCAGAGCTCTTCTACCATTTGTAATCCTTTCATGGGGGGGGGTTGAGTGTTGTAGCTTTGGGGAGGTCTATGCTCTTTTCCTTTCCCAAGTGTAACCATTACATGGGGGTTGAGTGTTGAAAGCTTGGAGAGATCAATAATACTAACCAAGTCCACATGGGTTAGATCAATAACACTAACCAGAACCATGGGTGTCACATCCAAAGAACCATTTTTCTTCTAGGTTTCCCCATTTTCTTAAGGATAGAAAGTAGAGATCAAGGTACTTCCTACCTTAGCCACATCCTTTTGGTTGGTTGGTCCCTTTAACTGGGGGACCTTAGGTTGTAAGATCTTAGCCAACATATGGTTGGTATCAGTAGTTTGTATTTCCTTCTCAACACTGGTTTGCTAGATTTCTTCTCCTAAGGGGCCTTCCTGAACCTCCACAATCTCACTTAATTTATTCCCTTTATAGTTATTAGTGTTAGAGTGGGGTTTTCATTGCACCAAAAGATTGATATGTCAATGCTCGATACAACCAATCAAATTATAGTACATAGGAGGCAATTAAGCCCTTGTAACAAATCCTGAGGGCAATGTTGAACAAATTTACAACAGTCTCCCCCTTAGCATTACCCAAGGGTATGAGGATTCAAACTTGTGACCAAGCTCTAATACCACTTGTTAGAGTGGGGTTATTGTTGCACCAAAAGATCGACCTATCAATGCTAGATACAACCACTCAACTTATAGTACATAGGAGGTGGTTAAGCCCTTTTCACGAATCTCGAGGGGAGTGCTGAAAATATTTCCAACAATTAGTATTTACCTAACTTTGGGAGGTGGATTCATGGGTTTTAGAACATTCTTCCTTAGGAATACTAACAATCCTTGGGAAGGAGGTTTTTTCCCTAGCTTTCTGTCCTTTCAGTTTATAGGAAACTACAATGTGTCCCCCAATTTTGTAGTTCTCGCAAAACATGGAAGAGTTTTCATAATCCAAAGCTTGTATGTGCTTCTTGAACCTTGATTTTAGAATGAAAAATGTGGGAAGGGTTTTATTTATTTCCACATTAACATAGAACCTGGAAAAAAACTTGGATTTGGACAATGTGACACCATTCAGGTGTGTGTACCAAGATGGTGTACAATTTAATGGACACCACAAAAAGAAACTAAACACGTCAATAACTTGATCGGATTATTCATAACCTGATCAAGTTATATGAAATTTCAAAAAGTGGCTAGGCTTGATTACAAAGTGTAGAAAAAATACCTAAAAAACAAAACCCAATCTAGTTATTCAAACCCTGATCAGGTTTTGAATAAATAAAAATAGTCTCCACTCCGAAAGCCATAAATTTCATATCCAAACTCTGATTGAATCCATTTGAAATGCATTGGAAAGATATTGAAGAGATCTACCATATAATGTAACTAAAATAATAGTAGGAAATCAAAATTTTCTTTACCATCCATTATATTCAATCATGGTCTAAAATAAGTAGTCATTATTTTCCAAACAAGGAGCGAATAAGTAGGCAAGAATATTATCATAGTTTTTATCTTCCTATCATTTCTCTAAATCCCTCTATCTCTTTATGAAACACAAAATCAGTCACTCATTCATGCAATTGCTCCTAATCTCTCTCTTACTAATTCTTAACCTCTCTCATTCTCACACCAACTCCTAATCTCTCTCTCTCTCTCTCTCGCACGCAGACACACATATCCCCTTCTCTCTCTTACTCTCTCTATCCTATCCATCCCTCTCTCTCCATGAGATATATGGAGAGAGAGAGAGAGAGAGAGAGAGAGAGAGAGAGAGAGAGAGAGAGAGAGAGAGAGAGAGAGAGAGAGAGAGAGAGAGGGAGAGGGGGAGAGTGAGTGAGAGAGAGAGAGAGAGAGAGAGAGAGAGAGAGAGAGAGAGAGAGAGAGAGAGAGAGAGAGAGAGTGTGTGTGTTTAGGGGTTAGTGTGAGAGAGAGAGGGCTTAGGGATTACTCAGAGAGAGAGAATGCTTAAGGGTAACAAGTTAGACACAAAGAGAGAGAGAGAGAGAGAGAGAGAGAGAGAGAGAGAGAGAGAGAGAGAGAGAGAGAGAGAGAGAGAGAGAGAGAGAGAGAGCTTAGGAATTAGTTAAAGAATACAAGAAGTTGAGAGTTAGTAAGAGAGATATATTAGGATTTATTTATGAGAGGTTAAGAGTTAGTAAGAGAGATAGATTAGGATTTATTTAGTTAGTGAGTGAGTGTATGTATGTGTGTTTGAGAGAGAGATAATTAACAATATGTTAGCATTCATGTTTACCTATTAATTATGCATTTGGAAAACAATGACCACCTATTTAAAATTATGCTTACTTTAAATTGATGGAAAGTAAAATTTTGATGACAATGGATTTATTTATCTACATCATGTTGTAGAGCTCTTCAATATCTTTCCAACGCATTTTAAATAGAGTTAATTAGACTTTGTATGTGAAAGTTATGGCCTTTGGAGTAAAGCCTACTTTTAGTTCTTCAAAACCTGATTGGGTTTTGGACAAGTAAATTTAACTTCTTCAAAACCCGATCAGGTTTTGAATGCACTTTTTCATTTTCATAACCCAAACGGGTTATTTGAATCCTAGAAACTCAACTGGGTTATGGATTGGTGATAGCATATGGAAACAACCTAAAGGCTCAGGAGACTATTTTCCCTCCAATTTTTTTCCTTTAGATTTTTTTGATCTTCTAAGATGAATTCTGATCTTTTCCTTCATCATGTTTGCTAATGGTGAAGTGGGTATCTCTAAAATTACTACCATAATATTACATGTCTTCTTAACTTTCTTACCATATAAATTTTTATATTTTTGGATAATATTAACAATGAAAGCTTTGTTACTTTAACCAATGTCTTGACATTCCTCAGAGACATATGTCTACCATTTTTAAAATAATTTTTGATATACTTATCCAAATTCAAAATAAATTATATTTAATTGTTCTACACTTGATCTTATACACTTTTTAAAAAAGTTTCCATTTATTATTATTTTGATGCAAGTTATGATCAACACATGAATAGGTTCCAAAATTTTAGGGTGTAGTCAGTTCAATAATTCATAAAAAACCAAAATACTCATCAGAAAATTACAAAAAAAATCACAAATTCTATATATTACTCTTAACTATCAGCCTACCAAAGGATTATGCAAAATATGAAAACTAAATATGTCTTTTGTGTTGCACAAAAAAAAAAAAAAACTATGTTATGTTTTCTAAGAAAATCAGGAACTATTTTTCATGTGCGCAGGGTTTGACCCACCTAATCTTATTTATTTTGTAAAAATATAGTAGTTTAGAAAGTAGATTCAAAGCACTAAATTTATATTTTTACACATATTTTCATTTTGAGTGGATGAACCTCAAATGTCTCCTCCAAGTTCAGATTTACCTAATTTCAGAAAAATGGTGTCCACTTATACCCCCCTTTTTGTACACCATGTTGGTGCACTCATCCATCCATGATAATGTAATTCCCAAATGAATCCCTAATCCAACTATATATCTTCTCATCCCAAAATTCCAACGGGAGAACATGTGACCTAATCCAAATGGGTGTCATATAGAGAAGGTTATTGGTTGGGTCAAAACATGGCTTCCACTTAGGCAGACTAAGGGGGTGCTTACCATATAGCCATGAACCTGCTAGGACCATGGAGAGGTCCTCAACAATGATAACTATGAAAAGGAAAAGGCTAGCCAGTATAGAAGAGGTAGAGACATTGCTTTTCAATTTTGATTGGTCCATAATCCATTTCCTGACCATTTCAATCGAAAGCTGGAAGTTTAGGAATTTACCCACCATCGCTAGATGCAAATCTACCATGGTTTTGTCCACCACTGAGTCGGGTAGACCAATCTCAATACCAATGTTGATGGTGGTTATTTTGATCAAGATAGATTCAAGAATGTTCTTGGGAGCCAACACAAGTGTAGATTTCTAGCCATTCTTGGTGGGGTTCACAGGTCCTACCATTTCAGAACCCACATTCTGTGACTCACCTTCCACCGATAGAATAAGTGGTAGACCATGGACAACTTCAACCAACATCAGGTATGAGGACAATCCTAGAGGCACATGGGCATAGAATCTAGTGGGGTGGGGGGGATGATCCTCCCAAATAACAAGCATCAAGAATTTGAAAAGCAAAAAATGCACCAAAGTTGCAGAGCTTGGACAATACAGTCAACAAGCCATTTTACTAGATGTGTGGAGAACTAATTTGCAAAAATTATTTATTGTTATCAAAGTTGTTATTTGAAAAAATAAATTCAACTATGTTCCATGATTTTGTGCAAATGGCCCTTGTAGTTTTTATGTATTATGGGTAGCTTGATTATTTTCTATTCTGTTTGTAGCAAGTTTTCTTTAATGAAAAAAGGGGTAAAAATTTATTCAATCACAAAAGAAAGTACAAAGAAGTCAAGGGAATCATAAAACTAGCCAACATCCAACCACAAATCACTAATCATCTAACACTCTTAGATACATCCTCATATCCTCCATAATGAGGTCCTCCAACAAGTTAGAGTAATCAAAGGACAACTATCCAATCCTTAACATCCCACATTCACATGTGTTCAAAAGCCCATCTGGCCAAAAAAAACTGCTACCTTAATCCATTCTTGAGAAATATGGTAGAAAGTAACATACTCTAGAGATCGTCTCAACCTAGTAATTTGTCAAACCATACCAACCAATTGCTGGTTACTATCTTCAGTTTCCCATCTATTTAGCATGTCAATGACCATTTGAGAGTTAGGTTGCATATGACCCTCTTACAAGCCAAATCACAACACTTCTCTAGAGCATAAGAATAGACTAGGCTTCAATAAGTTTGGTGGCACTTATAAGTAAAGAAGAAGAATTGAACCACCCTAGAAGAGTCTCTACCCACACCATCAATCCCAACATGCCTAAAATTTCATGTAGAAGATCCATTAACATTAATATTCAAAATATTCATGGAGGGGGGTTGGGGGGGGTTGGTCCCACAAAATATTTTCTCTCATTATGAGCCATAAGTGACGAGAAAAAATGGGACCGACAATCCCCTGACCTAGTCTCTAAATAATATACAAGTCCCTAGGCTCCATGCCAGTAGAAATATCACACTTGGCTATGAGGTTTTCTTGCAGACCACTAATGAATCACATCCATAATTGGTTTCTCATCATACTCTTTCCCTTAAATATCATTCTATTCCTTTCCAACCATATTTTCTATAAAATAAAAGAGGGGCCAATGTTCCATGTTGTATGTTAAAAATGCAATGTGAGAAGGGGGTATCCCAACTGGTCTCAGAAATATAGTAATGTAGAAACATGGAAGTAAGGTCAGTTCCAAATCCTCCACCAAAAATGTCAGAATTCTCTTTAATATAGGCAAGAGAAGAAGATATGGAAAAAGGTTTCATCACTACCTCTACAAAAAACACACATAAAGAGACCCTTAAATCCATGTTCGCATTAGTTGTCCCAAGTGAGACATCTATTATGAACTGCCAGCCACATGAAGAAGTTACACTTAGGCTAGAAAAAGTGAATCCAAGCCTATTTCCATCAATGTACCTCAACATCTCTGAAGAACTACCTTATTGATTCTTGATATCCACAAGCAACAATAAATTTACCTTTTCGGTTGGGGCCCCAAGTGAGCACATCCCTTTCCTCTAAAGAGTTGCAAATACTGGGTGCAATAATTCTCTCAAGTTAATGACATTACTCTATATATCCACTAGGAACTATTCATGTAGTTCTTTCCAACTTAAAACTTCCACTTGTCCCCATTGTCGTGATGTTTTTTAGTCTTCCACCTTAGTCCATCTAGCTTCAAGAAAATACTACTCAGGTAACAAAGATGTGGAAACTCAAAAAGGAGAGGTGGAAACCCATCCTACAAGTTTGTCAAGAATAAAGCCTCAAAGCCTTTATTACAAATCCAAAATAGCCCCTTTTTGATTAATTTGGCCCATCTTTTGAGGGTATTCCAAATAATAGATTATTTACCTTCTAGCTTATAGTGGAGGAAATCCTAATGCTCAACCTTGACCCCAGGTATTTAATAGTAATGATCATGGCCTAATCTTTATCCTAATGATAATAGGTCATCTCCAATCCAACTTAGCAGCCAAGGTTGACCAACAAATCAAGTCTACCTAAGACCAAGACCCCTTCCTACTTAGTTCTACAAACAATCAAATTCTCATAAAAATTCTCTAGACATAGAATCAAATTCTTGAATGAAGATGAAAGGCTCCCCTGCACAAAGCATATGTACAAAGAGAGGGCTTGAATAACTGATTTCAGAAGGATCATTCTCCCAACTGAAGATAGCCATCTATAAGTCCAATGAGAGACCTTTTTTTGGAACATATTTAGAACTTCCTTCCAAAACCTATTGGGCATGAATCAACATAAATGAGAATACCAAGATAAACAAATGGCAGGTCCCCGACTTGAAGTGGAGGATTCTAAAAATTCTATTCAAAATAGGATTAGTCATTTTAATGAAAAATGTAAGGGGCATATCTTAATTAATTTGTTGCCTTGAATCTTTCATATAAATATCCAAAGCCCTTCTAAAGTTCTCAGCCTCACTAACTCTAGCTAAGCCCATCAAAGCAATATCATCAACAAACTGCAATGTCACTAACTCTATTGAGCTTGTTGTATTTTTTGTTCTAAGTCATGTGTGAATGCACTTAAATCAGATACCTTTTTTAATGTTGGTGTAGTGGCCTTCAATGTCTCAATCATTTCATCTATCACTTTATTTAGGGTGGCCTTTTTAATCTCAACTAGGTTCATAAGCTTCTCCAATCTCTTTGCTTCTATTTTTTTTCAACTAGGTCATCAATGTCTCCTAGTTGCTCCTTAATATTGCCAAGTAGAATAATAAGTTGTCTAATAAAATTTGTATCTAGATCATATGTTGCATGTAAGGTTAGTTCTACAATGATATCTCTAGTGATGACCAATGTTCTTTCCCTTTGTTGTATTTTTTCCCATTCACTAAGCTTCTTATGTTTGTTTAAGAGTTGTGTATACTCCTTGAATTCTTCTATATCCATACCTTTTATTATTGGTTTCTTTTCACCAATTATGACATCCTAAGTTTTCCTTTCTTCTTCTATATTTACATCCTTTTTGAATAATTCTCCTTCATCTTCTGAGCTTGAAGATGATGACAATGATGATGACGCCACATATCTATATTTTTGTCTTTTCTTCTTGGCTTGTTCACCTCATTTAATTATGGAAACGCTCCTTGCAATTCTAATTCTTTTCTATCCAAGATTTTTACTCTCTAACATCTTGGATCTTGAATATTTTGGCCCTAACATGGCAGACTCTTCTTCTTCTTGATGTTGGGGTTCTTCAACTATAGAGGTAGATGTGTTCTTCTTTGGTGGCTTCTTTTGCACTTTCTCCCTCTATTGACCCAAACGGTCACATTGTCATAATGAAGTGGAGTTGGTATCTGTGTTTTGTCATTGATTAGAAACTGGTTGAAGAGAAAAAATCATCTCATGTGTATCGGTAGACATCTTTACCTACCAACATAGGAGAATAAGACAAGACAAAAGCTATCACAGTCAACATGAGGACCCACCAATATGACATGGCATAGAAGGTATGACAAGAATTCAAGTTTTGGTTTATACTCTGACAAGAATGATATAATGCATAAAGGACAAATAAATTCAAACAAGACCCAGAATAGATGGACAACACTATGAGTCTACATCTTGCATCATAGATGTCATGGGTTGCTCATGAACCACTCAATAGTTTGAATTCAAATTTTGAAATCACCGGTTTGAGTAAGATATTCCCCTAGGGTTTTGAAACCCATAGATAAAGTAGAGACTTCACACATTCAAAGGCACGGTTGGTGTTAACATGTAAGAATGCTAAAATAGAGAGATAGAGAAATGGTGTATGCAAAAGAGATAAAAAGGGGAGGTATAATGTTACACTAGGTCAGTAAGAAGGAAGAGAATAATGATAGACAAAAGTTTTTAAGAGCCACATCTAACTAGATGTAGTAGTGTGCACTACAAAAAGTGGTGAGAAGAGAAGTAAAAAGCTAAGTGATACAAAAATATATCACTAAGTGTGTCGAAGTAGCAATGGGATCACTCCATCTCAAAACATAAACACTAGAGATCTATCGATAAAATGAGTTCTTTATACCTTAGATCAAATTTGATTACTTTCTAACAATTGCAATCATCGTGTGAGCTATTAACCAAGCATGCTTTAGTAGTAAGCATATGTAAAATCCTTTAACAAGGTTCCTCTCAGAAGGAGTGAAAAACCCTATAACCAGGTAGCCTTAGTAGGTTGATTGTAATCCTAATATGTTATTGACATTCTTGATAGAATGTGTTGCAAGAAGGAATAAGTTGTAGTTCTTAATCGGGAAACCTTTTATCTGCAGTAAAAGGCTAGTGGCTATATTATCCCCACCATGGTTTTCATCCTCACATCGAGGGTTTCCACATGAAAAATATGTGTGTCCATTGATGAATGATCTCATGTGCAATTTTATTTATTTTTATCTTACTGCATTCATATTCATGTTGGCAATAAAGTGGTTGGTAGTTAGTATATTTGGATTAGTTGAAAAAGTAACTAGTTTTAGAGTCGGCATTGATTCATCATCCCTCTTGGTACTAGTTAGGACCAACAATTGGTATCAAATCTTGGAACCTTATAGTTGCAAGCCTCACAACTTGAGGGAAGATCAAAAAATAGCCATGAAGTACATGAAGTCATACAAATAATCTCTTGACACTATAGAAGATCTAAAAGAAAAGCTAAAAGAGTCATTAGCAAAAAGAAATAAGCTTGTAAAGAAACACAATAAGAGTCATGAAATTATTGAGTAGATAGAAGAGAAAAGTAGTTCAAATAGATAAGAAGAAATTATCTCCAATCTCATGAAAAACCACAAGTAGTTGAATAAGTTAGTTGTAAAGATAAAGAGAGAGCTAGAAGAACCACTAGAGAAAGAAATTCAAGCACAAAAAGAAAAGAAAAAACAATTTTGTATAGGCACTAGAGAAGGTTGAGAAAGCACTAAGTGAAGCCATGAAAGAAAATAGAGTAGATGAAGAGTATGCCAAACAAAAGGACATGTAGATTCAAAGGCTAACAAAGGAACTAAAGAACACCAATTAAAAAAATGAGAAGATGAGAAAGTTCAATGAGAAAGAGGAGAAGATAGATGAAAAACTCAAAGCTCAAAGAAGGACCAAGGACACAACTAGTCTTAGATATGAAGATGATGACAAGACAAAAAGGAATGAGACATTTGAATGCAAGAACTAGACCAAACAAGGACAAGGAAAAACATTGTCTAAAGGTAAGGAAGAAAAACCTATCATGGTTGTGGTAAAGTAGGTCACACCTCAAATGTATGCTAGCTAAGAAAGGTTGCATATAATGAACATCATACCTGCTATGAGTATTGTAACACATGCCATTGGTATGGTCACTCATCTCAAGAATACATATCTCATAATAATGAGAAAAGGTTTGATGGGTATTGTTACTACTATAACATGTATAGACACAAGGCTAACGTATGCAGATCAATACAAGGGACAAGTGAATCATCATAGAGAACCTCCAATCCTAACTAGAAGAACAAGATCAATATGCCTACATGCTCAACTTGTGAGACCAAAGGACATGCAACTAAGCATTGCCAAATATGAACTGGTTAAAGGAACCACTCAAGACTATGGAGAGGAACATGCATGACCTTTTACTATTTTAGCAAGATAGGACATATTGCTAAAGATTATAGATCAAGAAAAACAACCCAAGAACAAAAATTGAATGACAAAGGGAAGAGAAAGGTAGTAAAAAAGAAGGAAGTTAGAAATGACCTCAACATGATATGGCAAGGGAAGTAGAAGAAAGAAAAGAGGCCAAGTCAAAGGAATTAGGAATCTCACCTATTTGTAGTGAGATTTCTATGGATAACTAAGCTAGTCCAAGATTAAAAGGGGTTACATGCCAAAGAACATACCATACATTGGTCGCATATCCAAAATCAGTAAAATAATGAATAAAGAAAGTGTAATGATCCTTTCTTAAGGCAAGAGAATGTTGAGATTATAATAGTTGTTGCACAAGCCACTTGCATTAATTGTGAAAGGATAGGTAGGTAAGCATTGCACTTATCGTTGCTGAAAAATATCAATCTAATAATGGATCATAAGAGATATAAATAGGTGAAAAGGTCTTGATTAATCACATTCCCAAATCTAAGTCTAGAGCTGACCAAAAATTGAAAAAACCAAGGTTGAGCAATAGTGCGTCATTTTTGCGATATCAAAACTTTTGAACAGTATGCCACAATGGAAATTGCATACATACTTTACTTCTCCAACAAGTCCAATAGCATACCTTGTAGAGCAGTACATTTAGTGTAATTCCCTATTCGAGAACCCATGAGAAACTAACCTACTACTAAGAGCAATATGATTATGGTTTAAGAATAAACCAAAAACCACATTGATCAAATATTATTCCTTTAACAATTTCTTAACTATGTTTAGATTCACATTCAATGAGCATTATAAAAGATATCCAAAATTTAATGTTACATTTGAATAATAAGTTGAGAATCCCTTGCAATCCTAGCTAATGCAACATTCACCCAATCATAATTTATATGGCACTAATGTAACCTATGTGATCCAAATGACTTTGCTTTCTACATGTAGTCAAATCACAATCTCCAATGTCCTCCCTTACACATATTATTAGAGGTCCTTGATGCACATGATAGAAATAATACTTCTCACATAACAAGGCCAACAATATCAAACATTTAGATAGTCACCATAGAACTCAAGGAAAAACCCAAGTGGATGAATATCAAGTTCAACAATAAATGAAAATAACATCACAATGATTTTAAATAATAAATCATGTGTGACTAGTGAGACAAAATAGATAATGAAAAGAGAGTAAGGTGACTAACCCAGGCATTAGAAAGTTCAAAAATTCAATGTTAGAACACTCACAAAATGAAAATAATTATAATAACCAAAGATAAATTTCTACAAGAACATGTTTCACATAATAAGGTCACTAGTGGTAGCCACACTCTAGGGAGTAATTGTTTCACAACATCTAGGGGTCTAGTATATTGGATGTGTTAGAGAATGCAATTTAAAAATTTGAAAAGATGAATCATTAATGATTTTTACAAATATCATACTGCCATTCCATGCATTTATGAGCCCTACTTACTAGCAATCATTCCATACTTTATTATAATGCTTAAGTTTGTTAATACATGAAAATATTCATGGTGCATATAAAATAATGTTTCTAACACTATTTTATAAAAGTCTACTAGTATATCATATGTCAAAAAGTAATACATAATGCAATTGGGAACTTAAGTCCTTGACCAAATCGACCTATTGGGATAAGGCACACACCCATGCTATAAATGCATTACTCACAATAAGCAATTTATTGTTTCGAATTGATGCATGCTAATTTTGACATAAATAAAAATACTATGAATTAACTTCTAATCTCACAACTAACTATATTTTTACATATTTTATTATTAGACCCAAACAAAAATAACATGCAATAAACAATAAGATCTAATCAATGTGCACGAGTCTCAACATCAACTAGAAATCGATGTCACATAACCAAGTGCATAAGAAAAAGGTTTATCACACCAAATTAATCAAGAATAACTCTAAATAAGCTATAAGATAACAAAGATAAATAGTACAATCACCAAAACAAGAGTCCTATCGTTACAAATGCAAGTTCCATTTTTTAAAGTTATATTTTTTCTCAACTTTATGTTGTCCAAACTGTGTTGTCTAAGTTTTCTGATGACAAGTTTTATTATTTAATATTGTTTCAAGTTTTACTACTTGTTATGTGATGGTACACAATATGCCTAGAGTTCCCAGTGTAGAAACATGGGCTCAAATATGTAAAATATCAAATCATTCGCAAAGGTGCCCCACTTCACCTAGGTGTGCGGCTATATGAGAAACTGATGTTGAACCTCATGAAGATTAAAGAAAACCCCAAGGTACACCCATTCAAATTTGGAGCTCTTCTGATATGTCTATTTTTCTACTTTACACGTCAATTTCGTAGACAAGGTGTAATCAATTGGTTAAAAGGTAATCCAATTCATGAACAAGTCTGTATGTCTTATATGATGTTAGGAGATGATAAGGATAATATGTTCAGAAGATATTTTGATAGATTTAGGGAAATTGTGAGGAAAAGGGAAAGGATACCCTTTACCCTAGTAGAGGAATATAGAAGCGATATAGGTTTCTTAGCTTGTACATATACAACATGATACAAATTCAGAAGCCAAGAACCCATTGGCTCACAAGACTCTAGTATGAACTAAAAGAGGAGGCAAGGGTTGTCATAGATTTGATACTGTCAATACCTATTGAAAACCAATTACCAACACAATAAGGAGCACAATAGACACAATAGAAAAGGATAAGGAAGAAAACATGAAAGAAGATAGTAAAGCTAACAAGAGAAAGAAGACAACTAGAACCAAGGTGAAAACCCTTGAAAGGTAGAAAAATGAAGAAATAAATATTGATTCAAGAAAAGATACAACCTCACCAAAACTAGAGTCAAGTGAGGAAGATGATAACAAAAAGAAAAATAAAGCAGTAGTCAAGGAGAAATCAACACCTGTAGAGAGAAGACATAATCCATCTACAATTGAGTCATCATCAAGGATGGTGAAACTTGTAAGAAGTACCAATCCTACTCCTCCACTCTCCATTGATGACATACTTAATCATATTGCTCACAATTGAAATTATAGCATGATAAGATATAGATATGCACTAATGAATGAGAAGGATACGAATAATGTTACAAGTGTGGTATTGGTTAGCTTGAGAAACTTCTGTAGAACATCTGACATCTAGTGGAGAAGGTCTTTCCAAAGGGGTTGGTAGAAGTCATTGTGAAGAAATGGTGGACTAGAGCAACACAACTTAAAGGAATTCTCAGTGATGCACTATCAAAGGTTAGGATAGATTATACCCAATTAGAGAGACAAATGTATGTGGGAGTATACATCTTGGAATTCCTAAGTCAAAAAAATGTTGCATTAATAGATAAGGTAAAAATGAGAAATGTTCAAGAGAGCAATCAAGAAAAACAAAAGCTCTATAAGGAAACTTGCAACCAAAAATATTACTATTTTCACATAACCCATAATAGAATTGAAATATATATGTAATTGAAATCCACATGCAAGAGAAAAGAAAACATACCCACAAAAATGTGACAAGATATACCCTGGGAAATCCTCATGGAGGGAAATAACGCAACCTCCAAAAGCATCCATCACCATGTATTATTTAGCAAAAACATCATTGTAATACAACCATGGAAGTCTTCAAAGCCATAGCCACCATCAAAAAATCTATGTGAACAAGCATGAATCCACACATCTCATACAATTCTTCCAACCTTCATAAATTCTCATTTGGCTAACCTATCAAGCCTCCTCTTGCTCGACTTTCCTTTTTGCCTTTCTTTTCCCCTTTTGTATTTCTTAGCATTTCTCTACAACTACCATTGTGGATATTTATATAGTATCAAGTCCCACAAAACCACCAATTGGTATTATATAAACCTGTTAGCATGAATTTTGATGGTATTCCTTTGGAGGAGTATCCTAATCATTGGAGAGTATTGGCATGCTGCATTCATGATTGTGTTTGTCATCAATGTCAACATAGTAGTAAGTCTATGAAGACTAGTAGAGTAGCATAAAAAGATCATACTTGTATGGACAGAGTTTTGATGTACAAGTGAAGTGCATTAACCTTGTGTCTTGATGAGAACGTTAAATGCGCAGAGCCTAACTCAAAGATCTATAAAATAAATTAGTAATTTGCAGAGAGAAGTGCAGAGACAGAGTGCATGGAAAGTAGTTTCTGATGATCCTATTATATCTTCTAGCAGAGATATGATCTAGTGATGCACAGTCAGCCAGTGATTGAAGACATTCTAATGGTGATGTTAGTAAGTCACAAGTGTAAAGTTGTGCATATACTGTGAGCTAATAATGCTATTGTAATTGCAAATTAATTAGTTATCTTATTATAATTAATTTGAAAAGCCTCAAGGCCAACTCAAGGAATTATTTTGAAGATATGGTCACTAAAACATTTGGGGTCAAATTGTGATGGCAATTTGTGATGATGGTCTAATTTGCGGTGATTTTCATGTTTCTTTTTTGCAATTTTCCCCAACATCGTCACAATACCAACATAAGCATCGTAATTGAGATGCTAGCCTAAGTATACACAAAAAAAATAAGAAAAAATGACATAAATCATTCCCCATTTCTTTTGATTATGGAGAGTTGCACATGAAAGAAGGTGGAGAGCTCCAAATGAGGGTGGAGAGCTCTGAACATCGTCATGCCCTTGTGCTTGGTGCATTTTGTTCCTATGATATATCTTTGCATTTCATTGTTGTGCCCTTGCTCTACAAGTTTATTGCTATGATCCTTGCATTTCATTGTCATGTGTTTGCTCTTTGAATTAGCTTTTATGCCCTTGTGATATTTGAGTTTCATTGTTGTGCCCTTGCTCTGCGATTTGGTTGTCATGCCTTTGTCATCTCTATATTTTTTTGTCGTACCCTTGCTCTAAGATTTTAGTGTCTTGCCCTTTCTCTTCAATTTTGTTTCCATGTCATGCCTTTGCTCTACAATTTTGTTGTCATTTTGTTCCCTTGCTCTATGATTTCGTTACCATGCCCTAGCTCTACGATTTTCTTCAAGGGTATGTAAATGTTGGTTTCTTTTCCATCTAAATAGGTATCTTTTTATATCTCCTTCTGAACATGTATATTTAGATATCTTTTTTAAGGTTCTTATTGTATACCTTAGCTCAATAGAAAAATTGATCCAGCTACATACATATTCTAGAATCCAAATAATAATAAAATAAAACTCACTCAACTTGTGCTAAGTGACTTACCTCAAGATCCTCCACAAAAATAATGCAGACCAGAAAAAATGGGTAGAGTTCACAATAAATTTTACAAAAACATATCATAGAAGATATTTTTAGAAAGAAACTAATCATAACCAGTTAAATGGATCTATTTTTTTATTAGTAGGGTTGATTACAAATTCCTGTAGAACTATCATTAGATTAGGTACAATAAAATGAACAATCAGTTGTTCCCAACCAGCAGAATCAAATACAGTTTTCCAAGGTGATAAAACTGCATATGCAAGGAATTGAAGAATAACTTCAGTGAAGAGTTGAGTGTAAGGAGTTGAAGAAGCAAGTTTTTCTTCTATTTAAATGCCATAATCACGAGGCTCATTCGATTGTAGAAGCTTCTACCAAAATCACATTAAGTCTAAACCATGTAAAGGATGTTGAAGTGGTTCCCAACCTTGAAACACTCTTATAAGAATTTGATACTTGAAATCATTGTAGGGAGACTGTACCAATACTTGAAACATTATAAGCATTTGATATTTGGACTATAAATTCTCAAAGACACTTGCAAGTGATTCTAATGCCATAGTACCTACCACAAAACTTTCCCAGATTCTATCTAGTGGCTCCCATAATATCCTCTTGTTGTTTTCATGTATGTCAAAATAATTACTAACATTACCATTAGATAATATAATAATGAAGAAATCAACCAAGTTAATCAGCAACTACACCAATTTAATTGTTCTTTCCAATGTCATAGTACCTACCACAACACTTTCCTAGATTCTATCTAGTGCCTCCCATAATATCCTCTATGTTGTCTAGCTATTGTTTCTATCGTGTAGTCTATTTCTAAAGCCACTCCTCATTCTCCTTCTAAAGCCGCTCCTTCTCCTTCACTCTCGTGCCTTAAATTTTGATTATCAAACTGAATATCTACCTCTACCTTATCTAAAATCAACTTCACAGTGTGTTTTAACTCTAGCATAGGTGTTTGATCATTGATAGCTTTCATTTCATAATTCAAGTTTTCAAGATTGGTCAACACCCTCACTTGAGGACCTCTCATGTCAGGCACTTTTTGTACTATTTCAACACCATGTTCTTTCTTCTAAGCTAATAGTTCTTTAGATGCATTTTCTTGTAAAACATTAATTTTGTTGAAAAATCGTAGACTCTTAGAAAGTGCATTGTTGTTTTCATGTATGTATGTATATATGTATGTATGTATGTATGTATGTATGTATGTATGTATGTATATAGAGAAATCTTTTGGATTGTGGATTATGGATTATAAAGAGAAAAGAAAAGAAAATACGACATTAAGCATTCCCCATTTGTTTTGATTGATTGTGAAGAGCTACATGTGAAAGAGGGTGGATAGCTTTGAACATTGGTGGACACTAGTGGAGATCTATGATTTTGTCGTCGTTCCCTTGTGATCTTCGTGCCCTTGCTCTACAATTTTCTTCAAGGGGAGAAGAGGTACCTATATAAATAGTCTTTTCTTCTCCTTCTAAACATGTATCTCTTGTTCATATATAAAAGCTTTGGTCAAATTCAAGGATAATTGACTATGATGATTATATGCATATGTGCATGTATGTATGTAAACCAACTCACTATGTGAACTATTGCTTTACATGCATACGTAAACACTTGCATAGTACTTGTGCTAAATTAAATTAATCATTCATATCTTGAATCACACAAGAAACTATCCTTGGATTCAATCAAATTTATTCATACCAAACTAAGTATGCATAAATACGTACTTACAAATTATATTATCTCTTGGTGATTAAGTAAAGATCTCATGCATAATATCGTCCAGCTAATGATTAGATGCATTCACATTAAGTCATAATAGGAGCAAGCAGATGATCTATTTATGTTACTTTATAATTTTTTTATTGAACTTTTTTTAAACATAATTAGTAATTCTAGAATTATATAGCCACAACTAGTACTCTTGTTTATTTTATTTAATCATATACATTTAAGGCTATTATTTTTCTTAAAATTAGACTGCATATTTTTTTATCACTAAAACACAAATATAAATCTCAGATAGTTACCTTTTTTAATTTCAAGATCTTCATATTTAACGTGAAGAGTTCCACTACTGGATAGTGGAATAGCCACAATGTGGAGCCACATAGCTCATGGATTTTTCCACCAAATTATATTTTTATTATAATTTTGTCCTTCAAAAATATTATAGGTGAATGTTCTTCTGATTTTTCATATATTGAATAGTTTGTCGCTTGTCATTTGAGGTAATTTTCTATTATGAGATAGAGACATCTACAGGATAGACATGCCAATTTTGATCACCATGCTTTCAAAGTTGATTCCCTTATCAAATTAATGAAACTACTTGTAATTGACACCCTAATTTTTTGCAACTTGCCCGATCAGCCATTCACACAACTATCTTATGTTAGAACAATAAGGGGAAAGAGTAAGCTTTTGAGGGGGGTAGTGATGAATCAATAGTTTAAACTTGAACCCATAAAACTTTCACCATACATTCATCTCATGCATTCAATAGATAAATTGAAATAACATGTAAAGCACATACATCTAAATCATATAACCATGTAAGCATTCACACACATAACACCAGATATGATTACCCAAAAAACTCCAAGTGAGAAGGTAAAACTAGGGTGGGGATGACACCTACAAATCTTCACTACTGTAATAATAAAGTGTATCCAATGAAGGTTACAATGTTTTGACCATGAAACATGATCTACCATGTGAAAGGTTTTCCCTGTTAAAGGCTTAAAAAAACTGTTAGGCCTCACCTTGTTAGAGGATTTCAACCCCCTGTTAGAAGTGTGCCTTTTTAGAGGACTTTAACTTACAACTAAGTAAGCACCCTATTAAAGGATTTCATACAACCCGTTAGGACTACTCTGTTAAGAGATTTAACTGAAATCACCTATTAAAATGTCTCAGCATAGATCTGGAAATTAGCACTTGCTTGCCTGATAACATATCACCTCTACACAATATCTTATTGATCCTTCATGATTAGATGTCTCAATGGTATATCCTTTGCTTTATCCTTTGTTCTTCTGCAACTGATTCTACAATTCACTCTTTCATCATAACTTCTAAGTCACCTTGAATGCTCTGCATGCAAACTATCATGTTTACTCCTTTAATTTCTTCCACATTCACTCTCCTCCATCATAAAGAGTTTAGGGCTTCATCCTCCTTAAGAAGGCTTAGGTGGCTTAGGGTTAGGTATGAATCTACGGATGAGATTCATCCATTTTTCTGCTTAAACCTTTCCTTTTTTTTATTGGTTGCATGTAATTGCATAGGGAATCCAAATATAGATTTGTCCTTATCTCCATAATATCAAAATACAATCTTAAGTCGGCTCAAAAATGGTTTATATAGTTGTTTGTGCCATTACAAACAAATATGTCAAAACTATGTCACTCGACATATGAAGTTTTTGATGCTCGGCATGCATTGTTCTATATATTATGACTCGGCACTTGAATTACTCAGCATCTACTATTTACTCGGCTCTTGAATCACTCGAAATGGTCTATCTTCTCAGCACATGAGTGACTTGGCACTCATTGCAACTCAACATGGTCTAATATTTACATGTTGTGCTCGACATGTATTACTAGTTCGACATGAGTTGAATAAATGACTTAAGTGTGTTGACACTCACTTGTCAAAACTAATCTGAGATCAACAATCTCCCCCTTTGACATGAGTGTCAATAACACTTGAAAATACAATATTATCCTTAATTTCTCAAGCATAACATATCCATGACTTGACTTATATACAAGACTTCACAATTTCAAAATTTTGCACTAACTTGCATACCTCAAAATTTGATAAATCCCCTTGAGTTAATATGTTTGTTTTATATCCAAAATCTATGCTCCTTTCAACGTAAATGTGTCTCTACTAATACACTTTGACTTCAATGCTCTGTATTACTAATACTCTTTCATCTGATATGCTTTTTCTTAGCTGATATTTGTATCTATTTGTTGCTTTCTCCCATAAATGTATATCACCCCAATGATATAACTCTACTCTATTATACTTTCTACTGTGATGCTCCCCCTTTCTTATTTATCTCTCTTTTGTTCATACTCTCCCATATTATGTCTCCTATATTATATCTCCCCCTTTTTGACACTTATGTCAAATGGGTTATACACCTATGGTGTGTTTGTCCAGAAAAGATTTGTGGACATCCATTATTATCCTTAGAGTTGCATCCCAGTTATCACATGCAACATCCAATGACTTAATTTTGATTGGAAGCTCAACAACAAGGTGTACTAGACTATCTAAAGTAGAAAGACAAGGGTCTTTCTTCAATAGAGTTTCAGCATAGCCTAGCTCCTTGTGCATTATCTCCATATGTGGGGTGTGGGTAGCCTGAATACTTGTCAATTTGGATCTAATATTAGCCTCATCTGTTGTTAAGATAGCTAACTGACTTGATGCAGATAATATATTCTCTTGGGTACATAGTTTTGTGTACAATGATAATATATTCTCAAGTCCCTTCTTCACATCCTCAACCTTGGTTGCCAATGCAACTTTTTGCAGTGCTATCTCACTAGATATTTTCTCATTTACTTTGCCTCGAAACTTCTTTTTAGACCATTCCAATAGTTTTGCATTTGTATCAAGGTCTTCATTACTAACCTTCTCCACTATATCTATCAGTTGTTCTATTAGTGGCTTGGTCTCGTCAGGAGTTGGCAGGCTAAATGCATTCAAAAAGATGTTCTTTATATCTTGAAGTGCTTGCTTTTTCCTGTGTTCTCTCCTAAGCATTTCCTTATGCTTTTTCCTTTCTAATAAGGCTTGCTGTAAAATGCCTATTTGCTCCAATGTCATAGTATCATAGTCATACTTTGGAATAACAGTGTCTTCATCAAGGCTTATGTCTCCATAATGTATTACCTTTTCTACCTTTGATGAGCTTGGTATTGGCACTGAAATCTATAATGGGGTAGCATTTTTTTCTTGGCCTTCGAAGAGTTTGTGTAGGAGTGCCAAATGCTACTAAAGCTACCAATGCTTGGATGGCCACTTGTTCCTTCACCTTTGGTTCTGTCTCTTTATGCTTGCCTTGGTCTATCACTATGACTTGGCTAGCACCTTGTTCTTGTGTTGTAGGTATAGATGAATCTTTCTATTCTGTTTCATTCTATTGTCCTATAGTTGTTTCTTGCTCTTCTACTTTCTTCTCAATTGTATCAACCTTAGTAGATGTATATATTGTCATTTGGATTAAAGGTCATACAAGAGTAACTGAAGGGATGATGGAAGGTGGTTCTTGTGGATTCACCTTCTCCCTTGTTACATCAGTTACTGCCTTTTGTAGTTCTTCTACACTGACCAAAATTAGATTTTCACAAAGTTTAGCTTGGAGTGTAGACTGGTCTAGTATCTTCTTTAAGTCTTCTATAGTAAGAGGATTGATGTTTTGAGCTGATGCATCAAGAACATCCTTTATATTTATAGTTTCAATGGTTTTGGTTGTGTCATGGGGAGGATTGACACTTGGCACTTGTGTGTCCTACACACTCTGTTCATCTTGTTGCTACTCAGCTATTGCCTTATCATCATATTGCTTTTCTGTTACTCCTCCAACTATATTATCTTTGTCATCATCTTCCTTGTCATCATCTTTATCATCATCAACATCTTTACTCTATGAAGGGTCAGCTTCTCCTTTCTTTAGAGTGGTTAACCCATAAATAAGTTTCCATATTTGAGTTGATTTCTTGACCACATCTTCAATGTTTTTTTGGAGAATGTTGAAGGCTCTGTATTTAGGTGTGAACTTAACTACATATTTCTTGACAGCCTTAGCAATTTGTCCCTTTGTCAACTCTGGCATTACTTGTGCTAATATTATTTCCTTGATTTGTCTTTCCACATTTAGAAAATGATGCCATTTTTTCTCAACAATATCATATAAATTTTTAGGTATTGAGTTAGAAAATTCTAGTGGAGTGTTCTTAAACTTTGACACCATGGCATACAATGCCTCTTCCACTTAGTTTTTTTCTTCTTTTCCCAATTTATCAAAATCAATATGTCTAAAACTAGATAAGTCAGCATTACTCTTTACATTTTCACACAAGTTCTCAAGATCAAAGAGAGGATTGTGATTTACCACATTGAATTGACTGTTATAATCTAATTCTTTCTTTTCTTCATCAGAATCTGGTTGAGCCACAAACTCCCTTCTCTGTCTTTTTTGTTGTTGTCCACCTTGCTCTATTTTTTTTGAATTTTCCTTGGCCTTTTGGATAGTTTCTCGTGTGGTGGCCCTTGTAGTAGGTAGGGTAGGCTATGGCTGACTAGGTTTTATAATTTTCTTTTCCTTTACCATTGGTTGTGCCTTTGCCTTTCTCTTCTTTGACTCGGTAGTAGTAAGTGCTTCCTTGGCTTCTTCTCCCTTGACACCTATAGTCTCCTCTTCTTCTTTATCTTCTCACAATCCTTGAGTCAAAGCTAGTGGTTCTTGAGCTTGTGCTTGTTCTTCCTCTTCATCTTATTCTTCTTCTTCTTGTTCCTCCTCTGCACCTTGTCCAAACTTTTCTTTTAGCTTCTTAACTAGCTTATCCTTCTTCTTAATTATAGAGGTAGTTTTTAGTTCCATGGCAATCTTTGATTTGACCATCTCATAATTTCTAAAAAATTTAGTAGTCTTATCTACTTCTTCTACACGTAGGGCTATTATGGCTACTGAGGCTTCATCTACATTGACCTCATAACCTAAGGGTCTTAACCATATTACCCTTGGTGTGGCAGCTTGCACAAATGTGTAGTCAGTATCAACAAGAAAACATACATCATTATAATGTTTCTCAACTAAGGAAACTAAAATCTTGAGTCTTTGCTTCATTGACTTCTTAAAATCTTCAAAGTAACTAGTCATTATTGTTTACAAGTTTTCTCCTAGTTGCTCAATGTACTCATTAATCAGCACTATAATTGATCTATTTGTCTTCCATCCTACAATACCAAATGAGGAAAATGTGTTCTATACATAAAAGAATATACAAACTAGTATAGAACCAAACTTGCATTGTGCACTCTTGGTTTTCCTTATTACTCCAAGCTCCTCCATAAGTTGTTGTAGTTGAAGTTCTGCTAGATCATATGCATGATCTTTTTTAACAATTTTATAACCAACATGCACAACTATGTAGGGTATACTATTCAATCTACTAGTTTGATAGAATTTATGTGAGATTACCCTTAGTGAAAATTTTAGCAATGGGATAGTGATGGTATCTATAGTCATACCTCTTTTATTCTAGACTACTCCAGTATTCTTTTCAATGACTTCCTTGGAATTACTCCTAAGTTTCTTTGGTTGATCTAGGGTTGGGTAACCAATACCCTTATGAGTTATTCTCTTGGTAATCTTGATTGGTCCTCCTAGCCATAAGGAACCATCATAAATTTGGCTTAGCATAATTCTTATCCACTTAGTCTTAAATACATTCAAAAAAATCTAGGGCTTGTATCATACCCTTTTTCTCAATAATTTTGTATTCCTCTTTCAAAATACTATTTTCATACAATCTGCTATACGTACCTCTTATCTCCATGTCACCAATGCTTCCTATCTTGCAATTGTAGCATTTCCTCACATCTTGCACCATTATCACATTTGGTAGGATCATAGACAATGTGCTAGAAGGGTCTTGCTTATAGGTGATGTCAGGAATGACTTTAAATATAGGCTGCTTAACTTCATTATTGACTAGCTGAACATTTAAGACTTCTTTCCCTTCAACATTTTTCAAATTTGATGCCATTGTGACAAGCTAGGGTTTATGAAAATTTAAATTGCATAGCTTGGCTTCTGATAAATACCTTGGAAATCTGAAAAATTGGTGATGAATCACTGCACAAATCTTCTGTAATCGCTTCTAACAAATTTCAAGTTGCTTCTAGCTCTTCTCGCTCTTTCTCAGTTTCAAAATGATGAAAAATGATCTCAAATCGATCATATAGCCTTTGAAAACCTTGCATTTAATGCTAAGTGCTTACAAAGCTATAAGCTCGACAATAACCAATTTTGAGTTCATTTGGCATCCATTGATATTTCCACCACTTAGCAGCTACTACAAGATCAACATCAACTATCCAATTTGACAGCTCAACATCAACTAACATTCTACTTGGCACATACATGAAACTTTTCATACTCGGCAACAACATGAAAATCTTAAAGATTTATCTTGAATTTCTAATAACATCTTGCATCTTTACTTATGCTAATGTATTCTTTTCAGTACTATCTCCTTTTGGAACTGATGCATGATACAACTTTTAAATATCAGTCTCATGTACCTCTTGTTTGCCTAGTTTGATGAGGTGTGATAACCTGACCCATTGGGTGAAGTGATCCCTTCTCCATTTGATGTGCTGCAAACATCTTTCTTCTTCCATGTCTTATTCATCTCATTTCTGATGTGTTCAACATCTGCCTTACCTTTACCTTTATCAAATTCACAACTTGGTGCCTTTGACCTAGTTGGACAATATTTACTGATGTGACCAGTCTTCAAATAGCTAAAATATATAGTTTGACTTAACCACCTTTTGTAGTTGCTATAGAAGTGTGTCATAATATAATTCTTGGGAACATGTCCATATTCTTGACAATAATGACAGCTATATCTTGTGTTATAATCCCAATTGAAGAGTTCCCATTGGTTCTTACCTTTGTAGGCTTGTTTGATGACCACATGGATTTGGATCTGCATTCAAAAGCTCTATTTCCATACTTCTAACAATTGTAGCAATATCCTTCAAATCTTTGTGTATGCATGGTCTTGGTTCTGCATTCATGTGCTTGATGACCTTTCTTGTTGCACTTATGACAACGAGTCATGTTCTTAGGCTTAAAAATTTGATTTGTAATCTTGCTCCTGCACACATTAGAAATATGTCCTTTCTTACCACAATTATGAAAAGTAGGTTTGGAATTCTTACCTTTGATGTTCCTTTCTTCTGCAACTTTGGATGATTCTCCTTCTTGAGTGCTTGTGTAACCTAGTCTTGATGTATCATTTTTGGGTCTACGGGACCTCAATAATTGCTGAAAGTATTTGATGGCTTCATTTGGCTTGTTGAAACTTTTAGAAAATTCCTTTTCTCTCTTTAGGTCACTCTATAATTTTTCATTCTACAACTTCAATGTAGTTATCTCAATATCTTTGACATTCAGTTCATAGTTGGAATTCATCATTTGACTCAAGGTATCCAATTGCATGTTGGAAATATTGGTTAGCTCTATTGACTTCTCTTCTAATATGTTGGCCGGAATTCTTTTGTTTCCTTCACATGGCTTTGTCTTCTATAGCTTTCTTCTTTTGTTCAGTCACCTCACATAGCAGTATAGCTTTTGATTCTTTCTCTAGCTTGAGGTTTCTAATTTCCTCAGCTTGGACTCTATTCTTTCCCATTAGATTTGCAAATCTTGCATCAAATTCATTAGAGTTGCCATCTACAAATATCTTGGTAGTGTCTTTTTTTTTTTGTATAGTGTGTCATTCTCTACAATAGCAATCTCTTTCCTTCTCTTCAAGAATTTCTTTAGTTCCTCTCTTGCTTCATTCAATTGATGTAGCATGAGATTTATTTCAATCTCCTAGTTTTTAACAGTCTTTCCCAACTTTTAGACTTCCATTTCAAGATCTTTCCTCAAAGCTGCAAAGCTTCTCTTTTAGAGAACAAAGCTCTGATACCAATTGTTGGAATTGCAAGGGGAAAGAGTAGACTTTTGAGAGGCAAGGATTGAATCAGTAGTTTAAACTTGGACCCATAAAAATTTCACCATACATCCATCTCATGTGTTTAATAGATAAACTAAAATAACATGTAAAGCATATACATCTAAATTATATAACCATGTAAGCATTCACACACATAACACCATATATTATTACCCAAAAATCCTCCAAGTGAGAAGGTAAAATTGGGGTGGGGATGACTCCCACAAATCTTCAGTACTTTGTACAGTAATAAAGTGTATCTAATGAAGGTTACAATGTTTTGACCATGAAACATGATCTATCCTGTGAAAGGTCTACCCTGTTAAAGGCTTACCAAGATTGTTAGGTCTCACCTTGTTAGAGGATTTCAACACCCTATTAGAAGTGTGCCTTGTTAGAGGACTTCAACTTACAACTAAACAAGCACCCTATTAAAGGATTTCATATAGCATGTTAGGACTACTTTGTTAAGAGATTTAACTAAAATAACCTGTTAAAATGTCTCAGCATAGATCCTGCGATTGGCACTTGCTTGCCTGATAATAGATCACCTCTATATAATATCTTATTGATCTTTCATGATTAGATGTCTCAATATTGTATCCTTTGCTTTATCCTCTATTCTTCTCTAACTAATTATACATTTCACTCTTTCATCATAACTTCTAAGTCACCTTGAATGCTCTACATGCAAACTATCTTGTTCACTCTTTCAACATTCACTCTCCTCCATCATAAATATTTTAGGGCTTCATCCTCCTTAAGAAGACTTAGGTGGCTTAGGGTTAGGTATGAATCTATGGCTGAGATTCATCAATTTTGCTGCTTAAACATTTCCTTTTTTTGATTGGTTGCATGTAATTGCATAGGGAATCCAAATATAGATTCATCCTTATCTCCATAATATCAAAATATAATCTTAAGTCGGCTCAAAAATGGTTTACATAGTTGTTTTTGCCATTACAAACAAATATGTCAAAACTATGTCACTTGGCATATGAGGTTTCTAATGCTCAGCATGCACTGTTCTGTATACTGTGACTTGACACTTGAATTAATTGACATCCACTATTTACTTGGCTCCTAAATCACTTGGCATGGTCTATCTGCTCGACACTTGAGTGACTTGGCACATGAGTGACTCAACACTCATTGCAACTCGACATGGTCTAATATTTACATGTTGTGCTCGACATGTATTACTAGTTTGACATGAACTGAATAAATGGCTTAAGTGTGTTGACACTCACTTGTCAAAACCAATCTGAGATCAACATCTTCCACCTACCCCACCATAGCACACAACCCTTGTTTGAGGTTTATATTTTAGTCCTACCATTTCAGAAGACCAAGTCTAGTGATTTGTATCTAGCAAATTGATGATATAGAGATTCAATATGGAGGAGGATATATTAGCATCACAAAAAAATCATCCATATCCATAAACAACATCTAATCTCTAGTAAGTCTCTCCTCTCTAAAGACCCAATACACTGAGCCATTATCATCACAAGTAGAATCTCTCTCCTCAGACGAATTCAATCAAAACTATTCATACCAAACTAAGTATGTAGAAATTTGTACTTACAACTTATATTATTTCTTGGTGATTGAACAAAGATCAAATACAATTTAGGAAGGTGATAAAATTTCATATGCAAATGTATGTATGTATGTATGTATGTATATATGTATGTGTATATGTATGTATATATGTATATATGTATTTATGTATCTCTGCATCTTGTTATCGTGCCCTTGTGATATCTATATATGTATGTATATACATATATATATATATTCACAGATATGTATATGTATATATACATACATACAAAAATATGTGTGTCTATGTATATAAGTAGAGAGATCTTTGTATACATACATACAAACATACATAGACACACATATATGTGTGTATGTGTGCATATACACACATACATAGACACACATATATGTGTGTATGTGTGCATATACACACATACATAGACACACATATATGTGTGTATGTATGTATATATACACATACATATACATAAAGAGAAGCTTTCTATATATACATACATACATACATACATACATAGACACACACATATGTGTGCGTATGTATATATACATATACATAAACATAAAGAGAAGCTTCTCTAATAACCTGTTGGGGGAAATATAAAGAGATACATGTTTAGAAGGAAAAGAAAAGAATATTGACATAGGTACCTCTTCTCCCCTTGAAGAAAATCGTAGAGAAAGCACTACTACATTTGGGCCCAAACACCACAAATTACACCACCATCACAAATTTCTGTCATAATTTGACCCCATATGTTGTAGTGCTACAAAGGGCACAAAGATCACAAGGGCACAACATGCAAGGGTATGAAGATCACAAGGGTACAAAAATGAAATATAGAGATCACAAGGGCATGAGAACGAAATCCTAGATCTCCATTGATCTCCACCAAGGCCATGTCAACAAAATGTAGAGATTATAAGGGCACAACAAAAAAATGCAACAATCACAAGGGCACAACAATGAAACCTTCACCAACGTTAAGAGCTTTGCACCTTCATTCAGAATTCTCCAACCTCTTTCACACAAAAATCTCCACAATCAAAACAAATGGGGAATGATTTACATCATTTTTGTTTTTTTTAATATCTAAAATCAACTTCACATTGTGTTGTAACTCTGCTATAGGTATTTGATCCTCGATAGCTTTCATTCAACATTTCAACATTCAAGTTTTCAAGTTTCTTCTTCATTATATAGTCCTTTCCACCCTAAAAATAACTTTGTTACTTCATTAGAATCAGGAACTAAACAAAGAAAATGATAAAATAAAGTCCATATTCCAAAATCCAAATAACAAAACAATAAAAATCACTCAACCTGTGCTAAGTGACTTAGCTCAAAATCTCGTACAAAAATAATGTAGACTAGGAAGAATGGGCAAGAAATTTTAGAAAAATATATCATAGCATATTTTTTTAGAAAGAAACAAGCCATAACCTAGTTAAATTGGTCTACTTGCTGATTAGTTGGGTTGATTATAAATTAATATGGAACTATCATCAGATTAGGTACAATAAAATGAACAATCAGTTGTTCCCAGCTAGTAGGATCAAATACAATTTTCCAAGGTGATAAAATTGCATATGCAGATGTATGTATGTATGTGTATATATATGTATGTATTTATGTATATGTATGTATGTATGTATGCATATGTATGTATTTATATATTATATAGAGAGATATCTTGTAGATTGTGGAGATCAATGGAGACCTAGGATTTTGTTATTGTTCCCTTGCGATCACTGCATTTCGTTTCCATGCCCTTGTGATCTCTACATCTCGTTGCCATGCCCTTATGATCTCTGTATATGTGTACACACACACACACACACACACACACACACACACACACACACACACACACACACACACACACACATATATATATATATATACATATACATATATTTGTATATGTATATGTATATATATATGTATATGTATATACATATATATATATATATATATGTATATGTATATACATATATATATATATATATATATGTATATGTATATGTATATACATATATGTATATATATATATATATGTATATGTATATGTATATGTATATACATATATATATGTATATGTATATGTATATGTATATGTATATGTATATGTATATATATATATATATGTATATGTATATATATATATATATGTATATGTATATATGTGTGTGTGTGTGTATATATATGTATGTATATATACATATATATATATATATATATGTATATGTATATGTATATGTATATGTATATGTATATGTATATGTATATGTATGTATATAAATAGAGAGATCTTGGCATAATAGAAAAGCAATAAAACTCACTTAATAGGTAGCATGGCCACAAGTATTTTCATAAGCTTTTAAACATAACTATCTAAGGAGCGAGTTAGGATGTATATAGGTTAACCTTACATTAACTATAAACTACAACACAAAGGTTGCACTAGGGTATTACGATATTGTAATGATAGAAAACTGCCTGATTTTCTCGAGTGGTTGTATGATGATGAAGAGTTGTATTAGGTGAGTAAAGCTCACCAGTGGTTATAGGAATAAAAATACATCAAAACAATTAGAAATCAAAACTACATATTTGTTAGAGTGAGTAGTTCAAGGGTCTTGATCCTGTGGATATGAGTATGTAGGTAGCTTGGTAGGCAGAGTATGCCTCTAGTGTGCAGACACCTTGGACATAGTTAGGTAGCACTTAACTATTTTAAGACATTATACGTTAACTCATGAGGCTTATATTTTAAGACATTATATGTACTTAGTGTAATTGGCTTTTGAAAATAAAAGGCTAAACTCTATGTTTCAACATTAACTTTACCGGTCTATTTAGACCCATTGATTATTGTTGCAAGATTTTAAACATAACTATATAAGGAGTGAGTTAGGACATATATAAGTTAACCTTACATTAACTGTAAACTACAACACAAAGGTTGCACCAGGGTATTACAATATTTTAATTATAGAAATTTTTTTGATTTTCCCGAGTGGGTGTATGATGGTGAAGAGTTGTATTAGGTGAGTAAAGCTCATCAATGGTTATAGGAATATAGCTACATCAAGAAAATTAGAAACCAGAACTACATATTCGTTAGAGTGAGTAGTTCAAGGGTCTTGATCCTATGGATACGAGTATGTAGGCAACCTAGTAGGTGGAGTATGCCTCCAGTGTACAGATGCCTTGGACACAGTTAGGTAGCACTTAACCATGTATGTATGTATGGATGTAAGTATTCTCTACTTAACAGTGTCATCTACATGTTGGGGGGGCAGTTGAGCTTGCACCTTTTGCAATACTTCATTTCCACTATTTGCACTCTTTGAATCAAAGGTATATAACTTTATCACTTGTAACTATAATTTTCAAATAGTACAAACCACAATAGTTTATTATAATTCTATGGTTCTCTTTGTAAGTTTATAAAATTGAAGTTTAAAAATTAATTACATTTATGTACATCTTTTTCAAGTTTGATATTTCTCTTTTTCTTGACTCACAGTCCAAGAATAAATTTTCAAAATACATATTGACTAGCTGGAGATTGAGCAAAAAAATTGTTAGAACAATTGTGCCAAAAGAGCTAAAAAAAATGATTGGTGCACGATAATCATCTTTTTACGCTCTTTTTGGCACAGTTGTTCTTACATTTTATGGTTTTTGCTGAGAAAAAAATTCCAAAGTAATCAGGTATGTAATCCAAAATTAAATCATTATTGGTTGAGGCATGTTTAAATACCTTATTTCACATGTTATTGAATTTTATGTGTTTATGTGCTACTATTAATGAATGTTAAAGGATGAGAAAAATTTAGATGTTAGCTTTAGACATTGTGAGATTATTTTATGGATGCTCATAATTGTTTTTTACTTCATGTGATAATGAATGAATGCTATATTTTACTAATGAATGAATGTAAGATCCATCTCTTGTTAGGTACTCTTTCTAGGTTTTTGTACCAATTCTTATGCCCAAAATAGATAAACCATGATTTGAAATGCAAAATTGGGTGCTTAACTTAATGAATGAGAACGCCAAGAGAAAGACCTTGTGTGATGAAGGATTATATGATTTTCTACATATTTCATCACATAGCAGTGCATTGCATTTTCACATACATTCTTAAGTAGACATATGTGAGCACTATGTGTGTGAAGGCCTAATGCAAAAACATGTAGAAGCAAAAAAGGTCATGATGAAATTTTTTGATGATATATTTTCCAAGAGCATACAAATGTTCCTCAAGGTGACTTCACATTATTAAATTTTCATGTTTTCCTACACCACTGCTCTTCCTCCATATCTTGCACAAATAAAAAATGGTGTCTCCAACATTGCTACCATATGATAAATGGGAATAGCACATGCCCAAGCCATAACCTAGGTAAATTGGTCTAGTTATTGATTAGTTGGGTTGATTACAAATTCTTGTAGAACTTTCATTGAATTAAGTACAATAAAACAAACAATCAGATGTTCCCAGCTAGCAGGATCAAATACAATTTTCCAAGGTGATAAAATTGCATATGCAGATGCATCACTTGAATACCAGGCATAAAGTGCATTCCCCAATTTATAATGAATGGTTGGATATAAAGGCTCCATACACTAGCCCAATAATGGAAGCCAAGGATGTAACCATGCATGTATTGGCATGCTCTCCCTACGAGGATTCCAAGTATCTACTATTGTTGTTAATTTGGGCATCACTATATGATCTAGAATGTTATGAAGTATTGAAGCCAACAGTAACTTCTCCCATGTCTCTATAAAATGTAGCATAGGTTTAGGGTCCCTTGGCTCCCAAGAATTTGTAGCAACTATTCTCACTACTAGAAGAATAACTTTAGTGAAGAGTTGAGTGTAAGGAGTTGAAGAAGCAAGTTCTGCTTCTGTCTAAATACCATAATCATGAGGCTCATTCCCTTGTAGAAGCCATAAACTAATTAAATATATGTATATATCAAACCAAATAATCAACAACTAGACCCATTTAATTGGGTTATGGCTTGTTTCTTTCCAAAAATATTTGCTATGATATGCTTTTGTAAAATTTCTTGTGAACTCTACCTATTTTTCCTTGTCTACAATATTTTTGTGGAGGATCTTGAGGTAAGTCACTTAGCACCTTAAAAAATATCTCTCTGCATGTATATATGTATGTATGTATGTATGTATGTATATATGTATATATGTATGTATTTATGTATATATATGTATATATGTATGTATTTATATATGTATGTATATATGTACATATGTATGTGCCCTTGTGATCGCTGCATTTTGTTGTCATGCCCTTGTGATCTCTACATCTTGTTGTCGTGCCCTTGTAATATCTATATATGTATGTATGTATGTATGCATATAACCATAAAGATCTTGGCACAACAGAAAAATGATAAAACTCACTCAATAGGTAGCATGGCCATAGATGTAATGGCAACACCTATTGGTAAGTAGATTCCTCTTTTTCTCTCTCATCTTTCATGTGTTTATTTCACTTCAACTATTATTTCTTGGGGGCATTTTATAATATTGGATTCATTTTATGTAGGAGGTGATGAGGACATTCTTGGACGTACCTGTGTGATGAATTGGGTGTGAGAAATGAAGATGAACTTCCCTTGAGAGTAGCAGGAGGCGATGAGGATATTCTAGGTACTTTAAAGATTGATGTTTTCCTAAAATATTTTAGATGTTAATGGGGAATTGAAATGATAGGGGGGGGAGGGGGGGAATGAGCTTCCACCTTCACGTGATTGGTCCTGATTTGTAGAGAATGTTAAATTATTCTCAAAGCCAAGTGAAGCTCAACATTAACCTATGATTGTATGACAACTAGTTGTGTCAATCTCTTGGTTTTAGGCAACACAAAAGGATGCCATAGTTCAATATGCAATGTTAATTCATATGCATATGACATTAGGTGGAGCTAAAAAATACAATAGGTTTGTATTTTTCTTAGAGGTCTTTAATTGGGTATTTTAAGTTATAGACCATCGTAAACATTGTTCATGATGGTCTATAATTTTAAAAAATTAATAGACCTATTAAATAAATGTAATCATGTCGTGTTTTATCAGCTCTGCTTATTATCTATGCATTTGAATGCAACTACACATGCATTCGCGATTCAGATTGGTAGAATCTTATTTTGGATGCAATGGAGCACTAGAAGATGGGGAAATGATGTCACTTTTACAGGTCTAAAACCTTTTTGTTGTTGTTTAAATATTGATCCTTTCTTAAATATTTTAGATGTTAAAATGGGGAATTTAGATGTTGGTGGGGGGGGGGGGGTGGGTGTGTGGGTGGGGCCAAATGAGCTTCCACCTTCATGTATTTGGCCTTGCTTAGTAGAGAATATTAAAATATTCTTGAAACCAAGTGAAGTTCAACATTAACCTATGATTGTATGACAACTAATTGGGTGAATCTATTGGTTTTAGACAATGCAGAAGGATGCCATAGTTCAATATGAAATCTCAATTCATATGCATACGACATCAAGTGGAGCTACAAAAACCCCAAAAAGTTTGCATTTTTGTTAGAGGTTTGCATAGACCTATTAAATAAATGTAAATTTGTTGGGTTTTTTCAGCTCCTTCTATTGTCCATGCATACAAAATGCAATTTCATGTGCATTCTCAATTCAGAGTGGCAAAATCTTATTTTGGATGCAAAAAAAAAATGGCATGCACCAGAAGATAGGAAAATGATGTCACTTTTGCAGGTTTGGAACCTTTTTCTGTACTTTAAACATTGATCCTTTCTTAAATATTTTATATGTTAATGGGGAATTTAGATGTTGGGGGGGTGCAAATGAATTTCCACCATCACGTGGTTGGCCTTGATTAGTAGAGAATATTAAACTATCCTTGAAACCAAGTGAAGCTCAATATTAACATATGATTGCATGACAATATTAACCTATGATTGCATCATAGCTATTCAAAGTTTTCCACCAATTTTTTTTATTAATACAACATGCCATCACAATTGTGATGGAAACTTTCAATGGCTAGCTGTCGATCCCACAAAATTCCTTCCATATGCCCATCTCAATTGTGACAATGTCTTGGATAGATTTCTATTGCAATTGTGATGACAAAAATGAATAGTTCACTAGTAATTTAGCTCAATTTATGATACCTGTGGCTATCAAAATTGTGACGGTTGCCCTTGCCATTGCAACTTGCACCAAAAAAGTCTTATGCCTGTCTGACAGGAGCCAATTCGTTTTGATGTTGGTTGGGCAATGTGTGACAATCATAATTGTGATGACCTATCATCGTAATTTGGGCCCAAATGTAGTAGTGGGTATAAAGGAAAGATTTTTTCCTTGTTTGCAATGGCATCAAGTTTATATTCTATGAAAAGTGTAAAAAGAAGTAGAGTGCTTCATGAATGCGAGTAAGCAATCCAATGGATTATTGGATGCAAGATTTGTGATTTGGTTACAAGATTTGAAGGAGTAGAGGTCTGGTTGATATGACAAAGAAAGAGGAAGGAAGTACAATTCAATTCTATTATTCTGCAAGGAATAATACATAGACCATTTGGATAGTGGGTTCATTGGTTTTTCCCTTGAAGTTTTTTGGACAGTGGGTCCATCTGTCTTCTACAACTCCTAATAGGGTTAGAATCTCCTAACATGGATTCAAAGTCTCTTAACAAGGACTGATGTGTACTGAATGTTGTTATAGACTCCTAAAAAGGTCCATCCTCTAATAAGGAATATTTATATAAGTGCATCATCTTGTGGCTACCATCCACACTGGGGTCTTTGCTCTAATCAAGGGTTTTCCTAGTTAACATATCTGGTGTTATTGTGCATGAGTATCTTGTTGTGGTTTTTGTTTATATTGTTCACATGGTTAAGTTTGATTAAGGTTGATAATTGTGATAATAGTTAGATAACTAATTCACCCCCTCCCCCTCTCAGTTATATTGGTGGACTATATATTCTAAGAATTGGTATGAGAGCATCAGGTCCTTGAAGAGAAAGCTTAACAACTTTGGGAGATCTATAGTCCTAAGTTAGACAAGAGAATTTTTTTTCATCACAAAGATGCAGCTTCTTGGTGATACATCAAAAATGTGTAAAGGACTAAGAATTGAGTTTCCTAATCCATAATCCTTTTGTTGCATACAAAAGAATAGAAGCACAAGAAAAGGAAAATCCTTATCTAAAGAAGACATAAAGATCAAAGAAGGAATTGATCTATTTATGAAAGACAACTAGAAGGTATGAAAATTTTCATTTGTTGGAAATGTAAAGAACTTGGTCACTTTTCATCCAAATGTCCTACTAGAGAAAGTAAATCTAGAAAGAGTTCATTTGTTGATAATGAGCCTGAATTGGTTAAAGAAGTAGTACAAGAAATAGCTTTGGTAACTATTTTTGATCCAAAGGTTAACCATCAAAATGTAGAAGTTTTCTTTGTGAGAAGCAATGATCTAAAAAATGATGTTCAAATTATTAAAGAAAGAGGAGAAATATCTGAACCAAGGGAAGAGATAAGAGTTGAGTTAGAAAATCCTACCTCTAACATGAATTTGACAAAGAATCACCCTCTAGAGCATATAATTGGAAGCAAAGACAAAGGAGTGATGAAAAGAAATAGAGTTAATGAAGAAGATATGTTTAATTTCTCAAGTTGAACCTAAGAGTGTAGATGGATCCTGTAAAGATGGTCATTGGATTCAAGTACTGAAGGAAGAATTAGATCAAATTGTGAAGAATGAAACATGGTAATTAGTTCCAAAGCCTAAAGACAAGAATTTTATTGGAACCAAATGGGTATTTAGAAACAAGATTAATGATCAAGGAAAAGTTGTAAGGAACAGGGCTAGACTTGTGTGCAAAGAATATTCACAGCAAGAAGGAATAGACTATGAAGAGACTTATGCCCATGTAGCTAGAATGGAAGTAGTAAGAATGTTCTTGGCATATGTAGTGAACAAGAAATTCAAAGTGTATTAGATGTATGTAAAATCAACCTTCCTGAATGTAGAACTTGAAGAAGAGGTATACATTGAGTAGCCTGAAGGTTTCCCTTTGACAGAAGAAAAAGA
Organism: Cupressus sempervirens; assembly: GCA_028749045.1. Classification (NCBI taxonomy): domain Eukaryota; kingdom Viridiplantae; phylum Streptophyta; class Pinopsida; order Cupressales; family Cupressaceae; genus Cupressus; species Cupressus sempervirens. The sequence continues at coordinate 235,949,935 of CM053793.1, forward strand.
CATGGTATGCAAACTGAAGAAAACTCTATATGGTTTGAAGCAAGCACCTAGAACCTGGTATGAAAGGTTGGACAATTATTTGACAAAGCTTGGATTTGCTAAAGGTACAATATATAGTAACTTTCATTTGAAAGAAATAGAGAATAGTTTGTTGATAATACCAAAATTGTTTAATGACATAATATTTTGAGGTAATGATGAAGCAAGTGATAAGTTTGCTAAAGAAATTAAGAATGAGTTTGAGATGAGTATGATAGGAGAAATGAAGTTTTTCCTAGGTTTAAAGATTATGCAAAACAATGATGGTATCTTTATATCACAAGCTAAGTATTTGAAAGATTTGTTGAAAAGATTTGGCTTGGAAAGTTGTAAGCCTATTGGTACACCAATGATAACTAGTCATAAGTTATCTAGAAATAATGAGACACTTATAGTTGAGCAGAAGAAGTACATATCTATGATTGGAGGTTTGTAATATTTGACTCACACTAGACCAGATATAGAAAATGTAGTTGGGATTATAGCTAGATTTCAAGCTGATCCTAAGGAGTATCACTATGCAGTAGTGAAAAGAATATTCAAATATTTGAAGGGAACATCTGATTATGGAATATGGTATGACATATTAAGTGATTTCACTCTATGTGCTTATACTGATGTAGATTGGGCAGGCAATATGGATGATAGAAAGAAAACCAGTGGTGGATCATTCTTTCTTGGAGGAAGATTGGTTTCTTGACTAAGAAAGAAACAAGATTTTATCTCACATAGTATAGCTAAGGAAAAGTATGTGGTAGAAAAAAATAATTTTAATCAAGTGATGTGGATGAATCAGATGCTAAAAGACATTAGGATAGAATTTTTAGAACTTGTTCTCATATACTATGATAACACAAGTACCATGAGTATGTCTTAGAATCTTGTAATCCATTTTAAGAGTAAGCATATATCTATTAAGTATCATGTTTTGAGAGAGAAAGAAATAGAAAAGGAGATTAGATTGAAGTATGTGAGTACTAAAGATCCGATTGTAGATATATTTATGAAGCTTTTACCTAAAGATACATTTGAGTACTTAAGAGGTATGCTTGGGGTAATGCCCCTACTTACTTTAGAGTAGATGATGTAGATATTGCATCAATCCAGTGGTATATAGCACTATTGTTTGATTGGATTGAATGTTGATGCTTCCTATATGGGGAGTATCTATGATGAGTAGAGTCATTAAGGACTCTTGGTATTGAACAATGTCTTTGGAAACTTGAGCTAGTTAAAGTCTTTGAGAAGCAATTGACATAATGGGGTCTTTGCCATTAATTTCAATTAGGGATAAGAGTGCATGAAAAAACTCTCCTAAGCATGTATGGGGGAGAAGAATGTCTTGAGTGTGTATGTGGGAGAAGAGAGCACACAAATCTAAACAAATCTCTACTTTAGTAGGGATATTTAAAAAGATTCATGAATATCTATATGGATGAGATATACAACATGAAGATATAGAACAGAATAGTGTTCCAGAGGATTTTCAAATTTGATTGATGAACATGATTTGAAAAGATGATAATAGAAGAAACAACAACAGAGTATTGTTTGGTATTCTTGGAACATAGATGTTTTTCGTCTATGTTGCCATCAATGCCAAAGGGGGATATTGTTAGCATTAATGCTGATGGTATTCCTTTGGGGGAGTATCCTAATTATTAGAGAGTATTGGCATGTTGCATTCATGACTGTGTTTGTCATTGATGTCAACATAGCAGTAAGTCTATGAAGGCTAGCATATATATATCATACTTGTATGGAAAAAGTTTTGATGTACAAGTGAATCATGTTTAAGGACATGTTGTACCTTGTGTCCTAATGACAAGGTTAAGTGCACAAAGCCTAAGTTAAAGATGTACGAAAGCTATAAGTGATTTGCAGAGAACAATGCATAGATAAAGTGCATGGAAAGCAATTTCTGATCATCTTATTATATCTTCTAGTAGAGATATAATTTGTTGATGCACAGTCAACCAATGATTAAAGATAGTCTGATGGTGATGTTAGTGAGTGTGCAAGTCTTGAAGTCGCACGTGTGAAGTTGTGTATATAATGTGAGCTGACAATGCTATTGTAATTGCGAATTAATTAATTATCTTATTATAATTAATTGGGAAAACCTCAAGGCTAACTCAAGGAATTATTTTGAAGATATCATCTAAAGGAAAGATGATTTCCTTGTTTGCAATGGTATCAAGTGTATGATCTATGAAAAGTGTAAAAAGGAGAAGAGTGCTTGATGAATGTGAGTAAGCAATCCAAGGGATTACTGGATACAGGATTTGTGATCTGGTTATAAGACCTGAAGGAGCAGAGGTCCAGTTGATAGGATAGAGAAAGAGGAAGGAAGTAAAATTCAATTATATTATTCTACAAGGAATAATATAGAGATCTTTTGGACAATGGGTTCATTGGTCTTTCCCTTGAAGCTATTTGGACAGTGGTTCCATCTGTTGGCACAACTTCTAATAGGGTTAGAATATCCTAACAAGGTTTCAAAGTCTCCTAACAAGGATTGCTATGTATTGAATATTGTTATAGATTCCTAACATGGTCCATCTTCTAACAAGGAATATTTATATTAGTACATCATCTTGTGTGTACCATCCCCACAAGAGTTTTCTCTTTGATCAAGGCTTTCCATAGTTAACATATCTAGTGTTATTGTGCATGAGTATCTTGTTGTGGTTTCTAATTATATTGTTTACATGGTTAAGTTTGATCAAGGTTGATGATTGTGAATCTTTACATGTTGCACATCCATCTAGGTGCTCCTAGATGTAACATCACATAGTAAAATAAAAGAATAAAAGAATAAAATATAACAATATTGTGCAATGTGTGCACCACACATAATCTCAACATTCTCCTACTTGTTGTATACATTGCATAGGGTCAATCCATAGCCACATAAATTAACAAGGAAATAATCCCTCCTAGCACATCTACCATCATGGATCAAAATACATCAAGTACTCCATCTTAGTACCCACAACAAAATCAAAGTATCCAACATCTCAAACATGAATGATGCACCTCCTATTATGCCACTACCACTAGACATACATAAAAGCCATCCAAAGAGAAAGCCACCCAACCTGTCATATAAGAATCATAAAATCTTGTGCCAACTGAAATTCCAAGCACAAAAAATATGATCCAAAGCTAATCACATGTATCCATAGTTGTCAAAATCCATAGCTCAAATAACACCCAAACCAAGTGTCAAACCCATCCAACTATCCATACATCCAAAGGTAAATACCTAGTGAATCTCACATCATCAACATATCCAGTCTATAACCTATAATCAAAAGCCTCAAAAGAAATACTTGCCACATATATACTAAGAAACTCTCACTATACAAGAAAATGTCAAATATATAACCAATCCACTCACAACATCTCATAGAAGTAAATCCATTTAGTAACAAGGAAATCCACACCACATAAACCAATAATCAACAAGAAAAATTCTCATAGAAAGTCTCCAACACTCTTCCAAGTTATCCACAACTAACAAAGGAAAGAGATAAAAGAATAACCATGCCATCTCTTACATGACATACATGAACACAAAAATGTGATCACAATCTCCAACCAATCTCAAATCCAATGTAAGTAAAACCAAACATCTAAGAAGATAACCATGACCAAAGAGAAACCATGTAGATCATAACTTGTATCATGTCCTTCTACATACACCTCTAGATGTAAGTTGTGCCAGTAAGATCTCCTCCATAAAACCCCAACCAAGAAGCCACAACAACACCCAAAATATACCCCAATCATGGATTCAAGCCTGTCACAAGAAGATCAAACTCATAAACCATTCCTAAACCAAGGAATAAACATTCCTAATCCAAAGAATATTCCCAATATAAAACTATCTCCCAAACTCAACCAACATAAAAACAACATATGCACAAGGAGATACCCAATGCTAAACCATCTCTCAAATGAACCCGCCAAAGCTAACTCATGTACCATAGTTTAAGATCCATATCTATGAAAGATAAGCATAAAAATAATACACTTGAGAGAAAGAATTTGCTATACCTCTTAAGTAAATCATTGAATAGACTAAGAGTGGGGAATAAGAATGCTCATCAAGATATCCAAGTGTTTAACCAAGACTCATCTAAGAACAATCTCCTCTCAAGTCCATATCAGGTGAATACGCCTTAGACTTCCTATTGAAACCAAATAATTGTCCTAAAACATAGTTCTCTTATCCAAGAGAAATTGACATCACCACTAACTCTAAGTATCTGTGAGTACCTGCAACTAATCAATCCATGCCAACTCCAAATGAAACATATTAATATCATGAATTATCCAACAAATGATCAATGTACTTGATACTAAGAAACTAAACCAAGATCAATGTCAAAATTCCAACCATGGCCTCAATTTTTAAAAAAAACATGACAAAATGATCTAAATCATCTCAACCAAAGAGATAACATGCTAGATATGAACATACCATAACATGTAAAAACTCTAAACGTGTGTCAAGAGTGTACCATGACATAATAATGAAACTATTCTAACACCAAGGATACCATGTCAAATGAAAGCATGAGTTGTCCCTTTACTAAGAACACCATGAATCTCCACACACTGTGAAGATAACAAGTGCACCATGCAAATCTCAAAGACGATTATGCAACAATAGGATCTAAGACAAACCTCCAACATCTATAAAAACTCAATGAATATATGTATTCCAACAACTTCCACTCAATCATGGTACCAAGTCACCCATGGCATCATAACATCCATCTCCTACATGAAGATCCTCCATAGCTCATCACTATCACAAGATCCCACTAAACCATTTATCCAAGCTATCGATGGCATCATGATGAAAATCCATCCTCTATGTCATGCCCAAAATATAGGGCAAAACACACCAATTTTTTTTTTTTAAAATTAATTTGCTAAAGTTCGATATATTTAAAATTCAGATAAGACTAGGGTACATTACAAGACGGATATAAGATCTCCTAACAATACTGTGAGGCTACTACTCAAATAAAAACACTTTGAAGGATTAGGTTGTTAAACTTAAATGTTTAAAAAAAAACTAAAATCAATTAATTAAAAGACCTATCACACGATTATTCATAATCACTCTTAAAATGATAATTAGAACTCTTATTGCTCAATTGATTAATTAATGTAAACAAACCAAAAATAAGTTAATTGAAGGATCTAGCACACATTTACTTTTAATTAACCTAAAAATCTTATCTCTCTAGAACAATATTAAAACAATAGTTACGATAAATTTAAATCTTATCCGCATTATTCATTATAACTTTGATTAAGCAAATTATCAATTAACCTATATGATTTAATGATTTGGATGCCCCTGTAAATAATAGAACTCTAATCTAACAATGTTTTTAAATCAAGGCTAGTATTAAATAATCAATTTAGTCAATTTATAACATCATCAACAATTTCTTCATTTATTTAAATCAATTCCTTTCTCTTCATATTAGTCTAAAAGTGATAATGTTGGAACACTAATTAAATAAAACAAAAATAACATTCCTACTAATTGCCTTTAAAAATAATAATCTCTACCCCTTAACATTATATTACAATGATATTAACATATAATATTAAAAAAAAAATCTAATTAAAATGGATAACTCTACTTATACTAAAATCAAAAGAAAATTATTCAATGCTAAGACACATTAATTAAATTTCTAACAATCAAAATAAAAATCCTTTATTAATACTAACTTTCCTTAACTAATTAACTAACATAATACTAATATAAAAAAATAACACATATTTAAAATATATATATATATATATATATAAACTAAACATATTCAAAACTAAATAACAAAAGAAAATTTAACTAACTATTAATAAAACTAAAACTAACTCTACAACTACCTACAAACTACCTACACCTAACTACTTGGCCACTTGGCCACTCAACCTCCACATCCCAATAGCCTTGGGTGGACCACAAGACCCCTAGCGCTGTCCCCAAGTCTGCATTGGTGCAGATCTTATTCCCCCATTGCTAATGCAAAACATGCCTCATAAGTTGAGCACCTAGGAAAGAGAGTGAGGATGTGATTAAAAAGGAGTTTGATAAGAATGTGAAGAACTAACATGCCACTTGCCACGGATGCCAACCAAGGAGCTCTCACATTGCCCGAGATTAGCCTGAGCATAAACTTTGCATGGAGAGGATTTGGTAAGGTGGTTGGGTTGCCAAGTCAGCATTTAATGCTTATTCTACTTGCTTTGACCTGCACCCCCTAGTCCAATCTATCACCTAGAAAAAGGGGGGGTGTTAATGAACAATATTAATAATTTAAAGATTTGCTCCTTTAGACTTCCCATGCACTAGGATCATGGGATAGGTGTGAGGAGTTAGGTGGAGATTTAGGAGAAGGGGAAAGGTAATAAAGGTTAAAATTTTATTAGGTGAGTTTTGAGATATATATATTTGCATTATTTATTTGTTTTTAACACCAAAATTATTTATTTTTATATTTAAAGGATTTGAGAAAAGATTTTAAAAAAATAATCAATTGGAATATACTCTATTGTTTCCCAAGGATTAAATTTTGTCTCTCATACATATTCCAGAGAGCAAAATGCTCCTGGGTGTGTACATTTTTTCTTTGTCAAGCCAATTCCTTTATAAGTGTTGATTTATTTTTGAAGTGTGAAAATTTTCTAACTAGCCTAATTTTCTAAGAGGCATATTTTGTGTCTAATAGGATTTTATAACAAGGTGGTGTATATTTTTTTCTTGTGTTAATTCTTTTTTTCATACTTGCATAACTTTCTTCCAGGAGACATGCTTTTTTGTTATACATTTTAATACAAGGAAGTGTATGCTATCTTACTCCTTTCTAATTGAATTTGCAAAAATGCCAAGTTAACCAAGAAATAAAATAATGTATTTAAGCAATAATACAAGATTTGTTTTATTTCCAATTAAGCATGGATTGAATTGAAAATTTCAACATAATATAGTTTCCTTCTTTAGCAAGATTGAACTTGAAAATGCATAATTGAACATCATCATTCTATCTACTCATCAATGCACATATGCAAGAACTGAAATAACATAAGCTAAAATGCAAGAAAGTTTCTCAATCTTTTCTCTCTATTAATCAACCTGGTTCAAGGCTCCATCGGGAAAGAACTAGTAAGAAAACCTGACATCCTTGCCAAATACATCAAAATTTAAATACATTTTTACATAATGTTACAATTCAAATGAATTCTCTTCTAGGCCTTTCACAAGAGATCATTTCCAATATCTTCAATGCATCAAAGGAATCATGGGAAAGATGAGAGCTGACCTAGAGGTAAAATAACATAATATGATGAACAATTCAAGCATGCATCCCCAACCCGATTTTTCACAATAGGTTCAACATTGAACCAGACTAGGGGGGAGGTGGATTTTCTCAATAGGAGACATCAATCACCATACCATAACACAACCCTTTTGGGGCTAAAACTCAAGAACTTCTATTGTTCTACAAATGCCCTTTCGAGGCCAATACAACAAGGATTTTCATTCCTTCCCTTCTTCAAGGATTCAAATTTTCAAACAAGGTATGTGATGACAAGTAGGGCCCCATACACCCTACCCTCTTTCCCTCTTCTCAACATGAGAGGAGACTCTACACTATTGAGGTCCAACTAAGGCCCTTCCCCCATACATGGCCACTTCTTCCCTATCCAAGGGTGAGTAATCCACAAACAATCCCCTTGAAATCTCCTCAAAATTTCAAAGCAAGCATAAGAATGATATCCAAGAATAAGCTAATATCCCTCCCAAACAACCTCAATACACATACAAGCAATACAAGAACAAAAGAATGCCTTATGCATGAATCAAAGTATGAAAAATATGAAGAACATGATCAAAGAGTGGAGAACCCTACCTTCACAAAAAAAAGTTATGGTAAAATGACAAGTTGAGAAGAGCTTATCCTTCCTTTCCTTCAATCTTCCAACTTCTCTCCAAAACTAGAGATTGGGTAACAACCCCAAAACTTCTCCAAAATGCCTCTAAATATGATCCTAACTCAACTAGACTTTAGGTAACCCCAAGGTGGAGTTGAGTCACCAACTCATGAAGGAGAAAAATCAATTTTCGCAATCAACCAAAAGTAGGGCTTTTGAGTGACCCTAAAAGTCAACCTAAGAGGCTAAGGGGGTGGAAAGTACTCCCAACCCATACCCTTACCCCTAGGGTACTTAAGTTTAATGTTTTTAGGCCCTAAAGAGTTAATAGAAACCAAAAAAAAAGCTAGGAGAATAGTAAGACCCAATAACAACCTTCAAGGAAGACAATGCAAAATCGCACAAATTAGCAAGGGGTTCAGTTCCATCTTTCCATTAGATTTCTTAGCTAACTATCCTACACACTCATTGCACACATTACTAGCTCAAGAAATGACATGCATATATGTACATTATGTATTAGTAAAATCATGTAAATTAAAAACATCCATTTTTCTAATAATCCATTGTTCATCTCATTCTACTCATATTTTTGACCATTAAAATTGAAAAATCAAAGTGTTAGTTTTGCATTCATTTACTTCATCATCATGTATGTTCATATAGCATTAAATGATGAAATCAAATATCTAAAGGTAAAGCATCACACATCATAAAATAGCATAATAATGTTTGATGCATCAAATAGTGTCCCGACATATCGAGTCATAAGAATCAAAATAGTAATGTATCCACTATGCTATGATGGGTCGGGACAAGGCCTCACACTCTAACCATGAGAATCAAACCATAAAAGAACTCAAAGTGCACATCATGAACTCCTCAAAAGAAATTAAATAACCATGATCCTCAACCAAGATGATATACTACAATAACCAAATCAGGAATCCAAACCAATGAGCATCAAGGATGTCCCTTTATATCCAATCATGTCATGAAAAAACTATGGTACCATGATCAAATCCATGAATCAAGCATCTAAATCTCAAAGTTTCCAACTTGTTAGCATAAAATAGTCAACCATAATCCTCCACCATGACTATATCTAGTAACAACATCTCATCACTTCTACATGAAGACAAATCAGAACATCATGCAATTAAGGGTATAAAAAACCCAAATCTAAGCTACCAATCTAAATATGCATCAATAATGAAAGATAAATGGGCAAAGATAACCCATATCAAAGCCATAAATACAACTTGTAAGTATAGACCACTTACAACACTACACAACTTGTAGACCCAACAAGTTATCAAACATATCCAAATGAAACACTAATAATCATATCATCATGAGACCAATCTAAAATATCAATTGAGTATACAGTGTCATCAAATCCAAATCTCCAAAATATAAAATGCCATAAACTCAGAATACTGCCACAACCAATATATATCATAAATCATTCAGATCAATATATCACCAAATTGATCATACCAAACCTACGCCAAATTTGAACCAATGTATACAGTTGTCCAAGATCTTTCCATTGACTACTCGAAGTCCAAAATCTGACTCTGTATTCCTAATTTATGCCCAAACCTGTGCTCAAAATAAATAACATTTTAAAAAAAATTGTCACAAAATTTTGACAGGATTAAATTTGACGACTGCCATGGGCTGAAAATAAAAAAGCTTGCCATTTTCTCTTCACATGGGCAAACTAAGGCATGTATTATATATCAAAATTTATAAAAAAATGAACCCATGTCCAATGGCAAGGTCTATTTTTTCCCAAGAGGTCATTTTTACAAGCCCCCCCTAAAAACCCCATTTAAATGAAACACTCAAAAAACCCATTTGATCAACAATTTCATATGCCCAAAATCTGCCAATATCCCATCATAATAGAAAATTCAAAACCCTCAGATCTACAATAAACAACTTACAAAACCCATATATCTCGCCCTTTCTTTTATCCTCTCATGCATTCTCATGGATTCAATATAGGGTTACAACAACAAAACCATTCCTCTGATACCACTTGTAAGAAAAATTGCAACAAAAAATATTACTATTTCCACATAACCCATCATAGATCTAAAATATATATGTAATTGAAATCCACATGTAAGAGAATAGACAACATACCCACAAAAATGTGACATAAGATATTACTTGGAAACCCTCATGGAGGGAAAAACACCTAGCCTCCAAAAGCATCCACCACCATGTATTATTCAGAAAAAACACCATTGCAATACAACCATGGAAACCTTCAAAGCCATAGACACCATCAAGCAATCTATGTGAACAAGAATGAATCCACACATCTCATGCCATGCTTACAACCTTCACAAATGCTCCTTTGGATAACTTGTCAAGCCTTGTCTTGCTCGACTTTCTTTTTTTCCTTTCTTTTCCCCCTTGACTACCCTTGTGGCTGCTTATATAGTAGCAAGTTCCACAAAACCACCAATTGGTATTATATAAAGGATCTAAAATATGACACTACTATAGATCTTATTGATCAACTAGGGCACATACTCAAGCATGCAAACATCAATGAAGAAAAAAAGCCACTTAACACAAGGAAGGAAAAATAAAAGCTCAAGTAGCCCTTTGAGCATCACTCGTAGAAACTTATAGAAGAAAGAAACATTGGAGTTTAGTTATTGAAAGATATCTCTCCAATCCTCCATAGAATATTAGATTCACAAATAATTCTGATTGATCTAAATGAAACTCTTAAAACTATAGACAAGGGACTACAAATCACTCAAACATATTTTGATGTGTCACTATTAGCTAGTGTATACATTGGTCAGATTCAAGAAAAGCTTAACCTAGTCAATTGGGCTAATGCAGAACAACACAAGAGGAACTGCACACTCTTTGAGATGCAATTCTTCCTATTTCCCATAATATGAACCATCCAACATCATGTTTAGGAGGTAGATATGCTACTATCCATGTGCTACATCTAGGTGTGCACTTGCATTCTCTATAAGTAGAACATCATCAGGTAGGGATGACAATCCTACTCCTACATTATTGCCTTTCAATAATTTTCCCTTGTATCTAGGATGGTTAATTTATCCATTGTCAATCGATGTTACCTTGTTAACCTCCTCATCCATTGAATTTTAGTGCTTTACTTAATTTTTCGCTTGTCTTTGCTCTTTATTTATCCTCTTGTACTGCATTGTTCACTAACTCACAATACTCAAAAAAATCACTCAGAAAACTAGGGTCACAATCTTAAAAGTACTAGTGATTTCAATATTGTAAAGTAATAAATGACTCTGAATGAATCTTATTTATATAAAGGAATTGCAATGTTAGGGTTCCAATAGTTAGCAAGAGCTTCATCTACCACTAGATATGAGTCATTAATTCTTTCAATCCATCAAGAAATGGTCACTTTTCATCCTTCATCCTATGAGCTAGACATTGTGCTTACTTTTTGGTGAATTGATAACTCAACAACATTAATTGACATAAAATGACTTTCTGGTTTAGGCTACGGAAGCTATGTAGATTTTTTTTTCTTTCTGAACACCTTTAAGCTCTGGCAAGCTTAATTTATCTATGATGTCTCAACATTGACCAATAAGCTTACATCCTCATTATACCTCACTCTTATTCACCCACATTTTGGAAAATTCCTTCTCATATAAAGCTCTTTATTTACAACTTTTCTATTCCCTTTTCCAATTACAAGGGTTTTGTTGCTCGGTCTTCTATTTCTTCCACAATCTCTTGTTAGATGACCAATCTTATAACACTTGTGGCACGTCATTATGGTACCTCTCCATGCTCTAACATTGTTCCTCTAGTTCATCCTTATCCTATAGTGAGTTGTTGGATGACCATCATTTCCACAAGTTGTGTAGATCAGTGTGGGGAACCTATCCCTCCCATTAGGACTCATTACTTTTGGAGGCGATTGGTTAGATCTTTCCCTCGATCCATAACCCTCAAATTTATGCCCATACTTATTGCAATAGTAACAACTCTCATCTATTCTCTTCTCATTGAAATCAGATATGCATTGTTGTGATGTGTGGCCATATAGATGACAATTATTACAGTATCCACCAAAGGAACATTTCTTAATAGGTGTAATCTGCTTAAACCAACACATGTTAGAAGTTTGTCCCTTCTTACCATAGTAATAACATGTAGGTTTAGCAATTTTCTTAGAGTTTGGAGATGTACATCCTGACCTTCTATAGTCTAGGTTCCCTCCTCATGAGGTGTCACCTCTTCTGTCTTGCTCTCACCTATGTAACCAAGACTGGTGGTACTCTTGTTTCTTCTTCAAGCTTTTAGTTGTTCATCAATCTTATTTGAGCTCTCATTGAGCTTTCTCATCTTCTCATTCCTTTTATTTGTACTCCTCATCTTTAGCTAGCTTGAGTACTTATTCGGTTAGTTGCATGAATTACTTTATGTGAGGATAAATCCTCTCCTCACTCTTTTACATGTCCTTTCTTCTTGTTGTATGTTCATCTTCATCTTTGGATGAGATGCCATTGTCTCTTTCTTCTTGATATTTTCATGAACTTCTCTTGCCAACTCTTCTTTCTCTCTCCTCATTTGTATGATGACTTCCTTTGAATTTTCATTTTTGGCCATTAGATTAGATATGGCTTGTTTTGACTGCTCATATCCACTACAATCCTCTAATTTTTCTACGACTTCTTGGATTTCACTTAGCATTTTCATTAGCTTCTTCCTTTTGGTTAAGGATTTTCTCATCTTGTCCTTCAAATCCTTGATGGTGTCAAGTGCTTTATCGAGCTGCTTCTGTGGTCTGTAGGCTGCCATAAGATCTTCCCTCAAGTTTTCAGGCTTGTCTTTACTAGGGTCTACACTCTAATACCAATTTTTGGTCCCAACTAGTACTGGAGGGGAGTGAATTAGGACAAACTTTTGTATTGATCAACTGAGTTATCAAAAATTATGTTCTTAGCACCAGTTGTCTAAGTAGTAATGTAATGAAAAAAGTAGTTAAAAATAAAATCATAAAAACTCACACACAAATGCATATGTCAAGTGACACAGTTATTTTGCACATGGAAGTCCATGGTGAGAGGATGAAAACTATGTTGGAAGTAATATACCCACTAGCCCTTATAATGCATGTAAAAGGTTGCCCAGTTAAGAGCTACAACTGTTCCTTCTAGGAACACATTCCATTAGGAATGTTTATAACTTTTTAGGATTACAAAAGCCTATGAAAGCTACATGGTTAGAGGATCTACATATCTCTTTCTAAGAGACACCTTGTTAATTTACAAAAGCTCACTACTAAAGCTTGCCTTGTTAAGAGCTACAAATAGATACGATGGAAAGAGAACAATCTAAATGAAAATGATCTAGTGATAACATTATCTTTCCTTATAGATCTCTGTTGCATATCCCTTAAGGTGTATTTATCTTCTTCTTTATTCTATCTTCCCCATGAGCTCTTTAGTGTCACCTCTATCTTATTGTTTTGAGCAACTTGTCTTCTATTTCACTATTCTTTGCAACTATGTTCTTCACTAGCTTGCACTTTGAACAATGCCAATACTCTCTTAGAGGAAACAACACTCAACACATAACAAAAAATTCACAAATGAAGTTTAAGTGCCTTTATACAATCTACAATGTTAGGGCATAGTTACCCAAAGCAAAATCACTCTCATTTTAAAATTTCAAATTCATGTTCGAGCTATACACAAAAAACCTATGATACCTACTAGTAGGGTCTAGGCTAGTAGCTTTGTGAGTTTATTCGTGAGCCTATAAGTAGTCTATGTCCTTGTATCCTTCAACCACTTTGACCGACCTTACATCTTTTCACATCCATAGTGACTCGGCTTGGATGAACAATGATAAACTAACCTATATGCCTCTCTATTGGTAGTGGCTTATATTGTATTACCATAAACATGCATATCGATTCACTTCTTCTATTGGTGCTAGTGTTACCTTGTAACATCTGCATCTTCCTTGACTGGTTGCCAATCAATGACAACACCAATTTACAAACTTCATGTCAATGAGACTTGTAAGTCCAACACAACTATGTATTTTTTTAAAATTAATGCAAATAAAGAAACTCCCAAGATTGTAATTTAACAAGAAAGAAACATCATTATAAATATTTAAAAACATCATTATAAATATAAAAGACAATTGAGTTACATATTATTTAGAAAAAATAATAGATTTGAATGAATGTGTACCTTTCCTACTGGCTTAATGTATAGTGGGGTTGGTAGATGCACCTTAACAAGTAGGCTCATGTTGTAATGTCCATATCCTTGAATAAAAAGAAGAATTCTTTACAAGATGAATGACACTCTGGCTATCACTGTACACTGGGTGATCTTCCTTCTTTTGACCCAATTCCTCCAAAAAACATTTTAACCAAATCATCTCCTTTCTAGATTTCGTAGTAGCTACATACTCAGCTTTAGTGGTTGAATTTGCATTAACCTTCTGCAATCTAAAAATCCAACTGACTGCAGTATCCCCTATAGTGAAATCATACCCTATAGTACTCCTCCTTGTATCAATATCTCCTGCTAGATTAGAGTCAACAGATCCACTTAGAGCAGAATTGGATCTTATGAAACATAATGCCTTTGTAGTAGTACCTTTCAAATATCAAAGAATCCATTTGACAACATTCCAATGTTCCATACCTGGGTTGCTCATATATCCACTGACAACACCCACTGCATGAGTAATATCTAGCTGTGTGCATACCATTGCATACATCAGATTACCAACTGTTGATGAATACATGATGTTAGACCTTTTATCTACATCTTCCTATGCCTTTGGAGACATTTCATTAGTCAATTTGAAATGACTAGCCAAAGATGTACTATCTGCTTTTGCATCCTGCTTATTAAATCTTTTCAACACCTTCTTTATATACTCACTTTGGGAAAAATTCAAGGTTTTATTTTTCCTGTCCTGTGTAATCCTCATACCAAGGATTTTCTTAGCAACACCCAAATTCTTCATAGAAAATGACCTTGCTAATTTATGTTTAAGTTATTTTATTTGTTGCATGTTAAACTCAACAACAAGCATGCCATCAACATAGAGTAACAAGATAATGTAACTCCCATTATCCAATCTCTTAAAATATACATAGTGATCAGAATGACATCTATGGTACCCCTGTTCATCCATGAAACTATCAAATTTTAAATACCATTGATGAGGTGCCTTCTTTAGGCAATACAAACTTTTCCTTAACCTACACACCATATTCTCCTTACCCTTGACCTCATATCCCTCTAGTTGCTGCATGTAAATTTCTTCCTCCAAATCTCCATGGAGAAAAGTTGTCTTGACATTTAATATTTCAAGATGCAAGTCATTTGAAACTACAAGACTTAGAACAGTTATAATTGAAGTCATCTTTACAATAGGGGAGAATATTTCATCAAAATCTATACCCTTTTTCTATACAAAATCCTTTACCACAAGTCTGACGTTTTATCTTTTCTTTCCTCCATCTTCTTCCTTCAACCTATAAACCTATTTATTAGGCAAGGATCTATTTCCTTTAGGTAGAGAGACTAAGTCCCAAGTCTTATTTTTCAACAAGGAGTCCATCTCCTCTTTCATGCCCAGCTTCCACTATTGTTTGGCATCCACCTGCATTGCTTCTTCACATTCTTCTGATCCACCAGAATCAGTCAATAAAATGGAATGTAAAGAAGGAGAAAACCTTTTAGGAGGTCTACTTGATAGTAGTTTGTGGGATAACCTGTTCTTGTTGAGCATTAGGTATCAGTGTCTTTTCAGTTTTAGGAGTCTCATCCAACACCACATATTCTTGTTTGACTTGTTCATGCTTCTTTTCCTATAACTATTCTTTATACATGACCTTCTCATTTAATATAACATCTCTACTTTCGATTATTTTAAGATTTTAAAAATCCCATAAGTGAAACCATAGTCATCTACTCCATATCCAATGAAGGTACATTTTAGAGCTTCACGACCAAAAGTTTTCAGACATGAATAATTTTCCTTTTTTCTAGTCCATGCTTCCTATGGAATACCACCATCCAAAGGGGTTGAAGGTTCTCTACTTATCAAATAAACATCACTATTTGTAGCATTTTCCCATAAATGAAGAGGCAGACCAATATGCAATGTCATGCTCCTTGCACATTCCATGATTGCCCTATTCATTCTTTCTGATACCCCATTTTCTTATGGGATTCCTAGAATTTTCTTCTACCTTCGAACTCCATTAATATAACAGTAATCTTCAAAGGTTGTGCTGCAATACTCACCTCCATTATCGGGTTTGAGACACTTCAACTTCTTTCTTGTCTCATTCTCAACCAAAGCTTTCCATTTCTTAAATATTTCAAAAACATCAAATTTTGATTCCAAGAAATACACCCATGTTTTCCTGGTTGAATCATCTATAAAATTAACATAATAATGAGAGCCACCAAGAGATGATACCTGAGATGGCCCCCATACATCTGAATGCACTAGCTCTAACTTCTCACTCTTCTTTTCTTTCCCAACTTTGAGAAATCTGACTCTTTTATGTTTGCCATAAACATAATTTTCACATAACTCTAAATCAATATTTTTCAATCTTGGCAATAGATTTTTAGATTGAAGGATTTTCATCCCTTTCTCACTCATGTGGCCAAGCCTATGGTGTCACATTTTTGAATCTATTCTTGCAACATCTAGGTAGCTTTCCCTACATTAACATTATCAATAGCAACTAAGGTAGAATAAGTGTTACCAGTACATAGATATAATGTCCCTACCTTTACACCTTTAGTTACTACTAATGAACCTTTAGTGACCTTCCAGATATTGTTTGAAAACATGACTATGCATCCTTCACTACCCAACTGTCCAATAGAAATTAAATTTCTTCTTAAATTAGGGACATGCCTTACCTCCTATAGTATCTAGTCATTTCTATTTGGAAACTTGATCTCTATTTTTCCTTTCCCAACAATGGGATAGGGCTCATCATCACCCAAATATACCTGTCCAAAATCACCTTGAACATAATCTTGAAAATATTTTCTATGGGGTGTAGCATGGAATGAAGCCCCAAAATCTATTGCCCAAGAATCATTAATATTATCCAAACATAAGATTAAAGCATCTTGTAAAGTATTACTTGCAACATTAGCTTCCTTACTGTCATCTTCATTTTCCTCTCCTTGTTTGTTTTTCCAAGACCAACAATCTTTCTTCAGGTGACTAGGTTTTCCACAATACCAACAATCTTTCTTTCCTTTAGATTGAGAACGTCCTTTCTTTGAATTCACTCGTGACTTGTCATGTGAAGGTCCTTTTCCTTTTTCCTTTGTTCTTCCTTTGTTCTCCATGTTTAAAAAGGAACCTAATGAGGTCAAAGTTTCACTTGTGCTTTTTTGTTGCATTTCCTCACTTAGGATAACACCAAAAACTTCATCAAATTTCAAAGTATTTGAACTAGAGACAGAGTTACAAACATAAGCAAGCTATTCCAACTTTCTAACAAAGAACATAAGATTAAGAGAGCCTTAACCTATTTATCAAATGAAATTTGTACAAATGAAAAATGACTAGTAACTATGTTAAATTCATTTAAATGATTCACTATAAATCCTCCCTCACCCATTTTCATATTAAACAAATGCTTCATAAGAAATACCTAATTCAATGTTAAGGGTTTCTCATATAACATAGCCAATGTCTCTATTAGCTCTACTATCATTTTTGCCTTTGATATGTTGAACATTAGAGATGGTGCAAGGCATATTTGAATAGATTCTAGTGCCTTCCTATCCAAGATATCCCAATATTAATCTGTGATGGTTCCCTATTTCTTGGATTTTCCTTCTAATGGCTTCCATAGATCCTTTTGATACAGGTAATCTTCCATCCGCATTTTCCATAACTGGAAATTCTGGCCATTGAATTTTGCAATCTTGAATTTGGAATCCTCCTTTGCTCCCACTCAAATCTGAAAGTCCTATTAATCTATAACAAAAAACCTTTCTCTAATACCAATTGTTAGGGTTTGAAAAATCTGAAACAATATAAGAATAAATAGTTATATGCAAAAACAATAGAAGAAAATACAAACAACACAAACAACACATAGATTTAACGTGGTTCAGCCAAAACCTGGGCTACATCCACCTACACAGCTTCAACCTTTCTATTATCAAACAAAAACATTCACCAACATTACAATGCATTATGCATCTCAGCTTCTTATAACAATTTTTTAGGGCAACCTCTAAAATCGACCATTTTAGGGTTTTTACAATATCAATCCCCACTACATGATTAGTTGCCACAATATCAACACTAATCTTAACTCTATTCTATTCTCCAAGGAATTATATACAAGTTTGAAATTGATTAAATACTAAAAGGAAATAGGTTTTTATACAACAAATGCTAGCAAATTAAACACAACACATAAATTAGGAAAATATAATGGAAACATTCACTAAAAGGCACAAAAGCATGCACTAGATAGACTAATGACAAGAATACGTAAGAAAATGAGAAATTTCATTAATAAAAGGCAAAACGGTTAAAATTATAGAGAATACTGTTGTTGCCAAATGCAAACAGAGAAGAACCCTTAAAACTATTTTCAAACTTTCCTTTATAGATTAGGCATAACTCAAATTGTTTTCATGAAGTTCAAACCCCAACATCTAGAGTTAAGAGTTGTAGAGAGAAATAATGGATATCAGAAGGAAATTTTATCTTTGAAACAACTTGCTCTAGTCAAGTGACAAGAAGAGACCAAAATGAATGTACTTGGCTTTTGAAAAGATCAAATCCAAGATATTTGATCATTGGAAGCATTAAACAAGCATGGATATACATTAGCACCATGGGACAAGGCCCTAGAAGTCATTCAACAATAAAGAAGTGTCCTTGGAAGAACATGGTGGTTGCAAGAGATCAAATCATGCCATTGTCAAAATGTGGTATGGCATAACATGCAGGGTTAACCCACTTGCATAAACTATAGAGTTGATTGGTGTGGAAAAGATTAGATCTGCCCAAAAAAAGTGATGGTTGTTGATGAAGATCTTTCCATTTGAAATGGATGGCCCAAATGCAAAAAGATAACCCCCAAAGAGTGATTAAAACACCACTATTGATGAAGACAAGCTTTAAATTCTATAGTTAGTGCTATTCTACAAGAGGGAAAAAGGGAGCATTGCAAAATAATGAAAATCGGTTAACGTAGGAAGGTTTCACTATTTTGCAAAGGGCATAAAGACTGTGAAATAGTGAAACAAAGATAACATAAAATGTTAACCCTAAAATTAGCTTGTTAACCCACCTGCAAAGAATACAACAAATTGAAGTTTTCTTAGATCAATTATATGTGATGGGCTGAATGAGGGTGAAAATAGCCAATTTTTTTGGCAACTGAATGGGATGCTTGCCTGTTAACCATGAACTAGAGCCTTAGGAAATCCATTGGGCATGGAGTCACCAAAAGATAATGACACACTTTCCCACTTGCAAATTCACCAAAATCTGCAACCAACAAAAATGATTTATTTTAAAAAATCTCCAGGAGGGAATAATTGTGCTCGTGCATTTTTTGGAAAGATGGAAACACCTACTCTAATATGTACAAATGTTTACAAACAAAAATTAAATAAAGCCATTGTCTAGCTTGTTGAAATAACTACCCCTTCTTACAATTTGATTTTTTCTTCCATTCACATGGACAACTAAATGGATTAGCAAGCATGACAATCATACTACTACACTTTGCAAAACCTTCCCAATACTGAGAACAAAGAAGCTCTTGAGCATTTGGACATATTGATTTTGAGCAAGAAAAACTTGCTCCTTCTTGTGACAATCTTCATTATTCTTTCAAATAAGCATAATAGGGGGCAACATGTTGATTTTTTGTAGATCTAGATGCCTTATGGGGCATCCTCTTGATGACACTTGGTCTAAGAAATTTGCCTTGACCACGTTGATGTTTTCTATAATGGTAGTATCCAACTAGTTTGGAAGTGGCTCCTCATTTTCTTGTGAAGAAATGATCTCCACATATTCTTCATGCTACTTGTGAACCACCTCCTTGGGAGCTACTGGTATGGTGTGAATCTTCACTTGCTACTATTGCAACTCATGATTTTCTGATGAAGGAGAAGATTTCTTGATGTCAAAGGATGAGCAAAATAATTCCATCTCACCCAGAAATTATCTTCACCAGAATCTTCTTTCTTCATTGTAGTAAAATACATAGGTTCAGGAACAACCTCATGCACATCATCATGTTCTTCCTTAAGGCTAGAGGTATCCTTGAGTCTCTCTTTTCCTCCATTCATATCATAGAGGATTGTTTGTTCCAACATTTGATTTTCCTCTTCCTCTTCTTGCAACAAAACCTCATTTTCTTCTAAAGGCTCAAAAGCCATTATTTGTTCCTCAAGAAAAGGAATAACCATATTTTCTCTCTCTTCCTCGACAAAAGAGGGAAGCTCTTCAAATAAGAGGATTGGATCCTCCTCCTTTTTCTCAACCGCCACCTCTTTGTCCTCCCCAACAAGTTGCAACTCCTCCCATGGCAGGTTTGTTGGCTTATTTTCACTCTCCCAAAATGACATGTTTGGACCATTAGGAGTACATACAACAAGTCCACCCTCAAAGAGTGAAATGGTAATAGGGACAAGAGGCTGATAGGGCCATATTTTTTGCATAGGGAGTGAAGAAGTTACATTAGCAGGCTCTTATAATGCATAGGGATTCTTGAAGCTCAGAATGACATATTTTGGAGAAGGGGTGACCTCTTCTTCCTTGGTCTAAAAATGAGCTAGTTCAAGCCTCATTTCCTCCTCTTTTGTTGCAACAACTTGCCTTGCAAGTTTCTCCTCAAGATGCCTCTGTTGTCTCTCCCTCTCTTGTTCTTGTTCTTGTTGGAGATAGGCCTGGTATGCCATCTCCTCCTATTGTCAGTCTATCTTTTCCACAACTCAGTCTCATCAAGATGATCAAGATGCCTATCAAAGGTCAACAAATGCTCATTTTGTTCATGAGACCCACACGTCCATTTTCTTCCTCTTCTCATGAAACTTTAAGTCAATCTTCTCATTTTGTTCATGAAATTTCCAGTCAATCTAGTTTTGGAACTCCAACATCACATCTTAAATCCTTTTATATGGGGATGTTGTGACTGGTGGACCAGTGGTAGGAGGATAGTAAGGACTTTGAACATACTAGCTATAACCAACTTGAGGCTGAGATTGAAATTAACAATATGAGGGTTGAGGAATAGAATTTTCATGAAATGGGGGGGAATAGTAGTTCTTTCTATAAAATAGGTCCATGGTCATAACTTCATTAAAAGCTGCAAATTCAAAGATTTTTTTTGAAGATCACAAAAGATCAAGAATGATCTTTATATAGAAACATTATTTCTACTTGAAACCAGTAGATGTGCAGTTAGAGACATCATGTTGTTTGATGGAATGCCTCTAAACGCTTATTTCATTGAGAAAATACCCAAATTCTCAATGAATAAGTTTTGAAATAGCTACTAGCGGACTTATATAGTTGAATCTGTTTGTTCCACCAAGTGTGCCAAACACTATTGACACAAAAGTTGGCACCCATGCCTGACGTGTTATCCCTGGGTTACCTTGTGTAACATGGAAACAACCTCCAAGTGTGGGACTTGCACTTTGAGGTTGAATCTCCAGAGAAGGCCAACTTCCTTACAATCAAGATGCGTCTAAACTAAGAATCAGAAGGAAAATGGAGAAGGATACATGCAAGTAAAGTGCTGAAGGGAAAGGGGGTGATGCACCAGATTGAAATTGTGGTTACAACTCTACCTATGACTACACTAGACATCGATGAAACACCCAAATACACTAATCTTAACTCTATTCTATTTTCCTAGGAATCACATGCATGTTTGAAATTGATCAAATGCTGAAAGGAAATAGGTCTTCACTTATACAACAAATGCCAGCAAATTAAACACAACACATAAATTAGGAAAATACAATGTAAACATTCACTACAAGGCACAAAAGCATGTACTAGATAGAAGAATGGAAATAATAGGTAAGAAAATGAGAACTTTCATTAATGGAAGGAAAAAGGGTTACAGTTGCAGAGAATACTCCTTTTACCAAATGAAAATAGAGAAGAACCCTTAAAACTATTTACAAACTTGCCTTTATAGATCAGACATAATTCAAATGTTTTACATGAAGTTCAAACCCCAACAATTGGAGTTAAGAGTTGCAAAGAGCAATAATGCATATCAAAAGGCAATTTGATCTTTGAAACAACTTGCACTAGTGAAGTGAGGAAGAGACCAAAATGAATGTACCCAACTTTTGGAAAGATTAAATCCAATAGATTTGACCATTGCAAGCATTAAACATGCATAGAGATACATTAGCATCATGGAACAAGGCCTAAGAATTCGTTCAACAATAAAGAACTAGCCTTGGAAGAGTGTTGTGGCCACAAGAGATCATATCACGCTACTATCAAAATGTGGGATGGGATAACATGCAGCATTAACCCACCTACGTAAACTGTACAACTGACTTGCATGGAAAAGATCAAATATGCCCAGAAAAAGTGATGGTCATTGATGAAGATATTTCCATTTGAAATGGACGACCTAGATGTAGCAAAAGAACCCCCAATGAGTGATTAAAAGACCTTCTTTGATGAATATAAGCTTTAAATCCAATTGGTAGCACTATTCTACAAGAGGGCAAAAGGGAGCGTTGCAAAATAGTGAAACACAGTTAACGTTGGGAGGATTCACTATTTCACAAAGGGCATAAAAGTGATTTTGTGAAATAGCAAAACATAGATAACATACAATGTTAACCGTACAATTAGCGTGTCAACCCACTTGCTAAGAATACAACCCATTGAAGTTTTCTTAGATCAGTTATATATGATGGGTTGAATGGGGGCAAAAATAGCCAACATTTTTGACCTACATAGAATACAATTGAAGTTTTCTCATATCTGTTATATGTGATGTGTTGAATGGGGAAAAAAATAGCCAATAGTTTCCTCTACCATATTTGACATCAAGACCATATAAATTGTATAAAATCTAATTAAGCACTAGAGTTAATTGTTGAAGTTGATGAACGATCAACCCCACAGCTCCCAAGAATCACCTACATGCAAACACTTGTCATAGAAAGAGAAGTAAAAAAGCTGTGGAGGCAAGAATTTCCAGATCCATAGATGAGACATTCTTGATGAGCAAAAAAGAAGATTGCTATAATCAAAATTGAATGAATTAAATTTACAAAGAGAGATCATCCTTATCAAGGAGATCGAAACCCTAAAAAGGTCTAACTTAGGTTGCATCAAAATAATTAATAAAAGAATTAATTATTAGATGCCTAAAGTTTAGCTTAAGCAACTGGAGTTAATTAGGAAATATCTAATTACTCTAACACCCCCCCCTTAAGATAAACTTAGGGAGTAGCTAAAAACCTAGAAACTACTGCTGAAAGTAGAAATGGGTCCCGACAAACAAAGCCTGATGAGGTACCCAAGAACAACCAAATCTCTGTAAAGAGGAGAAATAGAGAAAACCACATGGGAAAAATCCCACTCCAAAAAGAGATGGAAATAATGCTGAAAGAAACTAGTGAAGGACTAAAGAAGCCTCCAAACTAGGGAATGTCCTAGAAGATAGGAACAAAAGATGATCATGTAGAACACCACTGAAGCATATAGAAGCTGCAAAGCTTTGTTGAAAGTAACTGTTGATCTGAAGAACCTCCACTAAAATAGAACCTGACCAGGTAGAGAAGACTATAATTTGTATCAAATCAGGAGGCACACAAAAGGCAAACAACTAAACTCAAAGATACAGATGGCATCAAACACCAAAGCCTGAAGAGTTGATCAATTGAACCAAGGAAGCATGAGAAACAACAGAAGAACCCCCCTAATGTAGACAAGGGTGAGGTGAAAAGCAACTGGAAAGTGGGCCAAAAGAATTGCAAGTCAAGGAACCACAATCAAGATGCACAAAAGAGTACATATTTGTGTACTGAGGTGATCAATCTTAGACACGTCACGAGGCTAATGTCATGGAAGGGACACTCACTAGACAAAGGAAGATGGAAAACAAAGGAAAAACATCAACCCCCCCATGACACTTTATAATGAGTAGTGCATGTACAATAGGGCACAAGACATAATGAATCCCAAGAATACAATAATCTGTACGAGTGTCCTTAGATGACACTACTCGAATCAGAAGGTAAACAAAGGCAAACAATTGAAACGAAAATACAGATGCAATATGGGACTTTATCTCAGTGCGTTTGCAAGAATGTATACAAATGATGTCTACAAAGATTAAAAAAGACATACGACTAATACAAAAGATAGTACAAGTCATGACAAATCATTTGAAGTAAAGAAATGGATCCCCGAACTTGAAACAACCAAGTTATCCACTATAATGCAAAAATGTAGAAGATTGAATAGAATGTACTTGGAGCAAAATTTGGAAAAACAACCAACATCAT
Source organism: Cupressus sempervirens (assembly GCA_028749045.1). Classification (NCBI taxonomy): domain Eukaryota; kingdom Viridiplantae; phylum Streptophyta; class Pinopsida; order Cupressales; family Cupressaceae; genus Cupressus; species Cupressus sempervirens. Next base: position 235,974,522 of record CM053793.1, read on the forward strand.
GGGAAAGAGTTTTCCAATGATATAAAGAATTCCCAAATTAGAGATCGAATCCTCAAGATATGCCTCTCGAAGTGCAAAACTGTACCACTAACTTTGAAAGTAAAAAAAAGCCATCAAAATAGCATCAAAACTAAAAGCTACTTGAACCACTATGATGGGATTGGAAACATCTTTCTGGCGATATCTTGTTTGCAAAAAACGGAGTCCGTATGCCCGAGATATGAGCAAAAAACTAAAGATAGGTCCAAACAGAGGCCGAGGAGGTGATAAGAAGTAGTGATGCAGTGTTGACATGGTGCTGACATCAGCAAAGGATGAGCCGAAAGTTGACGGTCCAATGGCCATCGAGGAAAAAAATGCCATAAAAATGACCCCTGTTGGAGAAAAAGTCCAACAACCGGAAATAAGAGCCAGGAAACAAAGGGTCGGTGCTGGATTAAAAAATTGGTGGCCAAAAAGAACTGGAAAGAGCTCAGAAACCATGTTGAAGTTGATGAACGATCAACCCCACAGCTCCCAAGAATCACTTACATGCAAACACCTATCACAGAAAGAGAAGCAAAAAAGCTATGGAGGCAAGAATTGCTAGATCCATAGATGAGACATTCTTGATGAGCAAAAAAGAAGATTGCTATAATCAAAACTTAATCAATTAAATTAATTAAGAGAGATCGTCCTTATCAAGGAGATCGAAACCCTAAAAAGGTCTAACCTAGGTTGCATCAAAATATTTAATAAAAGAATTAATTATTAGATGCCTAAAGTTTAGCTTAAGCAGCTAGAGTTAATTAGGAAATATCTAATTACTCTAACATTAATGTTATCTGTATTTTACTTCTTATGAGAAAATCTTTCTTTGTTATACCTTGATTCATGTTTTTTACGTGTGATGATGGGAATAGGTATTCAACAAAAAATATTGAAAAAAAGCATGAAGATATTTATTGTAAATAATATGTACACATATCATTGGGTTGTTTAATACTAAACTGTAAACATGCCACAAATTTGAGTAGGAAGTTTTCCATGCTTCTATACCACGAGAAATTCTCTAATTTTACCTAGAACATGCAATGATATTCTATCTTTATCTCACATACAAATTTATACTCAGAGGGATGCAAATTTTCACTAAACATTTTTATAGTCTTCCTTGTATATCCCAAGCATTGAACACATTTCTAAATTGTTAAAAGTTGTACCATTTTTAGAAGAAATCATTAAGCACATAGCCAATTGGGAGTAGATTTTTTGACAATAATCATGGAATATCATCTCATTTAATTTCTCCTTTGATTAAGAAACTCTTGAAAAAATAAAATACACTCCTCTACATACTTTTATTTTTAGCCTAGTAAAATTTGTAAGCATGTAATGTACATATGTGTACCATGATATGACATCTATCCAACAATACAATATTTTTTCAAAATGAAAATATACATATTCAGATCATTGTACATTTATATTTACAAGTTCCATCCAACTAGCATGACAACTATCAAAATTTGAAATATTAGAATTTCTTAGCAACATGTATAACTTATTTAATCTCAAATGATTTTCAAAAAGTTTCTATCTTTCCTTTCATTTTTGAATTACTATCAATTACATCTTCTAAATTATCAAAGCTAAAAGGTGGGGGGACAAATGGTGGCCTAGACACAAACTCTAATTCATCCCACTTAACACCGTTAAAGAATTCATGATTCTTAATTTCAGCTGCATCGTTGTTGGATCCTAGCCTCTTACTTGGCTCCTTCACTAATAAACGTTGAAGCAAGTCCTTCAAAGGGGACCATTGTTCTGATAATTGTGGCTCTTTACACAGAACATTGTAAAATGTATCCTTCCTTGTAGTCCCCTTGAAAGGGGTCTTCCCATATACCATTTCATACAACAATATTCCAAAAGACCACCAATCTACAACATAGCCATGCCCTGTGCCCCAAAGGACCTCGGGAGCAACATACTCTTCGGTGCCTACAAATGAATGTGACTGGTCATAAAGTGATCTTGTTTTGATACTGTCAAGCCAAGTGTATTTGTGGTCTTTTAAGCTACCCGACTTGGAAATTGATCTCTTATGTTCCTCTTGTTTGGGTTTTGAAGTGAATTGATTTGTGATATTTTTAGCTCCAGTGGGGCTCGACTTGGATGGAAGGAGCTTGTCGGAGCTTTCCTTGCTTGTCTTCTTATCTTCTTGAAAGGATCTTGATGTGGGCTTTTGAAGATTATTTTTAATGATAGAAAGATCAAAGTCAGTGAGCATGACATGCCCATTTCCTTGAACTAGAATATTTTCTGGTTTCAAATCTCTATATAATATTCCATGAAGATGAAGATACTCCAAAGCAAGAACTACTTCTGCCGCATAAAACCTGCATAGAAAGAAACATTGTCAACGAAATTAAGCTTAACATTGTGCATGGCTATATAAAATATAAAAAACATTTAAAAAGAAACCTATAAAAAGATCCTTGAGTTACTAAGCAATCATTAGATTTTTTGCACTAGCATATAGATAAGAAGTGAAATATAAAGCTTTTCTCAGAACTTCTCAAAACATGACAAACTAATTTATGATTTACCTTATACTAACAAAAGTTATACCAATGCCTATGCATTTACTTTCTAAAATAATTGACAATGTTGCAATTAGATAAAAAGTTTGTCATAACCTATAATATTTATTAAACTTCTTTGTATTATTATGTGCTTACAAATTAAAAAATAACAAAAACATATGATCACATTAAATTTCATTAATAACAAGTCATAAAACCAAATCTAATTAGATCATCTTTGCATGTCTAAGCATTTTAGGTACTTCACAGTTTATACAACTTAGTTGTCTTCAGATGGTGGTAGTCTTCTTGAAATAAATGTAGACTAGTTTAACAACAAAAACGAATTCAAAAGAAAAATTTCCTCTTGATTGATTGAAAGCAGTCCAATTCTTAAAAGGAAGCTTACACACTCATCTGAATCTTAGTAGATTTTTCCTCTGCCTTGTGAGAACCTAAATTAGTAGAATTGCAAATAGTTATCAATCAAAGAGCATATTTCTCTTGGGAAAGGCATATTTCACCCAAACATCTCCCAAACAGTTTGCTATAATAAAAACTCTACACATTGATGCAATGATTATTTCAAATTGAAAAAATCGCAGAGATGACTCTGATGCAATGATTATAGAAAGGTAAAGAAATTACAGAGACCACTTTAATGTAATGATTCTACAAAGCTAAAGAAATTACAAAAACCACTTTGATCCAGTGATTATATAAAGCTAGAGAAAATGTAGAGGCCACTTTGATATTATGATTATATAAAGCTAAAGAAAGCACATAGACCACTTTGATGCAATTTTGACATAAACCTAAAAACATTCAAAGAGAACACCTCAAGAACATGAAATCGCTGTGTGAAATGTAAGTTACCAAAGTCAAATACCTGATTCTGTGAAAAGGAGACCAAGTTCTCCAATAGCAGGTAATCTCAAACTTCAATCAATCTAAAAAGTGGGCACTCTATTAAAATTGAGATTTAGTGTTAAATCAAATAAAGAAGGCTGCACAACCCATTTAAAACCATAGTTAAGATTAATTTTCCTTACAGTCCATTAAACTAAGATGCAAAAGCTTCTGATTCATACTGTATACGCTTTAGTTCATTATTTGTATCACACTCAATAGCCATAATGATAAGATATGAAATTTTAAACAACAAAAAGATTCAGAAGCTTATTCAAAAGCTTCTCTGTGTGTGTTTTTGTTGCTACTGAATGTGATAAAGTAAATTCTCACAATCTATAGTTTTACTTCAAATGTCTTTGGATTTGATTGAGTAGTTTTGATGCACACTATGTGATCTATCATCACATAGATAGAAAATAACATGAGTAAAAGATGATGGATCCATAGCGAAGTGTGATCTGAAAAGTCCATGTAAAAAACTACTAGACAATCAAATATTCAATATTCACGATGAATGATGAGTGATTGCAAGTCTATAACACAACATAAATTGTGAGCCTCTTATCAAAGAGGTCTTAGATTTGAATCTACTCGAACTTAACACATAATAATTAAAGGAAGAGACGAATTACCTTGCAGCAGACTCTGAGAAACTTTTGCCCTCCTGGTTCTGCCTGAGCACATTAAGGTCCCCTCCAGGGCAATAACTCATGAGAAGATAAGAGTAGTGTTTGGACTCAAACTTGGCAAACAATGTGGGGAGAAAAGGATGATCCAGCCTTGACAAGATGTCCCTTTCCATCTGAGCCCTCTTGAAACTCCTCTTCTTCTCCACAACTTGTTTATCAATCACCTTCATTGCCACAGGCTTCCCACTCTCCAAATGCTTCACCAAGAAAACAGTCCCCATATCACCATTGCCAAGAATCCTTATGGGCTTGAATTCCTCCACTGACTCTGCAGATTTAATACTCCACTCTTCCACATAATCTGCTGAAAACCCCATTTCTGTTTCTGTTACTTCCCCTGTTGCTGGCATTTTTTTCCCCCTTTCCTTGTTTGGATTTTTTGTGCTAAAACAGAGACTATTTGTAACCCCTTTTGGGAGATTTTCAGTGGGTTGATGACGGGAACACGTGGCAAGGACATTTATAAGGTCTGGTTGAGGGGTCAGCGTCAGAGGTCCAGTGCTGAATTGACGCGTGGGCATTGATCTTTTGCCACGTCATGGGTGTCCGTGACGTTGGCAAGCGACTTCACCGGTCAAGAGAAAGACTGCGTGACACGTTTTCGGACCATCTTTCCACGTCGCGTTATTTGGGCAGAGCGTACAAAAGAGTGAAGAGGTGCATCTCACGTGTGCGAGGGATATTATTGTAGTTGTTTATTATCAAAGATGGGTAATTGTCACCGGAGAAATATCTGAGATTCTGAGGTGTGTAGCGGTTAAGAGAAGTGTCACGTGTGACGGTAGCATTCGGTGTGCTTTGCATTTTTTTTAAAAATAAAAAAATAAAATTTTGGGAAGGTTTTTAATATTTTTGGGGAAGATACCTATTTAAATTTCAATGGAATCACATAGGTAGATAAGGACATTTCTTTGTTTGTGTATTGGAATCACATGTGAGAGTATATTTTCAGATCTATGAGTTGTATTTTAGGAAAGTTACAAGTAACATAGGAATGATACTCATATCTTGATTTATAAGGGAAGAGGGTCTAGTATTTTAAACACGTTTCAATGATTGTGATAGTAGTTGGTAGTTAATATCTATATGTATTCAATATTTTTAACAACATTATATCATCTTTCAAGTTATTTTTTGTTAATGACGATTAGCTATAATTGAATGAAATATATTTGCAAAATAATGATTAACAAAATTATGAGTAGTTCACTATCATAAGATAACGAACTTAGCTGAATGTAAAACTTGTAAATGTACAACATCATAAAACATTCAACACAAGTTTGACACTAGGATTTGACGTGGAAACTCAATTTGGGCAAAACCACCAGCAACATCTCACCACTTTTTCACTCTTTCGAAGTGAGCTCTATTAAGGAGCCAACCATATTAAAGGTTTACAATACACACTGTTAAATGTGACTTGGTTAGAGGATTTAATCACCTTGGTAGGAGTGGCCTTGTGAAAGGACTTTGGTCATTCCATTTAGAATGCCACCTTGCTAAAGGATTTACACAGGCTGTTAAGTTCTTTAATGACTGTTACGTCAACCTTTGATTAAAAGGATTTCAATACAAACTGTTTACAATGATTAGAAAGAAAACATAGGTTTTGATCTGTATGATTTACAACTCACTTTTGCAGGTTCATATCACCATTCGGCTCATGTGTTGATTCATTGATAAGTCCCCCTTTTCAACTCTATCTCTTTACTTGCTTGGCAACCCTTCAAGAAGCCATCCCTCTTCACATCAAACTTAAGCCTTCTGCTCAGATTCACTTATCAACTTCAACAACCTTTGCACAAGCACTTCTTTTGCTTCACTTTCACAGTTGCTCATACACTCACAGACACACTTCTCTTTATCTCTATGCCTCCTTAAATAGGTAACTGGTCTTTTGTCATTTTCCATGATCACCATAGATCTTAGGGTTTGCGATAAGGTTCATCAAGTTCATTATATCAATCCATCTTCCTTCTTTTCTAGAAACTTCTCATCCATCAAATTCAATCTTACTTAATCCTCTCCTTGAATTTAATGATCCAACTCATCAATCTCACCTTCAAAACGATTTCCATGTCCCAAGAAATCAACTGAGTCAGCTAGAAATCATGATTTGTCTTACACATTCAAAATACAATCACTCGGCAATAACTAAGTTCTAACACTTGGTCATCACTTAATCACTTAATTGTTGTAGAGCTCAGCATCAACTATCACTTGGCGATACTAATGCTCGGTCAACACTAAATTTGCTCGGCACTTATTGTGGCTCGCTTAACACTAGCATCACTTGAAATTCCTTAATCTTTTATTCTATTTCTTGGTTAAGCTTTACATCAATAATATACACAATCATTTTGTCTTATTAAAGTCTAACTAATCAAATATCCATTGTAACTTTTTTTCATAACTCAACATTTTCTCTAGGTGCTTTTGTTATGAGCAATCTCTCAAGTCGTCTCCATCAATCAAAATAGATATGACATTTAGATCAAATAGCAACATGTCTCAATAGTAGATTTGACATCAATGACAAAACAACAATTGTTCCAATTGTAAGTTTCCATTAATTTATAAATAGTGTGTAGTACTATCTTGTTTTCTTTTTTCAATCATAAATCATTTTTGTCAAATTTTGTAGTGCTATATATTTTAGTCATAATCATATGAAGTTTCTCTCCAACTTTCAATTTTCAATAGTGGAGCCAAAAAAATAGTTAATATTATTAGGCTTGCTCTATTTAATAATATTTTTTAAATTAAATTTAGTAATGCATTTTTGTTGTTGTTATTGTTGTTATATTCACTTTCTTGGTAACTTCTAAAATTTGATGAAAATTTAAAAAGCATAAGGTACTATTTGGTTTGCTCTAGTCATTAATTTTTTTTTGTCAAATTGTGTAATACATTTTTTGTCATTTATTATGTAATTTTTTTGTGACTTCTAAATTATTAGTGTTTTACTACTACTTAAAATACCTTATCCAACCACTAACTTTTTGTCAAATTTTGTAGTACAATTTTTAGTCACTACTAACTTCTAAAATGTAATAATAGGCTAAAAAAGCATGTAGTACTATTTGACATGACCTATGGAGAATGATATTTTTTGTCAAATCTTGTACTACAATTTTAGAATTTTTTTTTCATTAAATCAACTTTCTTGGCAACTTTTAAAATCTAGATGGTAAATTGGAACTCCCTCTATATAAAAGGCACATCTACACTTTCTACACACTTAATTTTTGTGACATTTATGATTACTTAGGTAATGTTGTTAAAATGTATGTAGTACTACTCGGCATGCCTATTTAATTAACCTTTTTCACAAAATATTGTATAATTTATAAATCTTTTTTGAATTGTTACCACAACTTCTTGAGAATTGATAGTTAGCTAAAATAGTATGCAATACTGCTTATATGTCTTGTTTAAGTATGCTTATTTTCTCAGATTGTGTTGTACATTTTTAATCATCGTTAAATACACTTTCTTGGTAACTTTCAAAACTTAATAGTTAACCAAAATATCTTGTACTAATTAGGATGATCTATTTAACTATGAACTCCTTTTAATCAAAATTTGTCAATTTTATTAATCATTTTTATATGAAACCTTTTTGTTAATTTCAATATCTTAATATCACAAGACATTGTCATAAAGTATAATATAGAAAATTACTATTTATGTTATATTTTGAGAATATTTATGTCTATTATCTCAATTGATTGTAAACATTCTCTTATTCTTAGCCTTGGCTCATTTTCCATGACTAGGTTTCTAAAGTGCTTTATTACACTCTAATTCTTCTTCTAGATTTGAGATTGTGTAAAGTTCAAACACTTTCTTTATTATGCAATCATAATGCATAGATGTTTACTTGATGAGCTCAAATTATATGAGTTTGTTAGATAATGCTTCATACCCATCTTATTAATATCACATATCCAAATACTTGTCTATAAAAAAAATGTTTCTTGTAGGAAAATTTATACCCTTTGATTTCCAATAAACCATTTTTGAATGTCTATCTTTAATTTTCATTTCTTTTCTCTTAATAAGAACTCTCTATTGGCTCTTGATTTGACATAATTTCAAATACCTTTTGAGAATGCAACAAATAACTAGGAATTAGCTAGAAACCATGACATATATTCCCATGCAAGTCAATAGGACCAACTAACAAGACTTTACAATCTTCTTCCCTTTGAATTTAGCACGATTTAGGTGGGTGTACCTTGGAATTTATTGTTACTTTCCTCAATGACAATATTCACCCTAAATTCCTATATAGCAAACATTTGCCTTTGATTCTTCTAATTTAGATACTAGATGAGGGGATGCAAAATAGCTAACTCCCATACCCTACACCTTTCTAAATCAAGCACAAGCTGACTTTCTAGATCTACAAATAAGACATAAGATACTAAAAATTTGATTTATAAATTTTGTTATTATGCAACTTTACAAAAGTGTCCAACATCATTTTGTGATCAATGCTTTATCCATTTGGGCAAATTACTACCCAAATATGACACACTACAACAAATCCATTTTCTCACTTTGTGAAAATGAAATCAATACTTGATTCAAAATATCATACTTATAAAAATATCCCTATGATACCTTCAATTCTCTAAAGTCATATCAAGCATTTACATAATCATTTTGATTAATAAAAAAATATGAGACAATACATTATTCAAAATAAATTACAAATAAAATTCAAAGTGCTTGTCATTGAATTTCATAAAATTGAAAGATAATACAAAAAAAGACAAGATCTGAATTAGGCAACCAAATCTTTCTTCCTTTATATTAATTTTCTTGAAATAATACAACCCAAGTGTCAAATTTGGTGAAAATAAGTTGACTCAACATAGTAAGAACACATTGTAACTCGAAACTTCTGTTAAAATAAACTAGACAAGATGTTTTTGCTACATAATACTAGATTGACCTAAAAACATGAACATAACATGCATTCCTTTTCAAAATTTAGATCCTTTCTCTATCCTTGGAAACTCATTTATATAGATGAGTTGCAACAAGCTTCGTGGGCAGAGACAAAAGACACATGTCATATTTTCATTTGACAATCTAACTTGTTACATATAAGACAAAATAGGAAAGAGACAACAGATGGAGATAGTTTCAAAAGTGAATAGCTAGCAACATGTGTGTTCAAGATCAACTCTCTATTTCCAATGGAGGTGTATCCATAGCAGGTGAACCGCAAAAGTAAGAGACCCTATTTTGATGTTTGTCTTTCCTCTATTTTGTCTTCATGATTTTATTCCATCTCTGTTCAATCAATATCTCCATCGAGCAATGCTTTGATTTCTGCTACAACTTCCCACATGGTTTGTCGATTCCAATATCTATCCATGTGGCATCTCTAACCATATTTAGCTCATTTAGAATCTTGATCCACCTTGCATCTATTATTCCCTCACCTCTGCAACTACTTTGTTCATATCCATCTCAGTTTTGTATAAAATATCAACAACTTCATAAAAACTGGACACATCAACTGTCATGCCCAAAATACAGGACAAAAACACACCAACAATTTTTTTAATTTTTCTTTTTAAAGTGAAAATAGGATTAAATGTAATACATATGTGTTCAAATAGAATTACTTTACTTCCCCATACTCATGTATAATTACAAAATTTAAGTACAAAACAAATGCAAATTTTCTTAACAAATTTTAAACTTAAAATTGCATAGGTAAGTATATATCACCATGTTATCTGATTAATCTAAATTAAATGAATGTGATTACCAATCATAAAAATGTGCAGTAAGGTAAACATCATCACATCTAATTTTTAAGTAGCATACGCAAAACTAAAAACAAAACTATAAGACTCAATGCAAGAATATTTACTCAATCTCTTTTTCTATTAAACTACTTGGTTCAAAGGCTCCGTTGGGAAAGAACCAGTAAGAAAATCCGACTTCGTTGCCACTTCAACAATAAATTTAAAAGTAACATTTTTACACAGGATATTATCCCAAGGGAAAAACTCCCAATATATTTGGAATCCAATACAATTCTAAATTTCTTTCCTGGCCCTTAACAAGGGATCCATTACAAATTCTGCAATACATCACGGTGATCATGGAGAGAACAAAAACTGACTAGGTAACAACCAAACATAATATGAAGACAAAAATCAAACATTCACTCCCATCCCGGTTTGCACAACAGGTTCAACATTGAACTAGACTAGGGAGAAGGTCGATTTTTTCAACAGGAGACGTCGGCCACAACACCATAACATATGCCAATCGGGGCTAAAATCTCAAGAACTTCTGTTCTTCCACAGATGCCCTTTCGAGGCTGATATCACAAGGAATTTCATTCTTTTACTTCTCAAATTTCAAAACTCAAACACATGGTTTGTGCTAATGAGTAAGGGCCCATAACACTCTACTCTCTTTCCCTCTTCTCATCCTGAGAAGAGACTCTACACTGTTGGAGTCCAACTAAAGACCTTCCCTGACACATGACCACTTCTACCCTATCTGAGGGTGAGTAATGTCAATACACCCATAGAATCCCTTCAAAATTCAAAACAAAACACAAAGGAAAGACATTTAAGAAAACTAGTTTTCAATCCCTCCCAACATACTCAATTACACACACGAACATACATATGCAATAAAATTGAAACATGAAACACAATACGAACAAAATGAGGTGAAGTATTCCTACCTTCAAAATTGGGTTATGGCAATTGAACAA